>JACTOM010000058.1:27599-162484 GCA_015832385.1 Elymnias hypermnestra | reverse complement strand
TTTTTTTTTTGTTATCATCATCATTACAATATCATGTTAGTTTAATATATTTCAATTCAAATTAGAGCAGTTCGTTCACTCCCACGCGTTTCTATCGTCTAAGTACTCTTGCAACTTATAATACGATTTTTCGATCAACTTTCTTTTAACAAAGACTTTGAATTTATTAATTGACATTTTTAAAACGTCTTGTGGGAGTTTATTATAGAAACGTATACAGTTACCCTTAAATGAGTTGTTAATTTTATGTAGCCTACTAGAATTTACAACAAGTTTGTTTTTGTTTCGTAAGTTATATGATATACATTCACTCTTTTTATTAAAAGAGTCAATGTTTTTGTGTACGTACAACAAGTTTTCTAATATGTATACGCAGTGAACTGTCATTATGTTAACTGCATTGAAATAAAGCCTGCTTTTTAATAAAGACCGTTTCAATATCTGTAAATCTAAAGAAAATTATAGTGGCCCTTATTAGCCTGGAACTGGTGAGTTAGCTCATATTCCAAGGATACCAATGATACCCACCGATACCCCTTAGATACTGTTTTTATTTTGATCAAGATAACAATTACTGAGGCGATTTAAGAAATTCATTCATTACCTCCTTGAAAATATATATGTAACTAAAACATTTTTGAATTCGTTTAAACGGAAAGAAATACATTTATAGTCCCAACTTCTTTTTTATTTATTTATTTATTCTTATTGCACACAAACAAAGATTTTGAAAGAAAACACTAACAGAATTTTAGATAAGAGTGTACAAAGGCGGTCTTATCGCTTAAAGCGATCTCCTCCAGACAACCCTGGAGATAGTAGCCCATGAAATTACTGGGTAAGTGCAATAAAAAATCCTACTATAATTTCTACTACTAGAAATGCAAGCACACACACATACATATACATACACATATATTCAAATAATTATAAAGACTACATAAATTGTCTTTCTAGTTAGTTATAAACTATAACAATAATTCTGCAAAGATTATAATATAAAATAAAAGATTCATACATGAATTTCAAATTCAATATACACAATGAGAACTGTATTTTTTTTCGCTAAACGAATTGCCTGGTATACGATATACCATATGTCAGTCTATTCTTTAGATTATAGCCTAAACTTTACATGTAAGTAACAGCCCATTAACATCCCATTGCAGGGCACAGGCCTCCTCATCATATGAGTGAGGATTTTTAGACCATAGACCCATCACGCTAGTTCATTGCAGATTGGCAGGCATAGTACACAAGTGCACTCTTTATTCCTTCACTCTCATAGTCCGATGTGACGGGAATCCGACACGGTCGGAGAGAGATCAGGCGCAGGACCGACGGCTTAACGTGCTCTCCGAGGCACAGGAGTGGATTACACCGTCAACTTCCCAACTTCGGGCTAAATATTGAGAAGATCTTAATAGAAAACTCAATATTAATTTTTTAATTGGACCGACCGGGGACTCGAACCCAGGACCTCATGTCTGTAGTCGAACATGCTAACCACTAAACCAATGAGACAGATAATTTCAATAAACTTTACTTAACAATAGAAAATATCAAATTTTATAAGATAATTTTATTGAAAAGTGAAAGGCTAGGTAGATTTAATATTTACAAATAACATGTGGCATTTTAAATTGTCACTCGTCATTTAATCATTTAATACACTATTTTTCATAAAATATAAAATAAAAATATTTCATAAATTAATATTGTCAAGAACACGTGGCATTTTTATTTACAATTTGTTATTGGAGATTTCAATAATTTATTTGTATTAATTTTCGACACTTTTAATATTTTAATGACAATTAAATTCCTAACATATCTTCCGTTTTCCCTTCATGTTTCTGAAATCTAATGTTTTAGATTTGTATAAACATAAACAAGACTTACAAATTGTTTTGCCAAAGAAGTTTCACTTCTGACATGTGTAGTTTGTACACACGTTAATTAATCGTACTATAAGAAGTTTCATTTCAAAATGAAATCCTTTTTCTGTTACAAAGTCTGGTCGCCAATTTTTCTCGTATTTTCCAAACAAAACGAAACAGAAATCGAATTATAAATGTCCCCGCTGACTTTTTATGGTGCATGAATATCTGTGTCATGTTGCACGAAATGTCGAGTGATCGCTCACTTTGCGGCAAAGCCAAATGCCTTGACAATTTAGACTACGGTAAACTTGACATTTTGATTGTCATTGGAATACATCGGATAAATTGCCTTTAAAATATTAATATGTTATTTTCTTTGAAAGAGATTAATTTATGACCAATTGCAATATTTTGATAGATGGAGAACAAGTGGAAGATGTGAAGTATACTTGGGATCTAAATTTACAGAAGACGGAACATGTGAAAGTGATATTGAAAGGAGAGTGAATGCAGGGAATATGATGCTGTAGGCCTTTATGAATAGCCAGATGCTGTCGCAAAGAGCCAAACTGGCTGTGAATGGAGGAGTGTTTTGGTGCCACCACTTATGTATGGTTGTGGAAGTGGGGTATTGCAGATGAAGCATAAAAGTAAAATAAATGCGGTAGAGATGAGAGCGTTGAGAAGTGGATTGAAATTGGGTGACAAAGTCAGAAATAGTGTGATAAGAGAACGTTGTGGTATAAAAGAAGACGTAGTGACTAAAATTAAAAAAGGTATGCTTAGATGGTTTGGGCACGTAGAGAGAATGAATGAAATGAGACCGACAAAAAAGGATTTATGAGTCATGAATGAATGCGGAAGTTGGAAGGGGAAGACCAAGGCGAACGTTCCTGGACCAAATGCAGGACTTTTTAAATAAGGGCCAGGTCAAGGGTACTCTAAACCGACGAACTTGTATATAACTTGCCGGTATATTTTCAGCGGTGGTAGATTTGATACCAATTGACAAATTGCGGACTATTCAAAGGTGCCTTTTGAGCCTATTCGAATAAAGAGTATATTGATTTTGACTCCAGAAATGACTGCTAGAAATCCGAATTGATGAGGATGTAAACATCGCCTGAAATTTTAAAGTTAAGATTGTTCTTTCGCGATTTGTCTTGAAAAAACCCCATGACAAACTATCGGACAACATTTTTTAACACCATGATTACAAAATTTACGCATGTGTCAGGAATTGACCAATTGTAATAATTATAAGTAATCAGCAAATTAATAACATGTTTATAATTTCTACTATATTTTAAAAATTATTAAATAGTAAATAGGATTTCATAATAAAAGTCAGTAACCAAACTAAAATATTCTTCATTTCCAGTAAACTCAAACTTTTTTGTCAAAGGCTCTACCACCGGTTCGGAATCGACTACAGAGAAGAATCTGGCAAGAAACTATAGTCTTTTACTCATTTTTATCCATGTTATATTTAATATAAATTACAATAAAACACATCACTAACATCCATTATCATTAAATATAAAAACAAATAGCACACAGTTATCATTATGACATAATATAAAGACATCAGTTTTAATTTAAAGAAATATACTTAGCTTAGCTTTGTATCGCAGAGCAGCCCTTTTTACCGACACAACTAACTTAAAACAGAATAACTAGTAGCTAATGTTGATTAAAAACTGAGAACTCAAGTAACTTCTACGAATTTATATACCTTTATTACTAATGTGGCTATTACGGCAAAACACCAATGAGGGTGTTTGGCGCCATATGCATATCTTAATTATCTTATTTATTAAGAAACAACCATTCTCCGTTTGTTTTTAATAGTTACAATTAATATTATTTAGGTAATTCTAATCATTTATGAAACATTACAACCATTCTATTGTAAATTGGCATCAATTACAATGTTTGCAAATTCACCAATAGGAACGCCATTGTGAAGGCCATTGTTTCTAAGAATACGATTTAGTCAAATGACGAACCGTATCCTTTAATTAAAATATTATTTTATTTGAAATAAATTATTTTATATAATACCACATGCATAGCATTTTTTTCAACTACCTTATTGCTCTCGTGGTCAGCTTGTTCGGCTTCAGACATGAGGTCATGGGTTCTAGTCTCGAGTCTGGTGAACTGTAAAATCGATATTGAGTATCCTATTAAGATTTTTTTGAATATTTGCCAGAAGCTGTGTAGTTGGCGGTGTGGTCCACCCCCGTGCCTGGGAGAGCACGTTATGCCGTCGGTCTTGCGCCGATCTCTCTCCGGAAGGAATAGAGAGTGCACTTGTGCATTGAAGCAGTGTGATGGTTCTATGCTAAAAAGTCCTCTCTCCTATAAGTGAGGCCTGCGACAAGAAGTGGGACTTTAATGATCTGTTAGTTAGTTTTTACGTATAGTATTTTCATTAATTATTAACGCAATGTCTTTATTGGTTATTAAATTCATAATGTTTTATTTAACAACACGACTTCTTCGGTTTTATCGTGCAATTAATATGATTAAGTTAATGCGTTACGTCAATCGCTTGTTAATGAAAGACGTAAAGAAACTAACAGTACTCTGTTATAGTGATGGGACGTAGGAAAGTTTGTAGTCGGAATCGTAATTATATATTTATTTACGATGCTTTGAAATTGTTTATCATAACTGCGATGTAAATAATCGATTGTGTTGGTATATTACCACGACTTTTTATTATATTATGCATCTTTTATTTACTAAAATTTTCTATTATTGTATATATACACGATGTTATAAGATGTATCAGAAAATTCTTAAGAGAAATCTTCGACGTTATTGTTATCAGCCTCTGTCGACAGTAATTTGTAGCCAGATCTATATAGTGTAATTTAAGAGTTACTAGCTAATTCCCGCGGCGTTACTCGATTCCTTGGAAACTGGGTAAGTCGTTATTTTTATGATGGAATTGTCAATAACAACCATTTTTGTATCTACCTAAAAATAAAACTAATAAAGTACGTACGTACAAAGTGCACATGTCAGAAGTATATCTTCTTTAGGAAACCAATTTTTAGGTCTTGTTTATATTTATACAAATGTAAAACTTTACATTTCCTAGAGTTAGAGGGAGGGTAAAAGGAAGATATGTTCAGAATTTAATTGTCATTAAAATATTAAATGTGTCGTAAAATAATACGAATAATTTATTGAAATATCAAATTAAAATGCCACATGTTATTTGTGAATATTAAAACTACGTAACCTTCGAACGAATTAGCATAAAAACGCTGCACATCTTCGTGACGTTAATCACGCGTTCCATCCGTAATTCTTTTACTGTCATGCGCCTGAAGAAGTTTTAATTCAATAAAAATTTCGATACAAAGCTTTGTCACATCACCAGTGAAAACAAGCTATCTCCAGCTGATGTTGACGTCACCGACACATGTGGCTACCAACCGACCTTTTAATGCCCTCCCTTTGTTGGGAACCGTTTGAAGTGCATTTATATGAAGGCGAGACGAAGCTTTAATTTCATTCACTTCGTATGTAGGTATTTCTATGAAGTGCTTTCTAACGGCACATCAAATAACTTATCAACAAAACCTGAATCCTAAGAGTAAGTAAAATAGGTAAGGTACATCGCCTACCTTTTCGTCTCTCTTTGTTCTTAAGGTTGTCTGGAAGAGATCGCTATAAAGTTTTACTCTACTTAATATGTAATAGTGGTGTACAATAAAGCGAATAAATAAGGTAGGTAGCAGCCCATTAACGTCCCACTGCTGGACACAGGCCTCATCACTCATAGGAGATAGGGTTAAGAGCATTGGAGCCACCACGCTACTCCAGTGCGGGTTGGTAGGCATAGTACACAAGTACACTCTCTATTCCTTTGCTCTCATAGGCCGATGTGGCGGATATCCGACACTGACGGAGAGAGACTGGTGAAGGTTTTGACCAGGCATGGTTGCTTTGGAAAGTTCCTGCACCAAATTGGCCGAGAGGAGTCGCCTGCTTGCCAAGGGTGTGGTGCAGCTATCGACTCAGCACATCACACTGTGGCAGATTAGGGACCTCAGCGGCACCGCTTGGTGGCGCTGATTGGCCGGAAACTTTCAAGTGAGAGATGTTGAGCGGAAGTTGCTTTCTTCTGCAAGACTGTAATCTCGCTAAAGGAGGCCCACGAGCGAGATAGGTAGAATGCAATAGATGCTCCCTCTCACCGCCGAAGAAGGAGGGATACCAGGCGACACTTGTTTGCGCACCTGCTCCCGCCTCCATGAATCCTCAGTCGGGCTCATCTATGGCAGCAGGGAAGAATGCACAAGCTAAACCTCTGGTGTCTCACTTACGGAAGTAGAGGGTTTCGCTGGGTTTTAGTGGGTAATGCGAGGTCTCATCCCTCATCGAGCCCTACACTCCTGACCCATTTCAGTAGGCGTAAGTGAATAAAAGCACTTCCCAACGCAAAAAAGGGGTGGTTCACCGCTAACCTCCAATATCAGGATTAGGCAAATATTGAAAAAACTTTAACAGAAAACTCAATATCGATCTTTGAATTGGCTCGACCCGGGACTCGAACCCAGGATCTCATGCCTCTGGCCGAACATATTAATCACTAGACCAATGAGGCAGAGAGATAAAATGGAAAGAGATAATTCCTCTCCTATGGTAACTACGTAGCATTCTATCGAAAAGCAATTTTTTTACTGGGCGGCACGTTTTTGCTGATAAGGTGCTAAATAGGCACAGCCGAAACCGACTAGACTAGACAATTTTTTTTATTGATAATAGTATAGCGCTTGACTGTGATCACACCTGATTGTAAATGATGATACAGTTTAAGATGGAAGCGCGATAATCTGTTAAGAGGAGATCTACCTCTTGTGTTTTCTACACAGCATCGTACCGGAACACAAATCTCTCTGCTTGGCGGCACGTTTTTGCTGGTAGACTGGCAACTAGCCAAGGCCGAATCCTCCCACCAGTGCAGCCTCAGACAAATACAATTTCCTCTATTTGCCGTGAAGGAATGAATGGCGAAACACAAATGTACTCTCTATTCCTTCACTCTCATAGTAAAATAGTACTGACACCGACGGAGAGAGATAATGTGGAAGAGGATGAGGAAAAGGAGGCTTAATGTGCTTTTCAAAGCACGGGGGTGGAGGACATTTTCAACTACACCGCTACGGTCAAATACTGAGCTTTTTCTGATAGAAAAACTAACATCAATTTCGAATAGACCTGACCTACAATTCGAACCCTGTACCTCATGCCTTATGATGCATTTAAAAGTGTAAAACGTTCTTAAGGGTGGAAAGACGTATCGCTAAATTACAAGCCGTGTGTTTACGAAGATATATGAGATAATGTCAGGGACATCAACTTTCCCAATTACGATATACAATATTACGTTATAAAATTCGCCAACTTTTGGTTTGATCAAGAACTCAAAAATGGTGTTTCGTAATACGCAGTTGAACAAAGTAACCACTAAGCTTCATTTATTCACAAATAGGAAAAATTCTAATTGCATTTTTTTTTAGTAATCTCTAATCGTCATACACTTTGGAACCTCTCGAAATCTTCACAACGATTGTCATGAAAAACAAATAAACTCCATTTTCAATGTAGATGGTCATTAGGCACTGAGATCATCATATTCCCGCATTATGGTGACTACGCGGATGAAAACGCGAGGAACAAGTTTTTAATCAGAAACAGGAAAGAATCATTAAGTTAAAAAAATATCCAATTGGAAACCAGTCGTTTTATACTTCTTAAACTTAAATCCTTTTTATATCGCTGGGAAATGCTTTATGCACGCCCGATGAAGTCGTACCTTACATTCGGGAGTGTGGGACTCGCTGGTCGTATCAAGATACACACTAAAATCCAGCGGAACCCTCTTCAACGAGGTGTGGGGGTCCAGAAGTCCGCTGACGCATTCAGCTCTGGCGCCCTGGATGAATCAGACTTAAGGGTTTCATTGAGGGAGAGCAGGCGACTGCCTCATTGGTCTAGTGGTTAGCATGTTCGACTACAGATATGAGGTCCTGGGTTCGAGTCCCGGGCCAATTCAAAAACCAATATTGAGTTTTCTATTAAGATTTTCTCAATATTTGCCCGAAGTTGGCGGTGTGATCCACCCCCGTGCTTCGGAGAGCACGTTAAGCCGTCGGTCCTGCGCCTGATCTCTCTCCGGTCGTGTTGGATTCCCGTCACATCGGACAATGAGAGTGAAGGAATAGAGAGTACACTTGTTGTGTACTATGCTTGCCAATCCACAGTGGAGCAGCGTGGGTCTATCCTCTAAAAAAACCCTCGCTCCTTGGAATGAGGAGGCCTGTGCCCAGCTGTGGGACGTTAGTATGCTGCTACTTACTTACTAGGCGAGCAAAATACGGTCACTGCTCTCCAACCTGACTCATCGCCAATCATAGTGCCATTAATCCATAACGACACGTATATTTATAATTTATAACTAATTAAAGCTTTATTTTCAATATAAATTTTATCACTAATGACATTGACCCGTATATAATAAATTAGATTAAATTATTTTTCGTTGCCACAGATTAAAATTGAAATAAAGACATTTCGTGTAATTAATGAACTCTTTAAAAATATAACTTCTGTGATGCAATAGTGCGATTAATCGCTTCGATTGCAGAGGTCCTGTGATTGATTCCCGGTTCAGTAAATTTAGGAATTCATATTTTCTAATTTCCCTGAGTCTTAGCTGATGGGCGGCTTTGACCGTGGCTAGCTACCACCATACCAGCTGAGCCGTGCCGCCAAGAAAAAAAATTAAAAGTGCGTACAAATTACACATATCAGAAGTGAAACTTCTTTGGCAAACTAGTTTTTAAGTCTTTAGATTTTCCAGACTTAGAGGGAGGAAAAAAGGAAGATATGTTATGAATTTAATTGCCATTAAAATATTAATAGTCGAAAATTAATAATTTATTGAAATCTCAAGTGACGTATTGTAAAGTACGTGTTTCTTGTTAATATTAAAAATTATTAATATAAAATTTCGAAAAGAGAATTTATGAAATATTTTCAATTTATATTTTATGAAAAATTGTATATTAAATGATTGAACGAGTGGCAAATTAAAATGCCACGTTTAAATATTAAAACATTCAAACGAATAACAAATAGCATAAGAAAGCTGCACATCTTCGTGACACTAATCACGCGTTTCATCCGTAAAAATTTTTACCCTCATGCGCCTAAAGAAGTTTCACTTCAAAAAGCTTTTTAAGAAAATCATTTGAAAAATGTGTGCTACGTACCTAATGGCGCCATAAGCAAGCCTCTCAGGTATTAAGATTCCAAACTCGTGTCCCAGCGTAACTTGTTTCAGTCAATATTTCAACGACACACACAACCAGTTTCTTTAATTACAGTTACCTTATTTGGTTTGAAAAAAGTAGCGACCTTCATGCTGTGTCGTAAACCGATTTATGAAACTAGCTGTTTCCCCGGTATCACCTGTGTAATTCCTAATCCCTTGAGAATATGGGAAAACACGGACCTGTTTAAGACATTTTCAACAGTCACGTCAACGTGTCGATTTGCACGATCTTTTTTTCCGCGTACCTGCAAAACGTGGAACCAACTTCCAGCAGCAATGTTTCCTCAAGACTTCCATATGCAAATGTTTAAAAGGCAATTGAACTTCCACCTCCTCGGCCAGCAACGCATCAGCAGCTCCTCCAGTGTTGCAGGTGTCCATGAGCGATGGTGATCACTTACCATCAGGTGACCCGCTAGCTCGTTTGCCTGTTATAATTATAAAAAAAAAAATTCAATCAATGTACACAAGACTCTGACAAATTTTATACCTAAACATTCCTGATATACCACTATATGTGTATGAATAACAGTATGACCTTGACTGCCTCATTGGTCTAGTGGTTAGCATATTCGACTACAGACATGAAGTCCTGGGTTCGAGTCCCGCGTCGGGCCAGTTTACAAATCGATATCGAGGTTTATATTAAGATTTTCTCAATATTTGCCGGAAGTTGGGAAGTTGGCAGTGTAATCTACCCCCTTGCCTCGGAGAGCCCGTTAAGCCGTCAGACCTGCGCCTGATCTTTCTCCGATCGTGTCAGATTTCCGTCACATCAAACCATGAGAGTGAAGGAATAGAGAGTGCACTTATGTACTATGCCTGCTAATCCGCAGTGGAGCAGCATATATACACATTTTTTGCTTGTTTTTCTGGTGGTGATAAACAAGCGTCCAACTGAAGATGTGATATCCATAAAGATTAATTTGAATTACTCAGTGAACCCGGGGACAAGATTTGCAATAACCTGTAGCACCAAAATGCACAATTTCGCTATTTCTAATTTACGAAATAAAAGCATAACAGTTTAAGAGCTCACATCATGCAAGTATTATGTCAGTCAAGCTGATTTAGTCAAAAGATCGTCACGAATAATATCGCAGTGAAACGCTCCATCTATCTTTATACAGCTATGGTTAGCTTCATATACTTCCGCGAAAGTCGATAAAAATAATCCTGTTACGTTATGAAAATGAGGCTTTACATATTGCCACTGTCAAGTGTCATTAAAACATAGATATATATCTTTGTTAAATGGTCCCCACGACGCATAAATAATCACTCTGTCGCGTGTGCACCTACAATTATAACCGTGGAAATTTCGGGAGTGCCCTATAAACCTCAGACCTTTTATTATCTGTCCACTAGATAGCGACGTAATAATAATAACAGTTGCCTCATCCAAATTATGCCGTGACAGAGTCACATTGTTGGAGACAAAGCCTTGCAAAATATCTCCCTGTATGATAAATGTCATCGTATTGTATCGTCACGCTAGCCGCTCTGAAAACAATTGTGTTGCAATTGGAAAGCTGAAATTTTTTCCATTAGGTACATCCCTGTACAATCGCTTACAAGATAACCACAATTTGGAACAGCTGATGGTAAAGTAGACGACAAGCTCGAGAGGCTGTAATCCAACTATAAGGATCTAATCCAAGCTTTAAAGTCAGGCCAATACCAGGAAAGCTTACCGAAAGCTAAAATCGAATCAAATCCGAAACAGATTAGAAACACAAATCTATAATGCCCTCCATGATGCTAAAGATACAAAAAGTTAAGGATTATTTAACGGCGGGATGAAAGGTCCTCAAGGGTGTACGTGACGCTAAGAAGAAGGGCATAATCGTCCATTTTTTTTTTTTGCTGGAAAATGCTTTTATGTACACTGATCGAAACCGATATAACGAGATGATGTCTCTTAAAGAGAGACAACCTATTTGTTGCAGTTTACGACAAATATTGCAGTCAAACTGTCCACCATCGAGATTTTCGTCCAAAAGCTCACGGAACCACTGACCTATAAATTCCAAATTCCCTTGGATATCATGCCTAATTCCCATAGGGGTAGGCAGAAACCACGCCCTTTCACTTGCCACGATCCTTGCATATCTCCTTCGCTTCCTTCATTCTCATTATACCTTTCATACAAGTTCGTCGGTTTAGAGTACTCTTGACCTGGCCCTTATTTAAAATGTCCTGGATTTGGTCCATGAACGTTCGCCTTGGTCTTCCCCTTCCAACTTTCGCATTCACTCTTGACTCATAAATCCTTTTTGTCAGTCTCCTTTCATTCATTCTCTCTACATACCCAAACCATCTAAGCATACCTTTCTCAATTTTAGTCACTACGTCTTCTTTTATACCATAACGTTCTCTTATCACACTATTTCTTATTTTGTCACTCAGTTTTAATCCACACATACTTCTCAACGCTCTCATCTCTACCGCATTTATTTTGCTTATGTGATTCTTCTGCCATACGCAACTTTCACTACCATACATAAGTGTTGGTACCAACACTCCAGCATGCACTGTCAGTCTGGCCTTTTGAGATACCATCTGGCTATTCATAAAGGCGTGCAGAGCACCATTTACCATGTTCCCTGCATTCACTCTCCTTTTAATATCATTTTCACATCTTCCATCTTTTGTAAATTTAGATCCCAAGTATACAAATTCTTTCACCTCTTCCACTTGTTCGCCATCTATCAAAATATAACCAGTCATACCATATTATATTATTTTCTTAACTTTTATGTGTTTAAACGGATTATTTTTAATCTATATATGACGTCGTCGGGTGCAATCCCCTATACACGTCATGTTTATTACAAAATCAGTACACCAGTTTTAGATACTTCGTATCTGATTGATCCTAAGCAGGAAGTGGTTATGTTAGGTCAGATGCGGTCAACAGTAATACGGTTCTAACAGAATATGGGACGCGTCGAATTGTAGAACTGTGTCAAATTAATTCCACTTAATTTGGGACGTGTGGCACTTTACACACAACCTATGTTAATTGAAACTGCAGACTTAATAATGTTTCAATAATTAAAACTTTTGATCGATACAAGCCAAACTGCCAAACTGTTTCACCTCGCCCGAGATCGAGACAGTTTTTCGCAGCTGATGTCCAACCTCCAGTAATTGGAGAGGAACGAGAAGAAGAAGAAGAAGATCGACAAAAATCAGAACATGAATACGCGGAGAATACTCTACCCAGCAAAATAAAAATGCGTGCATATAAAAGTACACGTGTCAGAAGTGAAACTTCTTTGGAAAACTAATTTTTAATTTAAATTTGTTTAAATTTATACAGATCGACAGAAAAAGGCGATGTCTTAGGAATTTAATAAATTTTATTGTTATGAAAATATTAAAAGTATCGAAAATTAATACAAATAATTTACTGAAATATCTAATGATGAATTGTAAATAAAAATGCTACGTGTTTCTTTTCAATATAAGGAATTATCAATTAAATTTCGTTTTTTAATAAAAAAATTAGAAAGATTATTGAAATATTTTTACTTTACATTAAATGACGAGTAGCAAATTAAAATACCACAAGTTATTTGTAAATATTACCTAACCTTCATAATAATTATTTTAAAAAACGCTAAAATAATTAATACACTTTATTTAGATTTTGTCCTTTTAGGATATCACTTTGACGCAAACCAGGTCCTGAATAATATTTATAAAGATTCTCTGCTAATCATTATTTAACAGCCTTGCTGGCTTAATTGATCGACTTCGGCAGCACAGGTCCAGAGTCCGAATTCTATTAAAACAAATATAAGCAATAGAATTTTCTAATTTGCTTGTTGTTACTTCCCTATCATTAAAGACATGTCGCTAATCAAACAGTTTGCGATCCGATAATATACTACGTAGAAAGCGGTAAGAGGTAATTTAATTCATTCAAGGATAGCTATGATCTTGGACTTCATTATCATCTACAATAAGGTGAAATAGCAATCAAGAGCTAACCTATCAACCATGAAAATAATTGACAATAAGACTATGTTTATTATATTTGATGTTGCATTGAAATAAAACTTTTTGAATATATCTACTACTATCTTAAAATCCAAAGTCATTTTATAGTTGATATTCGTATTCTTTTGTAAGTTGATACAGATCAATGCGACTCATAATAAATGAAACAAAACAAGTTATCGTGCTGCAGTTCAATCGATATGTCTGCATTTTGTACCTTCAATGCCTCCAGAAGGAATGATAATAGCCGCAAGTTAACCACAGTAGCTCACATTACTGTCTTTTTACAATACCTTAGTCACATGGAAAAAAGGTACCTTTAAAATATCTACAAATTTATAAAGAAGAATTTCTGTCTGCTGAAATCTTGTTAAATGACCGTATCTATTGGTAAAAATCGTATGCTTCAAATTTTTAGGAATATTACTTAAATTTTACTAAATATAGGTGAGTTTTAAGTGCCCTGCAAAAACTTTACCTCCTAATCCACTCCTTTTTTTATATTATAACGTTGTGGTATAAAAGAAGATGTAGTGACTAAAATTGAGAAAGGTATGCTTAGATGGTTTGGGCGTTTAGAGAGAATAAATGAAAGGAGACTGACAAAAAGGATTTATGAGTCAAGAGTGAATGGGAAAGTTGAAAGGAACGACCAAGTCGAACGTTCCTGCCCATTTTAAATAAGGGCCAGGTCAAGAGCACTCTAAACCGACGAACTTGTATGAAAGGTTTAATGAGAATGAAAGAAGCGAAGGAGATATGCNGGGAATGTTCTGAAGAACTCTTTAAATTAGTACCACCGTCACGGTTTTACGATCGGACAACTCGACGGACCGATAAATTTCATCCATATAACCTGGATGCATGGCCTTCAACCACACTTAGATACCGTCGATCTTTTTTCCCACGGACGTGTAAAATGTGGAACGAACACCCGCCAACGGTGTTCCCGCAAGGCTATGATGCAGATGTGTTTAAGAGGCGAATCAACTCCCATTTCTTAGACCGGCAACGCATCAGTAGTACCTATGGTGGTCACTTAACATTAGGTAACCAGCCAGCTCGTTTGTCTGCCAAATGGAAGCATGTGATCTCTGCCTGCCCCTATAGGAATGTGGCGTGATGTATGTATGAATTATAAGCCTAAGATCAGTTGGATAAACCGAATTTGTGCGGAAAACGACCTTCCCCAAAATCTATCTAAATGGGATTATAATTATATTAACATTTATATCAATATTATTGAAACTTAGAGTAGAGCTTTCGGCATAACAGCTACACGCAACAGTAACCAGATAGTTACTTTGTAATGTAAAATAGTATACAATCCTTACTACGTTACTTAAATATTAGAAATGCTAAAGTAACTTTGTCTCAAGCTTTTACGCTTAAACTTCCAAACTGATTTTAATGAAATTTGGTATGCAGCCAACATTCATTAAATTCGGTTCCTAAGAAAGGACATAGGCTACTTTGCGAAATAATGCGAAAATTGGGTACTAAGGTATAGAAGTCTCGTCATTGTAGGACTAGAAGCTTGAAACCTATTTTTAGGATGTTGAAAATAAAAATAAACAAGTTTTACTTTCAAGTGTGTAAAATAACAATGCTTACTAATATTATAAATCCAAAAGAAACTGTCTGTTTGTCGTACTTTCACGCCAAAAATACTGAAGCGATTTGAATGAAATTTGCTGTGATACACTCATAAAAATATACGTATGTGCCTTATTTGAAGGATGATTAGACTTAATTATTAAAAATGCTACCCAAAAACTCTTTTCCGTGTGGACAAATTCGCAGACACTGTTAGAAATAATGTGACGAGAGTATTTAATGTCCTATAACACCAACAGTGGAAGTAATGTGTGTCATCTAGGAGGTATATTACAGTTTCTATATTAAAAGACTATGGAACCCTTCACTTTCTATGATACGACACAAATTTGCATATTTTAATTCATTTTTGTAACAAAATGATCACACTGGTTTTAACCACAATATCATCTAGCTAATCGTGTAATATGAGAAAGGGGATGTGTTTACTTAGATGTTCGCCATCTCCTGGTGTCACTATAACAGGCAGTTTGCATACGGATATATAGATACTGGAAAGCAAAAAAGTACATACATAGCATCACGCCTCATTTCCATAGGGGTAGGCAAAGACAACATCCTTCCACTTGCCACGATCCTTGCATACCTTCGCTTCTTTCATTCTCATTAAACCTTTCATACAAAGAAAGAAATTCATGCAAAGAAGTAGTAACCTGTCAATCTAAAATTTTTCATCAAAACAGAAAAACTTTTTATTGACTAAAATGATTACTTCCGAAAGTTATTGCACTAAAATTGCGAGGAGTCATTGGCCTGGCATGAGTGTGGTGCTGTTACCAGGGGACTTCAGCGTCACCTTCTGGTGGAGCTAATCGTTGAAGACCTCTCGCTGAAGAACCTTATAGATGCGATGATCTTTAGCGACGGATGTTGGGAGAAAGTTGCCATCTTTTGTGAAAAGGTCACCTCGAAAGAGAGAGGGAGATTGCAAAGGATGTTCACTCCCACATATGATATGGTACAAGGCTGTAATTTTGCGCACCTATGAATCCTTAGTGGGGCTCATCCTGATTGCCAGGGACGAATGAACAAATGGAACCCCAGGTGCATCATTCATGGATGAAGAGGGTTCCACTCGTTTTTATGGGTATTGCGAGACCTTCTCCCTCGTCGCGTCCCACATTCCTGACCAATGAGAAGTTGACGAATGACAGAAACATGTAATAGAGTCCAGTTTCATATTATATATCAGTTCAATTTATTTATACGTAAATTGTTATTAAAGTTTTACAGCAAAAATTAGACTCCTAAATTTCCGGAAATTATTACCAACAGAGAGATTGGACTCATTTAAAAGAGCTTTTATATCCCCAGGAACGCGAATTTAGAAGATTCCATTTTCTAATTTGTCTGAGTCCGGACTGTCTGAAACGAACAAGCAAGAGATTTGTGTTCAGGTACGATACTGTGTAGAAACCACAAGAGGTAAATTGCCTGTTACCAGATTAGCGTTTCTATCTTAGATTGTATCATCACATTCCATCAGGTGTGATCACAGTCAAGCTCTGACCTGTCAGTAATAATAAAAATGCGCCCTTACACAAAAACTATAATACAAAGTGGACTTGTTATGAATTCTGTAATATTTTTAATGCTCATTACGATTCCAACATTCGTCGGCTGAGTCAATACCGAATTCAATGCGGCAAAACGCTTTGTTCCACGAATAATCGAATACAACCGGCGCCGGTATCGATTCATTGATTCGCCGACTGTGTCCACACTAACTGATTCTGAGCACGCACGTTTATTTTTGGCTCCGCAAAGTTTTTTGGGATTCTGTTACGAGTCAAGGTCGAATAATGAATGAAACTCCTTCTTAAAAGGAAAAACTCTACGTCCTCTTTTGCGTCACTTTAAAAATGTTCACGTCTGTTCCTTTCTAGAAAATAACCTCTGCTTTCTTAAGAAACATTATGTTTGTTGTAAACCAATACAATATTTTTAACCGACTTCAAAAAAGGAGGAGGTTATCAATTCGTCTGTATTTTTTTTAATGAAAGGCGGTGCTTGTCATAGGTCCCATTTCTCTTAAAATCCAGTTTTGATGATAGCATCCATGAGAAAACAGGATAAGTCTTAAATTTGCGTAAGCATGTGCGCGACAAATGGACGAATAACTCAAGATCACGCCAACCGATTTCGATGATTCTTTTTTTATTGGAAAGGATATACTTCAAGGGTTGTTTTGTGATAGTTTGGTAAGGTTCTGATGATGGATTCCATGACAAAGTGGCGGAACTCTTCAATTCTTAGGAGCAAATGAACGATACTCGACAGAATCTTCTATAGGCTATCCAGATATTTGAGTAGCCTACCGTAACTTCGGTATGGTCAAGTGCTAGTCGTAGTTATTGTTTATTGTGGCCCTCTTCAAAACATTTGTGGCTCTGTTTAAGAAAGGGTTACCGACCCTTGACCTAATGTATGAATCTTCTATAATTATTCTATTGCAAAGGGTGATCTCACTTAAACAGTAATTAGCATTTTGTACAAATAAATAGAACATCTTCTCTGCGATTGTTTACAATTGCATCAAATTATATGTTTATCAAAATTTAATAAAAATATCAATTGAAAACTCCACTATCAACTTGCTATATTTTACATTCTAAATTAATACTAAAATAAAAGTGTATTTGTGCAAAAATTTTAATTAAATAAATACGTATTTCAAAATTATATTGTCCAAATTTACATTCATCATACTTTTTTTTTTCATAGTATAAGCTGTTCGTTGATGAATCAGTCAGCATCTTAGGTTATAGGCGAGTAATAGGCTTACTTTTGACGTGGTTGTGATTAGCTGGAACTATAAGGCTTAGTTAAAAATGATTAAAAACTGAATCCGCATAATTTCTGGAAAATCAATTTACTGAAGTGTTCCATTCACGCTGCCGTGAAGACATCGTGATGTACATCTATTCGTAGTCCACCAAATTCCACACATACAGTTAATACTGTAGAGAGACGCTGGACCCTCATGCTGACCATTATCCTCAGACATGAGGAACCTAGCCGAGAGAAAGAGATATATGTTAGCAAATACGTCGATGGCGTAGCCGTTTAACGAGGAATGGTCGTGTCTGACCACCAGGCCACCATAGCTTACCAATGTTCAAAGATCGATTAATTGTTCCAGTATAAATAACTTGTCAGCTATATGTGGGCATATGAAACAACGTCTATTGTGTATATTAATACAAAGTCGACGATGCGGGCAAGTTGTCTGTGCTTACATAAACACGACTGAGTCAACACACGTTGCGAAACTGTCCGAGGTACAGTTGGAGTTATTGTCCCTGACGTTGATTATTGTCTAGTGCCTAGTTAACGTGTTGTTTACATCGCTTTGTGTGCGA
The DNA here is from genome assembly GCA_015832385.1 of Elymnias hypermnestra. NCBI lineage: Eukaryota > Metazoa > Arthropoda > Insecta > Lepidoptera > Nymphalidae > Elymnias > Elymnias hypermnestra. The sequence continues at coordinate 144,254 of JACTOM010000058.1, read as the reverse complement.
ATTATTGATTACCGTTGTAGATACCTACTTCAAATCTTTGGAAACATGTATATTTGAGGAATATATTCATGCAATTTTTTAATTGATTGCCGGTATGCGTTTAAACCACTTCATCTAACGACTGAAGGGACTAGAAGCCTGGTTAAGGTATAAATTACCTTAGAATGATTTCTACACAATGATGTTTTCGGTTTTCTGGTACACTGGTAAATAGTCTTGAACGAAGCCCTCTTACAGGTCTATCGTAATAGGAAATCAAACTCAGTCCCTAGACCCACCAGGGACTTATACGAAATTTGAACCCCTGGTGCCTCATTCATAGATAAAGAAGGATCCACTGGGTTTTATTGGGTATTACAAAGCCTTCGCCGAGTTTCAACTCCTGACCAATGTGTCGGGAATTGTAAATGGGTGGGTAAAAAAGTGAAAAAAGCCCCTAGAGTCAATCCCCAGACGCAAGTCTACTCAAGCAATCGCACAAAGTTAGACGTCAATTTATAATATTATAAATTTGCTTTCAATCGGCAGTCTAATGAGCATCCTAAAAATCAAAAAGTGTCCATTTGGGAATTAGAATCAAGTCGATTACAGTTTAGGTTTTTAGGTCGTTTTCACATACGCCTTTGAATACCTTACTGTCATTTATTCCCATTGCATTTGGTTTCATTTTAGGACCCTAGGGTAATTATTTCAAAATATAATACATACACGTTCTCTATAAAGACTTGATGTTTAAGTGGGGGTTAACTTAACCTCAATAAAAACCTCTGTTATGAGTCTAAGCCTGTGCCTAATCTTACCTTATGTGTTTGCTTTTCAAAGTCTATATCTAACCTGTAAAAAATATATTGACAAATTATATTTTGTAGGTTACTACAAGTGTACAGCAATGATTTAGTATTTAGTACAACCGTTGGTCGAGTTACCATTTGCGGAAAGCATGTCATGGAAGATCCCTGGTGGTGCACAAAGAGTGCAGTGTATTCTAGTCCATGACAAGTAGCGGCATCTATTCCCTGTAGACAGGAAGGAAGTGTTCGGCGTGCTGCGACTGCTCAATGCATTCGACATGTGCTCATTTATCCGTGGTGCATCGTTTTTAGGCGGTAGCGGCGTCGTTTCAAATCTCTTTGGTGATTTACATGCAAAACTTTTTCATTCCGTGATATGGACAGGAGTTTCTCAAGACCACCACGTAGCCTCAGAAATTCTATGGCCAATCTTTAGCATATCATTATAGAATGAGCTTCTTTTAATAAATAAAAATTTTAACAAAAAAAGAACCGCCTTCAAAACAGGCTTACAAATATATTAATATGCTCTAAAAAGTAAGAAATAATTGCGTATTCTTTTATAGTGTTCTTCGTATTCTTATATTCGCATATTAATATATTTATAAGTCTGTTTTGAAGGCGGTTTGTTTTTGTTAAATTTTTATTTATTTTTTGATTTTTAGTTAATCTGAAGTAAACGTGTTGCAATGCAGCAACAAACGTAAGCTCATTGCTGTTTGATTACAGTCACTTATATTTTCTGCTTTAAACCGCACCTTTACTGTAAGGCGTTGAAGAGATCCATTGATCTTCATATTTAACTACGACTAGCACTTGACCATACCGAAGTTACGGTAGGCAACTTAAATATCTGAATAGCCTATAGAAGATTCTGTCGAGTATCGTTCATTTGCTCCTAAGAATTGAAGAGTTCCGTCACTTTGTCTTGGATTCCATCATCAGAATCTAACCAAATTATCACAAAACAACCCTTGAAGTATATCCGTTCCAATAAAAAAAGAATCATCGAAATCGGTTGGCGTGATCTTCAGTTATTCTCGTCCATTTGTCGCGCACATACTTTATGTAAATTTAACACTTATCCAGTTTTCTCATGGATGCCATCATCAGAATTGGATTTTAAAAAAAATGGGAACTTATCAGTAGCACCACCTTTCATTTTAAAAAATATCATCAAGATCGGTCCACCCAGTCGGGACATATAAGGTAACAAACATAAAAAAATACATACGAATTGATAACCTCTTCCTTTTTTTGAAGTCGATTAAAAATCAGGGAAGCTAAATCACTGGGAATCTTGAAAAACTGAGTTGGGAACTATTAGCTTTCTCAGTCACTTTAAACGACGACAATATATTAATTAGTATTTATGTATTCATCTGTATCTGTATATGCATGTAGGTAGACTATATTGGACACCGCCTACCCTGTATATTTTTAAATATTAACTCCTTAACCCTAAGATTGCTTGCCAGAAAACGCCAGTCAGTGATGAGGGTTACCTGTACTTGTACAATTTGTGTTTTAATCACACTGGTTTTCTAGATTCAAGGATAGGCCTTGAGATTTGTTAATAGTAATGACGAATGAAAGACGTATCAAAAATTGAAGTGGTTTAACTGAAACGGCAAATCCGGTTTTCCTGAAAGGCTGCGACATGGAGACATTCAAAAGGCGATTAAACTTCTTCCTATCCAAAGGAGCTGTCGATGCGTTGCCGGTCTAATCGACAGCTCCTTTGGTGCTGCAGATGTCCATGGGCGGCGGTAACCATTTAACATCAGGTGACCCACTAACTCGTTTGTCAGCTTACTATAAAAAATATCGGTTGAGATCATCTGGATCTTCGCAATAAAAATTTCCTCACCTTTGAATTTTTCTTTGAGTAAGTAAGTAGCAGCCCATTAACGTCCCACTACTGGGCACAGGCCTCCTCACTCCAAAGAGCGAGGGTTTTTAGAGCATAGACCCACCACGTTGCTCCAGTGCGGATTGGCAGGCATAGTACACAAGAGCACTCTCTATTCCTTCACTCTCATAGTCCGATATAACGGGAATCCGACACGACCGGAGAGAGATCAGGCGCAGGACCGACGGCTTAACGTGCTCTCCGAGGCACGGGGGTAGATCACACCGCCAACTACCCAACTTCGGGCAAATATTGAGAAAATCTTAAATAGAAAACTCAATATTGTTTTTTGAAGTGGCCCGACCCGGGACTCGAACCCAGGACCTCATGTCTGTAGTCGAACATGCTAACCACTAGACCAATGAGGCAATTTCTTTGAGTATCTTGGCGTAACTTACAATGTTCACCAATTTGCTTACCACACAATGCATTCCGTTGCACAGTTTTTAATGGTTTATGTTTCAAAGCATGATTACTACGGAGCCAACCTTTCGTCATAAATTTTGCGGTGATAAAAAGAAAGTCTGAGCAAACGTCTCTTAACTGATAGGTCATAATCAGTTACGTACTAATCGTCGGGACCAATAACCCGCTGCGTTTATCAGTGCACGCGGTGTGCAGTGAGTACGTCAGCGGCGCCAAGTGATGTTATTTTAAGGATGTATGCAACGAGCCATTCACTTTGATATCAGTAAAGTATCGATAAAAATGCCGACGCATTGGTTGCAAGTAAACAATGCTGGTGTAAAGGTTATCAGTGAACGTGGGCGGGTGCATAACCAGTTATAGATAGTAAAAAGAAGTTACAACTTTGATCAGGCCTCCTTGTTTTTTGGAAAAAGGGTTTCCAGAGCATAGACGCTCCATAATGCTCCATTGAGGGTTGGTAGGCTGAACATACACTTTGCTCCCGAGACATGAAGGTTTCCTGATGATTTCCTTCGCCGAAATGCACAATAATGAATTTTAAACAATAATTACGCACATAAACTTGACGAAGACCTGATTGATGATGCCTTTCTAGGATTGAAATCCATCTGACTAAACAAAAATCCACGCGACTGGCCATCCGAACCTGTTAATAGTAATGAGTACCATGAGCATTACTGTTGTTTATTTAAAAATGATGCACCACAAAAATCTTCTCCTAACCGAATGTCAGTCGTGGCAATATCTTGCATTGGTTAGCCATTTGCTCGGAAGATATTGCAATAATAATAATAAATTTGTTTATTTAAGCAACATAGACTCACCTTGTGTTATTAACTTATTCCTATACTAATACTCTCGCGCCTTGCTATCCAGGCCAAGCTGCAACTTGAGGAATTGGTGGTAAATTGGCGAGTCCATCTTTCCAGTTAACATCCTCAAGTTTCTGTTTGTGCTGGAACGTAACCTTGTCAACAAGGACGCCAGCCATTTTCTTTGCAGGGCAAAGAAATCATCCATCCTTGCTTCAGTAAACATGACCGACGCCGAGCAAAATCTGGTTAAACCAAACAACATACAGAACGCATTGTTATCTTGAACCCTATTTCATTTATTTCAAATTAATGTGTTGCCCTGTATCCAGTCACTCACGATCACAGTCTCTGTGAAACACAGCGCCAATTATACAAACCATCACAACATATTGGTAACAGAAAACCTCATTTTGTTACTTGGTCCGCCTCGTGACTCAAACCCAAGCCTTCATGATCAGCAGGCGAACAAGCTGACCATAAACCAATGAGGTAGATACGACTATAATGGCTCATGTTAAGTAGTAATTTGGTATTTAGACGTGTTTAATGCTGTTGCGTGATCAAATACTATCTAGGCACCTCCACGTTCTTAACAGCAGATCGTCTTGGAAGTTCCAGGAATCAATTAGCTTACCCCCGTCACCACACGCTGCATTCAGGGGTAGTTTTAAGTTTACCACTAAGGTGCTAGAACAATATTCCATCGCCCATAAACAATTCCAAAAACAAATATACGTTTAAATATAAATAAAAAAAATTCTTGCTAAATAAACAAATCGATCTTGAAAACTTTGTGGCTGATGTGTCTGTATTATAGGAAATGAAAATATATATTTATATTTATCTGTACTGTAAATTTAAGTTATTAGGTATAATTAGTGTAAGTATTATAATTAAATCTTTACACTAGTCTGTTAAGTCTTTTATGTTTTACGTTTTAAGTTTTTCTTTTTCTTTTTTAATTGACGTATTGCTGATGTCCGTGGCCTCACAAGGATTTACCTGAAAATCAGCGCTGTGCGTTCTTTGCCTACTAAAAAGAGCGCTTAGCAAATTGCTGAGCTAAATTCCTTTTCGAATTGTTAATTATTATAACTATGTTTTATTTAATTTGTATTAGTTGTACAATTCGAATAAACGTTCTTTCTTTTTTTCTTTATAACATGAATAAGGTGCGCCTAATTGTTTATAACGATTCACCATAGTGCTTTTCGACATAGGACAACTTCGTGACGAACCTTGAAGTAGCTCCAATGTATATTTTGTCTGCCTACCCGAATATTCTTCATTAAGAGAGTACATTTATACCCATCTCTATCTTGGAGCTTAAAGTCAACCAAATCGGTTTTACAAATTGCTTGCAAAGAAGGATAGAATGAAACGAGCTATTGAGGAATGCTTATGCATCCAAGTGGTGTAATTGAATTCTGATTCTCCAACAGGTTATGTCGTCGTAAAATGTCGCTGCCATTTAGACGAGATGGCCATAAATATCTTATACCTGCATTCACACCATTCAATTACCTTTAAAAAACACTTTTCTACTAATATAATCCTAGCTCTAATACATAGTTCTAAAAGTCTATGTTCAATTATGACCACTATGGCCTCTGAAAAATTTGCTATTACGTCTAAGACTTTCTGAGTTTCTTGGACATTATATGAATGATGAATTAATGTACTATGAAATAGAAGGAGAAATTCTTTCCTTTTTAACCGACTTCAAAAAAAGGAAGAGGTTATCAATTCGTCTGTATTTTTTTTTATGTTTGTTACCTCATATCTTCCGACTAGGTGGACCGATCTTGATGATTTTATTATATAAAAGATGGTGCTCGTCATGGGGTCCCATTTTTTTAAATCCGGTTCTGATGATGACATCCATGTGAAAACCGGATAAGTGTTAAATTTGCATTAAGCACGTGCGTGACAAATGGACGAATAACTCAAGATCATACCAACCGATTTCGATGATTCTTTTTTTATTGGAAAGGATATACTTCAAGGGCTGTGTTGTGATAGTTTGGTTAGGTTCTGATGATAGAATCCACGACAAAGTGACGGAACTCTTCAATGCTTAGGAGCAAATTAACGATACTCGGCAGAATCATCTATGAGCTATCCAGATATTTGAGTTGCCTACCGTAACTTCGGTATGGTCAAGTGCTAGTCGTAGTTAAATATGAAGATCAATGTATCTCCTCAACGGCTTACAGTAAGGGTGCGGTTTATGGCAGAAAATATAACTGTCTGTAATCAAATTGCAATGAGCTTACGTTTGTTGCTGCATTGCGATATTTATAAGGTGTATTATGTATACAGCGGTGGTAGCCGTGGCAACACGTTTTTAGGTGTACATATATTGAAACAAATTTGTTGCTTTACTTCAGATTCACTAAAAATCATATAAGATACTTTTATAGTGTTCTTCGTAATTTTATATATTAATAATATAAGATTACGAAGAACACTATAAAAGAATACGCAATTATTTCTTACTTTTTAGAGCATATTAATATATTTGTAAGTTTGTTTTGAAGGTGGTTCTTTTTTTGTTTAAATGTTTATTTATTAATCTATAGGTTCTTGATTTTCACTATACGTAATTTCTTCACTTTTTATAGATTGATAATATATTTTTGTTGTGAAAAGTACTAAATCGGTCTATAGATTTATTTTCGTTAACATAAAAGTTTTATTTCACTTAGTTTTTAATTACTTCCTTTTAAATTATTAGATATACATTTACATTCATAATCTAATCAATATACAGATGTTATTTTACAAAGAATATATTATATCTAACGTAATCATTTACGTAGAATGTCCGACATTAGCAAATTTAAAAATACTCTACAAGTATTGAAAAATTCTTGTTTTCATGGTGGTAATGAACGAATTTTTTTAAATCGCTCCAGTAACTTTTCGCTTGATAAAAATGAAAACAGAGTAGATATATCGGTAGGTATCATTGGTATCCTTGGAATATGAGCTAATATAATATATAATATAGCGGAATGTCCGATGTTAATATTGAAACGGTTATTAGTAGGATAAGATTTAATACAGAGGTATGAATAACATGGTTTGATTATTGTCAGCACTTTTATTAACTTTTAAAACGTAAAAAATTGGTTATAGTGGCAAAACTACAGTAGTTGGACATATGGTTCACCGGTGATAGGGGAGTGGAGGACAGCGGATTCCTTATGTGATAGTTATTTCGCTGAAGGAGGCACAGGGAGAACGATGTGTACGCTCCTTTACTTCGGCGCAGGAAGTTGGGAGGTAGGAGGCGTCGATTTGCGCTGCTCTTTTCTTCTTCTCAAGTTTCCCAGAGGAATCTTCCGGAGTGCCAGGGCAGATTGCGTCTACCGATCCTCTAGTGCTCCAGTAAAGGATGCGGAGCGTATCGCTGGATTTTAGTGGGTATTCTGGCATATCAGCGAGTCCCACACTGCTGATAAGATTTTGCTCTGATCGGCATGCATAAAGGCATTTCCTAGCGTGAAAAAAGGACATACGGTCGCAAAAGGACATATCGCGGACTTTTTTATACATATATAATACCTTCTATAATGTTGTAGAACATTTTTTTGTTTTACCATCAATAGTTTCCCCAGCGCACGCGATAACAGATTTTTATGACCAATTTTTCACAATTTGGGTTGCATTAATGCATTTTCATTAGGGATCCCTATTTTTTTCTTTTGTGTAAGTAAAATAGCCTATGTTGCTAAGTGAAAATGCGGCTTTCTAATGGTGAAAACATTACAAACATACATACATACAAAACGCAAATGTTTCCTCTTTATAATATTAGTGTAGATAGATTAATATAAACTCGTCTATATACTGGTTTATGAAGGCGATATTATAATTTTCAAATATCGGAAGCGATATATTTTCCGAATTCGTAATTAACTCCAGTGTCCACTGTTGAGATATTAACACGCAAACACTTCTACTTTACCAATACAAGTGTACAGCGAAGAATTTACGATATACCCTCTTATTAATCAATGGACGATAAAGTTCGTTGATGGTTTTGGTATCTCGATAAAACGGTCTTACGACTTCAACCGAATTGCAAACAGACTGGACGGGATGTTTGTCAGACCCCATGTTTGTTCCGTATATAAGTACAGGATTATTGGAAATGGGGTTTTGAAGCACCCTCTTTGGGTGGCTTGAAGACTATTTTCGGAGTCGTAAAGATGATGAAACGTTTTGAGCAGGAATTTTGTGTACGTCTACTAACCGGCTAGTATGCAATGTAATCTATAATATAAAAATGAATCGCAAAATATGTTGGTAAGCGCATAACTCAACAACGCCTGGGTCAAATTTGACAATTCTTTCTTTAAATGTACATTGAAAACCAAGGATGGTTTCTAAAAACAGCCCTTTTCTGTTTCCCATACAAACGTTTTCTAACTAAAATGTAGAATCAATTTGACCTTTATTGCTTTTCAATAAATTTCAAGTACTCACTGTTGTCTAAGCAATGTAGGTGTGTACCTAATGTCAAAGAGTCAATTTGCACTTTATTACTTATTTCATTTCGAAAATCATTCATTCGCAAAACTGAAATCTGCTACATTCCGAATTTTTTGGCAGAACGAAGTCTGCCGGGTCTTCTTGTTTTTAATATATTGCAAACTTTATCGTCATCAGGTATTATAATGAAAAGCGAAATGTATTTTACAATACAAACTTCCCAGGATGGGATTTGGACAAATATACTTCTTAAACTCAACTGCCTCATTGGTCTAGTGGTTAGCATGTTCGACTACAGACATGAGGTCCGAGTCCCGACTCGGGCTAATTCAAAATCGATATTGAGTTTTCTATTAAGATTTTGTGTTCTCCGCCCCCGTGCCTCGGAGAGCACGTTAAGCCGTCGGTCCTGCGCCTGACCCCTCTCCGGTCATTTCGGATTCCCGTCACATCGGACTATGAGAGTGAAGGAATAGAGAGTGCACTTGTGAACTACGCCTGCCAATCCGCAGTGGAGCAGCGTGGTGGGTCTATGCTCTTAAAACCCTCGCTCCTCAGAGTGAGCAGGCCTGTGCCCAGCATTGGGATGTTAATGGGCTGCTACTTACTTACTTACTTACTTTTGAAACATGTGGCAATATAAGGAACCCATTTCTTAGTGCTTGATAACGTGAATTTTATGCCAATGAAAAGTTTCAGAGATCTCGCAGTTTTTTTGAAGTGAAACTTCTTTAGGCGCATGAGGGTAATTTTTTTACGGATGAAACGCATGATTAGCCTCATTAGTTTGAAGGTTAGTTAGTTTTATATACCATAAAATATATTTTTCGTAAATGTGAAGTTTGATTTTTTTAAATAACACCCCTGCAACCACCCTTGCAGGAAATTAATATTTCTACCAAATTTCAAGTCTCCACGCTTTATGGTTCCAGAGATATCCAAAGATAGTGCTAAGTATATATATATAGATATAAAAAAAGCCAATTGAACTGAAATATATTACAATTTGAAGGATTACATAAACGATAAAGACTGGGACATAATAAATTCTGTAATAAACTACACGTAAGATATCCAATTTACATATTCTACTGATCAAACTGCTGCGATCCTATGGCTGTATCTTCTATTAATCGAAGCCGGGATGAGAGTATACTATAAATATAGGTTAAAAAAATACTTCGACAACTCTTGCACAAGACCATAATAATAAAAATAATTGTTTCCGCGCTCGACTCCAATTAAACCTGATTTACAGATGCTATCTAACCTTGCTTTTTGTATCGCGTTCTGACCTTTGTTAATATTCACTGCGTTTATTTCTACTGGTTGCTATTTCGAATTTTACTTTTTCGGATAAAAATTATTCACCTAATAAGGGAATTTTTGTACTTTTGGCGTGGACACGTCTTTAAAATGGCATCCACGGGGAGGTAATTAACAAAAACGGTTCGGTGTTGTAGCTGCATACCTCCAGCCAAAATTCGATTACACCACTAGATAGATGAAGGATCAAAGAATTTATTACGTTAAGCAAGGAATATAGCACATTGCTGGCGGTGGAGTGGGAAAGCCCCTTACGAGACCTATTCACGTACAACAAACGGCTGTCCATTTTTTACCTGTATCCCGATGTAATAAATACGTATAATTTACAACTCATTTAAGGGTAACTGTATACGTTTCTATAATAAGTTCCCAGAAGACTTTCTAGAGATGTCACATAAAAAATTCAAAGTGTTTGTCTAAAGAAAATTGATTGCAAAATCATACTATAATTTGCAAGGCTACTTAGACGATGGAATCGAGTGGGAGTAAACGAATTGCTTTAATTTAAATTTAAATATAAACAACTGATATGATGACGGTAAAAAATAACCGACTGAGTTTGTTTTGGACTCTTCTCAGGACATTTTAAGTTTAATACCATCATCAGTCGTGCATTAGGGTTAGAGTGTGGGAAAAAATATATTTGACAATTCAAAAGTGCTGTAAAGGCCTACTTGAATAAAGATATTTTGACTTTGACTATATGTATTACATTACCGTTATCCAGACAATGTAACTAGAAAAAAAGATGGTTTAAGTTTTCACCACCACTGTATCACTTTGTATTCACATTGACAATTGACTTAGGTACATATTATGGAAAAAATAACTTTGTTAATATAAAGGTAATTAACCCCTAATGCTGACTGCCTCATTGGTCTAGTGGTTAGCATGATCGACTACAGACATGAGGTCCTGGGTTCAAGTTCCGGGTTGGGCCAATTCGAAATCGATATTGAGATTTCTATTAAGATTTTCTCAATATTTGCCCGAAGTTGGGAAGTTGGCGATGTGCTCCACCCCCGGTCCTGCGCCTAATCTCTCTCCGATCGTATCGGATTCCCGACACATTGGACTATGAGAGTGAAGGAATAGAGAGTGCACTTGTGAACTATGCCTGCCAATGGAGCAGCGTGTTGGATCTATGCTCTAAAAACCCTCTCTCATATGAGTGAGGAGGCCTACGCCTAGCAGTGGGACGTTAATGGGCTGCTACTTACTTAGNTAATAGAAAACTCAATATCGATTTCGAATTGGCCCGACCAGGGACTCGAACCCAGGACCTCATGTCTGTAGTCGAACATGCTAACCACTAGACCAATGAGGCAGTATAAATATCTATAATTAACAACTCATTTAAGGGTAACTGTATACGTTTCTATAATAAGCTCCCAGAAGACGTTCTAGAGATGTCACATAAAAAATTCAAAGTGTTTGTCTAAAGAAAATTGATTGCAAAATCATACTATAATTTGCAAGGCTACTTAGACGATGGAATCGAGTGGGAGTAAACGAATTGCTTTAATTTAAATTTAAATATAAACAACTGATATGATATTGTAATGATGACGGTAAAAAATACCCCACTGAGTTTGTTGTGGATTCTTCTCAGGACATTTTATGTTTAATACCATCATCAGTCGTGCATTAGGGTTAGAGTGTGGGAAAAAAATATATTTGACAATTCAAAAGTGCTGTAAAGGCCTAGTTGAATAAAAATATTTTGACTTTGACTATATGTATTACGTTACTGTTATCCAGACAATGTAACAAGAAAAAAAGATGGTTTAAGTTTTCACCACTACTGTATCACTTTGTATTCACATTGACAATTGATTTAGGTACATATTAAGGAAAAAATAACTTTGTTAATATACGGGTTTCCCAAATCATCTCCTATGTCGAACTGAACTCAATATTATAATAAAGCATTCTTAAGAGAACTGCCTCATTGGTCTATTTGTTAGCATGGTCGACTACAGACATGAGGTCCTGGGTTCAAGTTCCGGGTCGGGCCAATTCGAAATCCATATTGACTTTTCTGTTAAGACTTTCTCAATATTTGCCCGAAGTTGGGAAGTTGGCGATGTGCTCCACCCCCGTGTCTCGGAAAGCACTTTAAGCCGTCGGTACTGCGCCTGATATCTGATTAGCAAAGTTAAATTACGCGAATGCCGTATACGACACTAGGCTTTCATGTAGAAGCAAAAAACTAATACAACGAGTGCGAAATGCATGTATTCGCTTTTGCTACAATACACGTCACGTTACCCCGTATGCGAACAACGCAAATCTATTAAAAACTTCATTTGATGTAATGAAATGCGGGCTTCTGGTCTACCTGAGAAATAAACTAAAGTGGTCAGAAGCTCGTGGTACTCGGAACGCACGAAAGCTTCAAAAATTTTCCGTATAGAGCATTCGATACTTCTACACAGATCAGCCGCCTTTAGTGGAAGTTTCAAATTGCCGCCACTAAGTGCTGGAATAATTTACCACCACCAATTCGTGGAACCCAAACAATTGGATCTTTTAAGAGGAAATTCAAGTCTCACCTGCTATCATATCAAAAAGAGTGTGATTAAAAGTGGGACTACTGTTCCTATTTCCAGCATTTATGAGCAGACCAGATAACACTGGTGTGGCTAAATTTGAACATGTAGTATTTATTGTGCAGCGTGTATATATGTATGTGTGTGTATATTTAGATTTAGGTTTAAATTTGTTAATTTTCTTGATTATTTTGTAGTTGTTTTGCCTTTCTTTGATTATACTCGTAGATGTTATAGTAGGTTAGTATTTAGATATAAGAACTTATTATCGTTTAAATATAGTATTATACAAATGTTATTGTAAGTCTACTGTCGCAAGGGTGTCTGTGAAGTAACTCAGGTTCTCCCTGAAAACCAGCGTCGCAGCTTGCTGTGACTTCGAGCAGAGTGGCGAACCTTATATGTTACTTTTTCGTTTACATACTATTTGTTATAAAAAATTGTGAAAAAGCAAATATTTTTTTATCTATCTATCTATATCTTTCTGATCGTGTCGGATTAGACTATGAGAGTGCACTTGTGTACTATGACTGCCAATGGAGCAGCGTGGTGGATCTATGCCCTAAAAACCCTCTCTCATATGAGGAGGCCTACGCCTAGCAGTGGGACGTTAATGGGCTGCTACTTACTTACTTTTACTTTATGATCTCTAGGGATAACGAAATAGTTGTTTCTACAATATTCCAAGCATTTTTTTCATATTTACTCCCTTGGACTTAGTCCTTGGACTTCCACAAATAATTAAAATCAAAATTAGCCGAATTAGTACAGCCGTTCTCGGGTTATGGCGCAAGTAACGAACAGCAATTGATTTATATATATATATGTCGGAGTGCAAGAGTCTGTGGATCGCTGGTCCGTGTGTAATATATGTGGCAGTCCGGCGCGTGTCTCGTCAGTTCTCGAGTGGCGGTCGGTCGGAGTGGTCGACTATTGAAACTGTCGCGTTCCTAGCTATTATTGTTAATGAGTTTCTGTAAATTGATATTGTGAACATTAAGTAACATTATAATCCGAGTTAATTAAAAGTGTTTGATTGCACCAACATTACCCACGAACGCCCACAGAATAAGAAATTAAATAATGGATCCCATTAATGACGATGTGCTTTATGCTTCTCCGTTCTCTCTTATTCTCCGACATATTAAATATACATATAGATTTTTACAGCCATGGCGTGACTATTTTTCTCATATAGCTGTATACTTGTATATGGTCTTAAAACTGTTTTCAAATCTATTGCCTTGTGTTGTTTATTTAGTGAAATTGCAAACTAACTTTTCCTATTTTAAATGCGCTATAAAACTTTTGTTAAATGGGCTCATGTAGAGTTGTTGCATCCAACTCGGCAGTGACTGAAAGTGCAGTGAGAAGGCGAGTAACTAAGTGGTGTCGCACTGAAAGCCGCGTTTCAGCCGAGCCCACTTCACCGGTCAATGACCCCTCGGGGGTTGCTTAGAACAGCTGTTAAGACGTGAGCTGCAGCGGGCCGCACTAAATTATACACGATCTTAGACTGCTCTATTTAAACTATAAAATGAAACTTTAGTTATATAATTGTACAAAATAGAAGTTATTTTGTTAAAAGTGGAAAAGAATTTTCGGAATATGTCGACATTTTAATCTTACATTATCAAAGTTCTATTAGTAAAGACTATTCATAGAAATCATTTATTGTGTACATAATTCAAGTCTTATAATAAACTAAAACTAAATTTAAAAATTTGAAGCTTTAAAATACACTATTAGAATTCTTACATATTGTATAATATGTCAGTTATGTTAAGTATTCTTGTATTGAATATGTTTTTTAATTAAAAATTGTTTAATTTTTTAACAAAAAAAGAACCGCCTTCAAAACATACTTACAAATATATTAATATGCTCTAAAAAGTAGGTAAAAATTGCTTATTAGTCGGTGTTAGCCAAGGTAGATGTTCCCCGCGTGTCCACTTGGCAGCTCCCGCGTCTCTCCCACCTATAGCTATATATGTAGGCACCTCGACTGACACCGACTCCGAATATAGGAATACGAAGAATACTATAAAAGAATACGCAATTATTTATTACTTTTTAGATATTCATATATTTGTAAGTTTGTTTTGAAGGCGGTTCTTTTTTTGTTAAATTTTTTATTTATTTTTTGATTTTTAGTGAATCTGAAGTAAACGTGTTGCAATGCAGCAACAAACGTAAGCTCATTGCTATTTGATTACAGACACTTATATTTTCTGCCATAAACCGCACCCTTACTGTAAGCCGTTGAGGAGATCCATTGATCTTCATATTTAACTACGACTAGCACTTGACCATACCGAAGTTACGGTAGGCAACTCAAATATCTGGATAGCCTATAGAAGATTCTGTCGAGTATCGTTCATTTGCTCCTAAGAATTGAAGAGTTCCGTCACTTTGTCATGGATTCCATCATCAGAACCTAACCAAACTATCACAAAACAACCCTTGAAGTATATCCTTTCCAATAAAAAAAGAATCATCGAAATCGGTTGGCGTGATCTTGAGTTATTCGTCCATTTGTCGCGCACATGCTTAATGCAAATTTAACACTTATCCGGTTTTCTCATGGATGCCATCATCAGAACTGGATTAAAAAAAATGGGACCCTATGACGAGCACCACCTTTCATTTAAAAATATCATCAAGATCGGTCAACCCAGTCGGGAGAGGTAACAAATGAGGTAACAAACATAAAAAAAATACAGACGAATTGATAACCTCCTTTTTTTAAAGTTGGTTAAAAAAGACACTGTCCTCATACTCATAAAAATTATGATTAATAAATAGATTTGAATTTGAGATCTTTGGAAACAAGTCATAATAAATGAACATTATTAAATTAAGAACACCATTCTTCTTAATTATTGCTATGTTTAATATTATTTAAAATTCAATTAATAGTATTATTGTCTGTTAATAGGTTACCACGTTTCTTATAATTAATGAAAAATTTTCTTGTTTTTTTCAGGTAATGCATTTTAAATATATTGTTGTCTACAAAATAACTTCGTGGTATGTATTTAGTAATGCTATATACTATCAAAATTGCAACTTTTCTTGAGTTTACAAAAAAATTAGTTAAATTGGGCTACAATCTTCATTTTGTAAGTCTTTTAGGTTGAGAATAGTACTCTTTTAAGTTCTTAAACAGACAAAGATCAAAAAGAAGTGTTTCGAATGTCTTATAATTTTAATAGATTTTTTTCTCCAATGATACATGGATTATGCTTAGTACCAACTTTTCCAGTTTCATAAATCACTTTTAGTATTTTTTATGGACGTAACGAAACTAATTATATTGGGTTGTTCGGAAAGGTTTTTTTTTGTGGAAATGAAAGACGGTTTTCGTATAATAAACAAATTAAATTCACTTTATTATATATTGGCCGTTCTGGTCCTACATCTGCCATCTTTCAAATCAAATCGAAATATCTTTATTCAAGTAGGCCTATTACAGCACATTTAAATCGTCAAATGTACGTTTTCCACACACTAATTCTAATATACCTCGGATGATGGTATTAAAAAACGACTTAAGATCTTTAGTGAAGAGGGTTCCTTCGCGCCCTGATCTGATAAGAACCACAACAGTCGGGTATTTTGTATTTTTTTTTTGTTATCATTATATCATTACAATATCATATTAAGTCTAAGTATAGTATATATTTTTCTATCAATTTTCTTTTAACAAAGACTGAATTTATTAATTGACATCTTTAGAACGTGTTGTGGGAGTTTATTATAGAAACNCTACTAGAATTTATAACAAGTTTGTTTCTGTTTCTTAAGTTATATGATGTCCATTCACTATTTTTATCAAAAAAGTCAATATTTTTATGTACGTATAACAAGTTTTCAATTATATATACGCAGTGAACTGTCATTACGTTAACTGCTCTATGTTACTTTTCTGGTAGAAGCATAATTCCACGCTCATAAAATTAAACTGATCGAGGTCGTTTTTGGCCTCCTCATTTGAGGTGAAGGTTTTACCGTTCTAAAAAGTTTTGGAGTAAACGGAACAAATAATAATCCGATGGTGCCAGATCTGGTGAATATGGTGGGTGTGGCATTGTAGCTGTAAAAGCTTTTATTGAGTGACCAAACTTCTGTGAGGTCTCGCGGTGTTTTGGTGAAACACTACACCTTTTCTTTTGAATTGTTCTGGATTTTTCTGTTGAGGTGCAGCATTCAGTTTGTCCAGCTGATGACAGCAGACTTTCCGAAAGTTGTGTTATCCGGTAAAATCTCAAGAAAAAAACGATTCCTTTAAAATCCTACCAAACACCAGCCTCATACTGCAATATGAGCTCTCAAAAAATATAAAAATTTATATAAAAATACAATTAAATCCTTTGTCGGGAAAAACGAAATTACTTTCCGAACAATCTTATATATTCATTAAAGAAAAGCTTATGGAGGGAAAGTCTAGTATGATTAAAAATACTATAATGATTAACAATAACTATTTATATGAGATAGATGTTTCTTTATTTAAATATACGTAAATCCGTTATACAAGCAATGTATGTATGTAGAAATATTAACAGTGTCCTTTTATAGTAAAATAAATAAAAGACATCCCCACATTTGTCCATTGAAAGCTGAGAACCGTATGGAATTGACAGACAATCAGGAAATCACGTGACTCAGTCCCTACATCTGTTCGACGACATTTGTTATTATAATATTATATTTAGCAATACTATATATATATTTTGGGTTCTGAAATCGTGAAATAATACTATTGAATGTGTAGCCCGAAAACCAAATATTAAAAGTATCACCTAGAAAAATATTGACCTACATCAATCCATCCTATATTTGAACCTTTAAAGACACGATTATTAATAATAGAGGAATAAAAAATAACAGGTTATAACCGCCCAAATTACTTATAAGTAGCATAATTACAATATTAAATATGGTCCCATTAATGATCAAATAGTAAAACCTAGAGTTTTGCAAGAAGAATAGATACAAATCTACTTTAGTAATATTTATAATTTTATTCAGAAGTTCCAAAATAACTCCATTGATAGAAATCCAAACGTAATAATCTATCATAGAATACAGAATGGAAATATCTATTACATCTTAAAACTAGGGGTGTGCGAATAATTCGAACTTACGAATCATTCGTTCTGAATCGAATGTTACTATTCGATTTGAAACTCGAATAGAATAATTTGAAAAATTTTAATTTTTTTCGAATTATGCTATTAAGTTATTAGTGGATTTTAGAATATTTTCAATTCAGAGTTTCTTGTGTCAATATTCAAATATAAATTTAAGCGTCTAGAATCTGTCGTTCTTTTGACTACTTTGTTGCATAACAAATTGCAAATGATAGAAATATAGTAGAAAAAAATGACTCCCTGGTTTTTTTCAAAATCTCTTGCCAATATTACGATCTAGATTTTTTATGGTACCGTCAGAAATGGACATATATTGAAAATGAGCAATAGTATTCTCTGGGTAGTTGATTTTTAATCGAAAAGTATATTATTCGTTAGTAGAATATTTCGACACACGATTTAAATAGAAACATTTAATAATCCTGAGATATTTAATTTATTCGCGAATCATTCGATTTTTTTTTCGAATTATTCGTGGAATTTCGAAACGAATAACGATATTCGCACACCCCTACTTAAAAGCCTGTAAAAACACGTAACAGAAAAGTTTACGAAAGCTAATATTTAAATCAGCAATGCTTTGTTTCTATTGGCACAAGTATAATGCATTCTTTTCATGCGCCCTCTAACACAATGGCTCCGTATAATGAGTATATAAAACCCCCTAAAGGGAGAGGAAGGGGTTGAATCATATTAAGGAATATTTAAATCCTCCCTATAGAGGGGAAGGATTTTTTTTCTGACATGAATAAGCGTGTTGATTCACCATACAATATCAGATCCAAAATTGTTTATTTACATCACTTCTGAATGACGACCTTGCTGGCGTATTGGTGTGAGGATACGCTTGCTAGCAGAGCTAGTACATTGCATTTTGTAATGCCTGGGTCTGGATTGGTGGGATGTTTCGGCCATGGCTAGTTACCACCCTACCCGCAAAGACGTCCCACCAAGCAAAGTAGAAACAATTATTTAATTACGTTTTACCAGTTCAGAGCGCTTTCATCTTTGACTGTATCATCACTTACCATTAGGAGTAATCATAGATAGATAGATAGATAGAACACTCTTTATTGTACACCACAAACATGAGACAAGTAACACAGAAACAAACTTAAGAAATAGTACAAATTAGGCGACCTTATCGCTCATTAGCGATTTCTTCCAGGCAACTTTAGGGTTAGGGAGATTATATGAGGTAAATAGGGTAGGTGGTGTTCCCTAATATAGACATACATACAAATATTCCTACATACTAATACATATATCTTTAAATACATACAAATATTTGAATACATATTTTAAATAGATACATACTAAACATAATAATCTAATAATATTAAATAAATAAGACATAGAACAAATAGATATCATCGTCATTAAGTACATAAAGAGAGGTAATAATTCTTTACCTGCTTCTTGAATATATCCAATGATTTAGCTTCTCTTATTGTCAGAGGTAATTCGTGTTCATAGTTTCGGGTTCATAGTTATAGAGTAGCTCACTAATTTGCAGATTAAGTAATACTATGCTCAGATTCTTTATTATTATATTACATACCAAACACCCCACTCAAAAATAATAAGTTCAGCAATCACAGTCGTCGTGCAAACGACGACGAAACAAATAGCGTTAAACCGGATGTAGTGCATGTAAACGTTTCACTGATATGATTACAAAACCCTAAGCATAATAAACAAATATAGTAATTTAATAGCAATCCACAAAAAAAAAATCCATAATGCACACACAGTGGGTACCAGTCTGTCACTTAGTTCAATCATCACAGGTACTCCATCAACAACATAAACACCAACAGTGTCTCCAGAATGCAATATTAGTTTCATACAACTAGTGTTGGACTTCACAGGCACTAATTCTTTAAGTTTTTAATCAGTGGCAATTGGAAATTTCTTCTGAATTCTCTGCGCTAGATGTTTTCTAGAAGAAAAATTAAAATTTAATATTTATAAAGAATATGGGCTACAGCTGTAAGAGAAAATATGGGCTACAGCTGTAAGAGAAAGATCTGCTGTCAAATTGACATTAGTATTGCGTTTATAAATCGAAATTTTAAACATGTCTCATAATTAATTTTGTAAATATCGCTAACAATAGTCAAGTACTAACCTGTCAGAAAAGTCTCGTGTCACTAAGTTTGTCGTCAAAGGACCCCGAATCTGCTCGTTTTCCTGGATTTGCTCCAAATTAGAATAGGAGTCGTTTTAATTGTACCTCATACGTTGCATGTCGGTTGCTTTGCCACCCCGCTATCACCAGTCTTTTATGGCACATTACTAATACGTAAAAGCCCCCCCCCCCCCACTTAGCTACCACCTCTTCACAAATAATACACCTTAAGAGTATATTGCAAAGCAGTAACAAATGTAAGCTCATTGCAATTTGATTACAAACAGTTAGATATTCTGCCACAAATCGCATCCTTACTGTAAGCCGTCGAGGAGTTACGGTAGGTGACTCAAATGTCCGGATAGACTACAAAAGATTCTACCGAGTACCGTTTATTTGCTCCTAAGAATTGAAGAGTCCCATCATCAAAATCTAACCAAACTATCATCAAATAACTCTTGAAGTACATCCTCTCCAATAAAAAATATCAATCATCGAAATCGGTTGGCGTGTTTCTAAGTTATTTATCAATTTGTCGAGCAGGTGCTTAATGCAAATTTAAGACTTGTACGGTTTTCTCATGGATGCCATCATCAGAACTAGACCAAAAACAAAACACCATATTATAACACCATCCATATTATAACCGATCCAAAACCGGACGAACAAAGTTTCGAATATTCGTATTGTTTAGCAATAACGTTGGCTATAAAGTATGCATTTATATTGTATTACATATCAGTAGGTATTGTGGAGATAGGCCACGTGGTATGTAGAAATATTATGTTTTTTTTTTAATTTATGTTTAATATCTTTAAAGGATAAATCACGTAGGTATGTATTGGAAGCCACATTAGTCTAGTTGCCTTTGTCTTTCGGCTACAATATTATAGGATACCGGGTTTCAGTTTGAAATTACTAAAACTATAAATGTCTTTAACTAAAAATAGAGAGGCTACACGTGACTTGAATTACGGCATCATTCATTTGATGCTTATATACTTAACGGTGAAATAAATGCAATAAAAAATTATTATCTATTAAAAGGAGACTTATCCTATCTCCTAAGTTAGCAAAACTTAAACGAGAAGAGCGTGAAAGGTTGAATAACTCTGCAAGCGAATATTTGTAAATATTATAATATTCAAAGAACGAAGAAGAAAAAGAAAGAAATAGATTTTGCGATCATTTGAAAGCAAATAAACAATCGAATCTATCGTTGTCCGTAATAAGTATAAATAAGTAGCACGAAATCAAACTGTTTTGAATTTGTCTTTTCATTGAAAGGCTTCGTATATATCTTATTGTTATTAATAGGCCGTGTCGTGTCGCGTGCTTATGGGATTATGTCATCGTCTGCGTTAATTTCTTTAATTACTACTAGTTTTATGATTCGTGCTGGATTAAGCCTTGAAATTTATTTGATACGAACAACCGCGGTCTATTTCTAACAGGCACGACTGGTGTTAGGAATTCTTTTGTTCTTCGCACTATATTTTTTATTTTTTTTTGTACACCAGGTGTTCTCGGCGATGGCGATGGCGTAGTTCTTTCTCCGTGGAGATATGCATAAATTCTCTATATATTGGATCAATGTCAATCAAAACCATTCTCAAATCCACCTTAAGACACACATAAAATTTCTACAAAATAGATCCATCCGTTTCATGTGCGTTATAATACTTTCAAATCACCTCTTCCACTTGTTCCCCATCTATCTAAATATTGCCATTTATCATAGATTCATCTCTTTCAAAAAGCATAACTTTCATTTTGTTTACATTCACTTTCATTCCTTTCCCTTTCAATGCATCATTCCTAATATTTACCATCTCCTGTAGCTCATTAGCGGATGACGCAAGTATTACTTGATCATCAGCGTATAGTAAACATTTGATGAGTAATTCATTCCTTCTTAACACATACATACTTTCTTTTAAATCTGTTAAACAGTTATCCATGAATAGGTTGAACAGCCATGGTGACGCAACACATCCCTGTCGAACCCCTCTTTCGACAGGAAACCATTCCGTGTACGCCCCGCTTATTCTGACACAAGCACTAGAACCCTCGAAGAGAGACTTCAATGCTTGAATCAGATCACCGCTCCATACGTAGATAACGTTGACCACAGCTCATTCCTTTTTAAACCTTTTAAAACTTCTCGAAAATCTTCAAAACAAAGTAGAAGACAGGTAACTATGAAGAATGCAGTAGCAATCGCAACGGGTCACTACAGTACAAAAGCTATGTGTATAGAACTGAAATATTATCTACTTGCGATACTCTCTGAGACGTGTATGTAAAGGTCTAACGAATGCACATTTGAATACAATCCAATCGGAAAGACTTGTCAACACGACATCCTACTCGAACTTCTAATCGATAGGGCGAAACAAGATTTCTATTTGCATTGGGACCTCTTATAAGTCTTCTTTTAATACTGCATATATATAATTTACAATTATTATTCTATATTCTGTGTTTTCTTATATTTATAGTATGTATAAATTAGCTGTAAAGTATTTAGATTTAATACATTAATATTTTTAATTGTTAAATAAACTTGCATGTGGTGCTTACCTTTAAGTAGCTTTGCGTTTAAAATGTATTTAATGTAAAAGCTGTTGGTGGGCCAAAAATAAGGGGGAAAAAAAGTCTAGTTACTTCTAATGTAGTGAATAATTTCGTTGGAAATGGACTCTTGAATAATCTCTGGTAATTAGCTACGGTGTCCTACTACACGTGTAAGTAACTATTAACCAGTACGACTTTCAGCGGGGCTTGGACGATTTGGTCTGGAGGATAGAAGCCCTAGCCGACCAGGCTGTGGTTTAAAAATGGAGGGAAAGCCGCGGGTCAGTAGCGTTTGTGGCCACTGTGGTGGCGGTCAGTCCTCACGTGATACAATGGCTTGCCAGGATGCACGGGACGCTTTCCTACAGACCGGTGCAGGTTCTGACAGGACATGGCTGCCTCGGCAAGTTCGTGCAACAAATAAGCTGGAAGGAGCCAACTGCTTGCCGTTAGCGTGGGGCAGCTATCGACTCTCCACATCACACTATGACCGATTGTGTAGGCTGGGGACCTCAGCGTTACCTCGTGGTGGCGCGACCAATCGTTAGGATGCATTATAGGCGTGATGCTCACCAGTGAGACAACGACAGTCTCGCTGAAGAAGCCCGCGAGAGAGAGAGAGTGAATCCTCCGTCGGACTCATCCGGGACACCAGAGCAGAATGCGAAAATCGAATCCCTGGTGTCTCACTCATGGATGAAGAGGGTTCCGCTGGGTTTTAGTGGGTATAGCGAGTTCTCCATCGTCAAGTCCCACACTCCTGGTCGTCGCTCGGGATTAGTGCGTAAAATGCATTTCCCACCAACAAAAAATTTTGTTTATATTTAAACTGGGCTACTTTCAATAAATTCCAAGAAGTCTAAATTAATACCCAAGAAAAATGTAGGCGGCTAACGGAACGACAATCGCATCATTACTTACAAAACGGGCGTCGAACCCGCTGCCCACATGCCTCACATCCACATGAGTGGTAATGTGAATATCATTTGTACGATGTGGAAAGCAACACTAATTGCGTTTTAATAACTTTGTGATACTATAAACATTCTTTATACGATTCACTTTCGTTGGTAACCGTTTTTATATAAAAGAGATTAAGTGTGGTTTTGCGTGATGCAGAGTAATGGCAGTCAGTAAAGAAACATTGGCTTTATTATTCGCGTCGCTAACATTGGCCCTGGATTCGATTCTAGACAGAGATGCTGTGTAGAAATCAAAAGAGGTAATTTTCTCCTTACCAGTTTAAGGCGCTATCATTTTAAACTGTATCAACACTTAAGGAGAAATTACAGTCATGAGCTTACCTGTCAACAATTTAAAAAAATATATGAATATATCCAAATTCGTATGGCTGGATCTACGCTAGCGGGTCTATCCCGGTCAATTAGTTCAGTAGTCCAATCCGGGTATCGCCACTGCTCTTGCGTCGTCTTCGCCGTCATCATCGCCTACGTTAGGAGGCGGTGACAGCAGAAGCTCACGAAACAGGAGACGCCCAGTGTTTACTACATTCAGGTGCAGGCTGGCAATGCCGTGGAGTTGTCTGCGTGGCGGAGCATTCTCCTCGTCAAGTTGCGGACCAACACCTCTACGATGGGCGTCCGGCTCTCACGGTTGATGACGTCATTTCTGATATACTTCGGAGCTCCTACTTTCATACGTAGGCACTCGTTCTGCTGGATCTACAGCCTACTCCTCTGTTACCCTGAGCAGAAAAAGTACCAGACAGGTTTCTTGCAAGGTTTTTATGGAATTATGTTTCTACCTTACCGTTACAAGCTTTGGAACCATGTAAATCATGTGCCCAAACCACTAAACTGACCTATTCATTCTTGATGACTTTTTAATAATATATTTTCGATTGGTCATTATTGATGGATTTCCGTACATTCCTACGTGATTGGGAACTACACGGTCAATAGCGCGGGTTCAGCTAGTATGTGATAAATCACATTGAAATACGTGAAAACTTTTAATGAAATTCTCCCCGAGTAAAGAATCTCAAGTATCCCGCATTGAATTGATAAGTTATGGATGTGTTTCAACGGCGCTTAAGGTATACGGCTTATCTCTCACACGGTAGCCTCGTTAAATGTTTTACTGTCAGTATAAACTAAGTGGACATGTATAAATAAACTTAGTTAAGCAAACAAGACACACGTAATATTTAACGTTTTGTTGTGTGATTGGCCTTAAAAATAAAACGACATTTCAATTGGTAAACGATGGGAACTTGTTGAATATGAAGATTTGGGGGCATACTTCATTTGGCACAGCCTGATTTAGAACTGTCCTTAACAGAGTTCCCTAGGATGGAACTCTGGATTAATCTCTAGCGTCTATACTTCTTGTTCAACAAGGCTATATAGCCCAGTTTATCATGAGAATGCCCAACTTTGTCAGTCACTGACCGCCGATCGTATTTGACATTAAATAAATTAGTATTTGACTCTTATAAAATTGCATGAAAAGCCCCTAGTTTTTTTTAGAAGTTGCCCTGTTAGCCTACAGAATAATCAAAGGAGTAGCAAGCATGGAACTCGATGGTTAGGTAAGGAATATTGTTGTAAAGTGTCTCCGTAAAATCCAGGCGTCTCCGTGGACTTGGGTTGAATTCACACTCAATCGTAGGCTAAAATTTTCTGTTCAAATTAGTAAGACAGTTCCTAATGATTGAGATGCGTTTACAGTGGCTATCGTAGGAAATTCAGCACCATTAAATGGACCCAAAAGCGGATTGGTCATCGTCCGCGAGAAGATGGAGAGAGCTATGCTCGGAGTATCTCTACGGGATTCAATACGAATTTAAGAGATCTGTAAAAGAACTAGAGTTATTAACCTAGCATAAAGGATCTTGGAGCTGAAATAACGATAGGCAGGGATTATACCTGGACGAACCTGTCGATGTTGAGGACCTAGGTACTGGAAACAGTGTAGCAATAAGTGGAGCATTGGTAAACTCTTCACCAGAGAGATAGATAATCTGAAGAGAGCTGCCGGAACGCGATGATTACAGATTATTATGGAAATCTTTGGATGCGATCTACTTCCAGCAATAGACGTAGGTTGAGTTCGTTGATTAAATCTGCGTGCTATGTGAATTCATGTGCCTCATTACAAAACTATAACAGACACTAGCTGTGACACAAAAACCATTAGTAGTTGCGGCGCTATGGAGACGGCCATCGAACCCTGACCCCCGTGTCTCAGGCGCTTCCGGTGACGTTTGCACTTTTTGTATTTGTCATAATATTTTTATATAAATATTGTGACTAAGAACAGATTTTCTTTTGTTTTTATAATATTTAAACATTGCGTATAAACAATGTTTTTTTTTAAATATATATATGAAATTGGATGTGGCTTATTTTATCCATCACGCCTCAATCACGCCTGATGGAAAGCTATAATGAGGTTAAAGATGGTATGCGCTCGCCTTATCTTAAAATGATTTGGGTTGTAGGATTGGGGTAACAGAACAAGGCAGAGTATTCCACGATTAACAAGCCTGTGCCCGACTGTCACTTACCTTTAATCACTCACGTTGAAACATAGTAAATAAGTCTGCACATCTTTGGACCTGATCTGCGACATATGTAGTTTATTAACCCGAAGTGAAGCTGCCTGGTCGATCTAAGCTCTAACGTGGAGGGAGTCTTTGATGGACTGTGGCACGATAATGATCTGTTACTTACATTTAATCAATGAGGTTAGAACATAGTCAATAAACCTGCACATCTTTGGACCTGATCTGCGACATATGTAGTTTACTAACCCGCAGTGAAGCTGCCTGGTCGATCTAAGCTCTAACGTGGAGGGAGTCTTTGATGGACTACGGGACGATAATGATCTGTTACTTATATTTAATCAATGAGGTTGGAACATAGTGAATAAAGCTGTATCTTGGACACATGTAGCCTGACAACCCGCAGTGGAGCATTGCTTATAAGTCACTTTCTCCAACAAGTGAGGTGGTCTGTGCCCACCTGTGGGACGATAATGGGCTGTTATTTACTTTTAATGAATCAAATCGGATCTTTTCCTTATATTGTTCAGTGATCACGTGTGCTTGTTTGAGCCATTCAATGACGCCATTCAAGATACGGTCGGCCGGACTCTCGCCGGAACTGTGGTTATTTGTCTCTTCAGCTCGAGTGAAAACAAAACATTGTGCCTCAACTCTCTCCACGTTGGGAAATTATATTACACACAGTATAGGTGTTACATATTATTTACCTAAATAATACAGTGTAACATTATTATTATAACGGGCCTCAATATAAGAAATTACTCGACTTGGCGTTTTTTTAATCCTCTAGGACTACTCTTCGTTAGGAGTATATTAATCAAAAATCTCTTCATAATCATTGAAGTCTCCGGTATTGGAACTCTATTTGGCGATTTTGTTCAATCCATTGCCTTTATATAACGAGTCCTATTTATTATTTCTACTTGATTCTACAATTTTATTCCACAATTCCATAGCAATGTTTCCATCATATTTCAACAGGTTGATATACGAGTATGTTACACTCTTTGTAAGTTAAGAATAAACGGCATGGAGGGCTTTCGTCTCGGTTTGTGATCTTACAGAAGGAGGTAAGCTCGAGGGCGAGAGACGTAATGGTTGTTGCCCCTCTCGGCCAGAGGAAGTTGAGGAGCAGTAGGCATATATCCACCACCTGCTTTTGAACCTTTTGTTGGAAGCATTTGAGAAGAATGCATTGGCAATCTTCTGCCCATCCACCCATTAGATGAAGAGGGCTCCACTGGGTTTTGGTGGATATTCTCATTATCCAGCGAGTCCCACACTGGCAAGTGGATTTTTACTTCACTCGGCGTGCGGTAACGCATTTCCCAGCGCAAAAAAAAAATTACAGGCTAAGAAGCAAGTTTTTTTACTTGTTAAAACTAATCGTAGTCCAACCTAAACACATTGTAATAAATTACTTTGTGTTATAGCGAATATTTTCTAAGTTTTTTCAGATTTGGTGTGTCGGAGTTGCACAGTGATTTTAATAAAATTAGTTCACACTTTATACCTAACATTTAATATCTCTTGTTTCACAGTGTTTTTGTGAATATGACTTGATCGATTTTTATTAAATATTTGTGTTTATTAAGTCGGACACGTTTTTAAACCCCCATTTTAAATCGCTATACTAAGTTACGTGGATCAGCTAGTTTGTCTATATGTCACAAGATTTTTTGTAGAAATTTTCAGAAGTTAATATAATAATTTTAAAGTTCATTTTTTTTTTGTTTAAACTTGTTAGTGAGTGGCACTTGACTCTTTAATGTGACAAGGATAGATTAAGGTGGATTCATGAATTGCAATTCCGTCAAATTAATACCAATGTTTCCTGTATTTCCTCGGAACCATGAACTGTATCATCCTTTACTATCAGATTATACTACTGACAAAAACTAAACTGTAAGTAATAAAAAGCTTCCCATCGAATAATAATAATAATAATCCCTGTCATTATCCCTGTCATCAATAATAATAATCCCAATCATCAAATAATAATAATAATAAGCCATGACCCCCGGCCGTTTGGTCTCCCTGCCGGGGTGTATCCTCCGCCCGTTATATTTATTTATGTAATTGTTTATGTAGGTATATGTATTATTTCATATTTTTATATAAGTAATTATTATAAATTTATATATATATAATAATAAATATATATATTCTTTCGTAAACGGGCGTGAGTGTAAAAGTGGAATAATAATAATGACCTTTTATTTTTTACATCACACTTAATTACAGTTGAAATGATTACATGTGTATTCTAACATAAAACATGTAAAGTAGCCGCAGAAAAAAATGTGATGCCGAAAAAGGGAACACCGCTCAGCGATTGTTGGGATTTCGTCCCAACGCTCAGCTTCAGCGGAGACCCGGACGGACACAAACAAACAAAAACACAAAGAAACCAAACAAAAATAAAAATAAAGTATGTACAATAAATTCTAAATAAATAGATAATACGTAATAAATAATTAATTACGGCCCATCGGCAACATTACGTAAAGTATATGACACTCATAGATAGAAACAATTTCTGTGTTTCATATACATAAACATACATAAATTTGGGTTAAATGGACGATAATCTATGAGTAAAAACTATCTGACAAACAATAAAGGTCGCTTCATAACATTGACCTCTTAATCACTGAGTCATCGCTCAATGATGAAGAGGGCGCAACATCTGATTTGTCATTCATTTCAGGCGCTTTATTGGTCATACTTCTTCGTAAAACCTTGCACAGCTTGTATTTATCCAATAAACCATTGGGGGCAATTCTAATGTGGCTTCTCTAAACTAAATCCTTAAATGAATAAACTTCTTATGGTAGTGTAAACCGCCTCGTTATCAATTTGTCTGGCTTCCTTTTTTCTCACGCATATAGAAGCGGTAGGCAGGCTCCTACTCTCTCACTCTAAATCAGCGCTAACAGCACTAGCCGTATTTCGGACAGACCCTTCCCCCTCTCTCTACTCAGTGTTAGTGTGCGATAGACATATACCGTTGACAGCGCGCATATAACCTAAAACTTTATAGAAAAAAGTGCGTGCGTACAAAGTACACATTTTTTTTTCCGCTGGGAAATGCATTTAGGCGCGAACCCCGACCTACAGGTCAGGAGTGTGGGACTCGGCTAGGGAGGAGACCTCGCAACACCCACAAAAACCCAGCGGAACCCTCTTCATCTGCAAGTGAGGCATCAGGTGTTCAACTTTCGCATTCGTCCCTGGTACCTCAGATGAGTACAACTGAGGATTCAAGGAGGTGGAAGGAGGCGCGCAAACACGCACCGCCTAGTACCCTGCCTCCTTTGGCGGTGACCGGGAGCATCCGCTGCATTCCTTAAGCGAGACTACGGTCTCGCAGAAGTAGGATACTCCGGCCCACATCCTATCATTGGAGAGCATCGCATCTATAATGCTCCCCAGTGAGATATCACCGTCAATCAGCGCCACCAGGAGGTGACGTTGAGGTCCCCAGGCTGTACAAAATACATATGTCAGAAATGACACTTCTTTAGTAAAATTTAAAACTTAGAGGCAGTGAAAAGGGAAGATATGTTAGGATGCGCCTAAAGATGTTTCACTTCAAAAATAACCTACATTTTTCTCAAGTTAAACAATTTCAACATTAAATAGTTCAACTCCGATTAGTTAGGTTATCAGTTATCACTTAAGACGGGAGACGAGACGCATAAGTTGTTTTTTTAACCTTTTCAAATTATTTAGTAATTTGTTAAAAAATTATTGTTTTTTGTATTAGCTAAATTTGCAAAATCAGTTTAGTTTAGATTTGATATAAGCTGTTAATGTCAGTCTCGTCAAAATTTTTGATTGTTCTTTTCTTGTTTGATGTGATCCTCCGAAGGAAAGTGATGATAATATTGGTTTCAACATCAGATAGCAATTTATGCTTTGATGTAACATCTTTTCTGGTAGGATAATAACTAGTGCTGTACAATTTGGCCTTTTAAACCGGCCATAAAGTTTAACCAGGTTAATTATTTCAGAAGCCAACTAATTGATCCAAATTAACCGGTTAAATCAATTAATTAGCTAACCGGTTCAATTTATTGAACGGTTAACTGATTAACCGGTTAAAAAAATAACCATAATTTCCTCAATGGTGTGATAAAAATTGATAAGATTTATTTTCACTGCAAATTTTTTTTTTAAATCATACTAGTGTATATCATTTCAAATTATCAAAAAAATAAGGTGAATGTAATTTAGTTAATCAATTATTATATGAAATTTATTTACAATATTTTAATCAAAATTACAAAAAAATATAGAACTTTTTTATAAAAGTTTATCAGAAAATTTAATGATTTTTCTAACCGGTTAATCAGTTAACCAACCAATTAATTTGGATAAATTAGTTGACTTCTGAACTAATTAACCTGGTTAAACTTTATGGCCGGTTTAAAAGGCCAAATTGTACACTAATTATATCCAACCTGGCTAGGCCTATACAAGATCCGGACAAAGTAAGAAATACAATTTCATTAAATTGTTATTTGTTGATCGAACCCGGGACACCCCAGCAAAGCGAGCATTCGCATTTTTACTCCAGTAAAGCTTTCAGTCTAATAATTAATCTCCATAAACTTATTTTAAAATCTCACAAATTTAATTTGGTAATTACGAATAAGGTTAGATCAGTTTGATTTTGCCTTTTTTTATTGCTAGCTGTTTAGCGCTTGACTGTGACCTCCGATGATGATGATGATACAATCGAAGATGGAAGCGCGCTAATCTGCAAATAGTCGATATGCCTCATATGGTTTCTACACAGTATCATACCGGAACGCATATCACTGTTTACAGCTTTGCTCCCACCAATCCAGGCTCAAGACAAATTAGAAAATACAATTTTCTTAATTCACCCTACCGGGGAAAGAACCCCGGGCCTCTGTTAGTAAAGCGATTACTCGCACCACTACGCCAGCGAGGCCGTCGAAACTATATAGCAGTTAGCCTTATGAATTTTAACTGGGATTTCCCAGTTACAAGAAAAGGCTAAAAAAACTAAACAAACCTTTAAAATGTCAGCTCTGTAGCTGTGGTGGCGTTAATACATAATTACCCTCATTTTAGAGTTAGTTTTAATCTTTAATCTTAAGAACTGTATAACAGTATAGACCCCGTATTCTGTTTGATATTCCATACCCGAAATGTTGCCGCTCAGAATTGACGATTCACTTTACGCATTGATGATTTCCTTTGTTTTGGACACTTAAGCGGATTAATATAGAAAATTAGTTATATGTTCATAACTATTTTGTAAATATTAAATAGCATATCATAACAAAAGTCAATAACCAAACGAAAGTATTATTTTAATTCCAGTAGACTCTATAAACTTTGTTGTCAATGGCTTTATCACGTTCGGAACCTAGCCGACTATAGAAAAGAATCCGACAAGATACTCAATAGTCTTTTACTCTTTTTTTATCCATGTTATATTTAATATAACACTTGACACTTTCTGACATCAGAAAATTTCTTGATTTATGCTATTTATACAAAATAATAAACGGCTCCATCGAGGCAGGTAACTTACTACAATATATCTCTTTAAGAATACCCAAGCCGTACTCTCGTCTAAAAAATTTTCTACTTTTTTAAAACCACCGTTACCAAAACGAATCTTAGTGATTCAGCACCCATAAAAAGGATGTTAACAACATTTAATAATATTAGCAAAGTTATCGATATTGATATAGTGGGCGATAGTCTGCCAAAATTTAAAAACAAATTAAAAAAAAATTTCTCGCTATACTAGTTTCATCTTCCTCAGCTTCCTTTTACTTTATATTCTTTAGTTGGTTACTTTTGAATTATAAAATGTTTAAGTCAGTTGTCGTTGTAGTTTTAGTCATGTTTCCGTTTTTCACTCTATGTAATATGCCATTTTTTCCCCCTTTAGTGTAATTTTATTATATAAGCATGTTGAGGCTACCAGTAAGTCGGTTTACTTCTAGTTCCAAAACTTGTTTTCTTTAAGATTTATTTGTAATTTACTTTTAGATGTATCCTGTTGGTGCCCTTTTTTTAATAAATAAAATAAATAAATATAAAATACAATTGCATCATCAACATCCATTATCATTAAATATAAAAACAAACATCACAATTATCATTATGACATATTAATAGGACAACAGTTTTAATTTAACGAATTACACTTAGCTTTGTATTACAGAGCAGCGCGATTTACCGTCACAATTATTTTAAAACACAGTAACTGGTAGCTAACGCTGATTAAAAACTCGGAACTCGACTAACTTCTACGAACTATTACGGCAAAACACCAATCAAAGTGTTTGTCACCAAATACGTTTCTTAATTATCTTATTTATTAAGAAACTACCATTCCCTGTTAGTTTTTATAGTTACAATTAATATAATTTATGTAATTCTAGAACTGCCTCATTGGTCTAGTGGTTAGCATGTTAGACTACAGAAAAGATCCTGGAATCGAGTCCCGGGTCAGGCCAATTTTCTATTAAGATTTTCATAATATTTGCCCGAAGTTGGGAAGTTGGAGGTGTGATTCACTACCGTGCCCCAGCGAGCACGTTAAGCCGTCGGTCCTGCANGTTGGTTACTTTTGAATAATTAAATGTTTAAGTCAGTTGTCGTTGTAGTTTTAGTCATGTTTACGTTTTTCACTCTATGTAATATGCCATTTTTTCCCCCTTTAGTGTAATTTTATTATATAAGCATGTTGAGGCTACCAGTAAGTCGGTTTACTTCTAGTTCCAAAACTTGTTTTCTTTAAGATTTATTTGTAATTTACTTTTAGATGTATCCTGTTGGTGCCCTTTTTTTAATAAATAAAATAAATAAATATAAAATACAATTGCATCATCAACATCCATTATCATTATGACATATTAATAAGACATCAGTTTTAATTTAAAGAAATATACTTAGCTTTGTATCACAGAGCAGCGCGATTTACCGTCACAATTATTTTAAAACGCAGTAACTGGTAGCTAACGCTGATTAAAAACTCAGAACTCGACTAACTTCTACGAACTATTACGGCAAAACACCAATCAAAGTGTTTGTCGCCAAATACATTTCTTAATTATCTTATTTATTAAGAAACTAACATTCCCTGTTAGTTTTAATAGTTACAATTAATATAATTTAAGTAATTCTAGAACTGCCTCATTGGTCTAGTGGTTAGCATGTCCTACAGAAAGGAGATCCTGGGCTCGAGCCCCGGGTCGTGCCACTTCAAATATCGATATTGAGTTTTCTATTAAGATTTTCACAATATTTGCCCGAAGTTGGGAAGTTGGAGGTTTGATCTACCCCCGTGCCTCAGAGAGCACGTTAAGCCGTCGGTCCTGCGTCTGATCTCTCATCGGTCGTGTCGGATTTCTCTCACATCGGACTATGAGAGTGAAGGAATAGAGAGTGCACTTGTATACTATGCCTGCCAATCCGCACTGGAGCAGCGTGGTGGGTCTATGCTCTAAAAATCCTCTCTTCTATGAGTGAGGAGGCCTGTGCCCAACAGTGGGACGTTAATGTGCTGCTACTAACCTTTTTTTACCTTTAGGTAATTCTAATCATTTATGAAACACCACAACAATACTACAGTAAATTGGCATCAATTACAATGTATACAAATTCACCAATGGGAAAACCATTGTTTCTAAGAATACGATTTAGTCAAAGGACGAACCGTATCCTTTATTTAAAATATTATTTTATTTCAAATATATCATAAATTATTACATATGTCGGAGAATAAGAGAGAAGGAGCAGCACAAAGCATAGGGGCGCAGGGTTCGCCGCAGACATCGTCATTAATGGCATCCATAATTTCCATACTGTGGGTGTTTGTTGGTGCAATCAAACACTTTACTAATTAACTCAGATTATAATGTTTAATCGCTTAATGTTCCCGATATCAAACTCATTAATAATAATAGCTAGCAACGCGACAGTTTCAAAAGTCGACCGCACCGGCGGGCCGTCACCCGAGAGCTCGAGAGACGTGCACCAGATTGTCACTTATTGACTCTGCCCCACGCCGATAGACAGATGGCGCCAGCATTCCAAAGACTCCGACATATATATATATTATCACGGGCTTGAAGTAATACTAGCTGGCTCGACAAATGAGAGTTGAATTCGAATTGGTAAAATTAATAAATAAATAATTGAAGAACAGTGTTTATTTTATTATTCTAATCTAATCACTACAACTACACAACACCGACAGGTAACATGTCACAAACACTCGGCGATTCTTTTGCAATTTATTTATTGACATATATTTAATAATACATATTTTGACGGCTTCGCTGGCGCAGTGGTTCGAGTATTCGCTTTGCTAGCGGAGGTCCTGGGTTCGATCTTTAGTTGGACGAATTTAAGAAATAGTATTTTCTATTTTGTCTGAGTCTAGTCTGGTGGGAGGCTTCGGCCATGGCCAGTTGCCACCCTACCAGCAAAGACGTACCGCCAAACAAAGGGATTTGTGTTCCGAAACGAAACTGTAACATCACAAGCGCTAAACTGTCAGAAATGAAAAAAAAAACACTGCAATATCTTGATTAATATCTATAGTGGTGGTAAGTTTTCTGATATTCCACGAGACTTTTTTTATTAGAACCTTGTCCTGAGCATGACAATTATAATATGAAGAATTAGCGAAATTAACAAACAAAATGTATATTACATTTAGATTTCATAAAATAGCAACAAAAATCCATTGAGAATTAGTTCGAGGATATCCAGGTATCTATTGACCAGGTATTTTTCTGGACCCATCAGGCGTAGGGTGTTGAAATTGGGTAGGAATATTCTTTTTGCCGAGTAGTGGTCAATCCACTCGCAAGGGGGTTTGTGGGGGGGTTAATCAAATTTTCACATAAAAAAAAACAAACTTCTCATTTACAAACTATATCTCTTATGGTATGTAAAACTTGGTCAATTTTTTAGCAGTTTTTTTTAACAAAAACTCATTCAACGCAGGCGAAGTTGCGGGTTTAGCTAGTATTTATACATTATTTCTAGTGTTACTATAAAGTATTTTAACACCATTATAGTCATCGCTCCAAAATAATGTATGTTGTTATCGTTTCCCTTTGAAACAACGCCTAAGTCTCTAAATTACTCCATACACCATTAAACTATTAGAAATACATTAAAACACTTTAGGAATAGAAATAGTGTCTTCGACTATAATATCACTGTGAGTGGAATACAAATTACTAATTATATTTACTGGCGAACAAACTATATGTATATCTCGACTTCATTCATACAATCAAAATTGTATTTTCATACAATTTTGATTGTATATGTCTATAATAGATTTTTATTTTAATTTATCTCATAAATAAGGGTTTTATTGTAGTATTTTCTTGGCAAAGTGTGATTTGTCCAGACATACATGTAACGCATAACGCAAATAAAAGAAGAAAGTAAGTAGCAGCCATTTAACGTCCCACTGCTGGAAACAGGCCTCCTCACTCCGAGGAGCGAGGGTTTTTAGAGCATAGACTCACCGAGCTGCTCCACTGCGGATTGGCAGGCATAGTACACGAGTGCACTCTCTATTCCTTCACTCTCATAATCCGACGTGACGCGAATCCTACACGACCGCAGATCAGGCGCAGGACCGACGGCTTAACGTGCTCTCCGAGGCATGGGGGTGGATCACACCGCCAACTTCCCAACTTCGAGCAAATATTGAGAAGATCTTAATAGAAAACTCAATATAGATTTTAGAATTGGCCCGACCCGGGACTCGAACCCAGGACCTCATGTCTGTAGTCGAACATGCTAACCACTAGACCAATGAGGCAGCAGAAAGTAAGTATTAGCTTTATAATTGTTTTGGAGAAACCACAATTGGCTTTGATACAGTTTGAAGCTTAGAAGGTACACATATACCGTAGTAGCTTCTGGGATATTTTAAAAATAAAATAGAAGTATAGTATCAAAAAAGGAACTCCAACCGGTTCCAATGAAATACTTTGAATTTGGGGTAGTAAGCCCCAAATTCAAAGTATTTATATTCATGTTCAATTTTCAGCGTCGATGTTGAGAATTTAGAGATCAGTGGATTCAAGTCCAGGCTTTTACAGTATTTGTGAACCGTCAAATCTAGTTTTCATTTTTTAATAAAAATACGAGAGGTCCTTCACGCCATGTTCTGAGAAGAACCCACATCAAACTCAATCGTGTGTCACTATTCAATTAAGATTCTATCTATCTTTTCAATCCGAAGCCAATTTCGAAATAGCTTTTTTCCAACTGCTAAAACACTACTATTTGTTGCACTTAATCCCTCTTCTGGGACATTTATATAGTTTTCTTTTTGATACCAATTTCTAAAAAAGCATTCACGGAGCACTAGACAGTTACGGCTCTTAATAATATTTAGGTATATTAAATTAGAAAATACAGTTTCCTAAATGGGATTACCGGGATTTAATGCCAGGACCTCGGCCAGCAAAATACTCCCACTATTACGTCAACGAAGCCATCAGAGTATTCATAGATAACGCCAAACTTTGTGCATAACAGGTTATTTATAAAGTTCCACGAAATAAACAAGCAATGTAGGAAAACGTGACGGTTAAAATGATAAGGCCTACTGCGAAACTAGAAGGTAAACAACCATTCAATAATACACTGTCATGAATAAATTTAACGGGCTTTGCTTTTAGGATTATTAGAATCTATTTCAAGGGAATATTATATTGTTTATTCAATGTTATGTGAAGGAAAAATAGAGGAAATTCTATTGTCAACAGTTTATTTCAAACAGAAGACTAGTCGGGTGTGGAAATTTATTTTTTTGTTGCTGATAAGGGTAGCGAGAGACAATGACCTCACCTGATGTTGCGTGATGATAAAGTCCAAGATGCAAGCGCCTTAACTTGGTTGAAGATAGTTTACCTCTTTTGGTTTCAACTTTCAAACAGCATCATTTGCTGGTAGAGGGATTTTTTACGCTGGGAAATGTATTACGTAGCCCTTATCTGATCGGTCATCTGTTGGGAGTGTGGAACTCACTAGAAACGACCAGAATCCTCATTAAAACCCAGCGATACTCCTTTCATCCTTTAGATAGGTGTCTCAGGCTCACCGA
The DNA here is from genome assembly GCA_015832385.1 of Elymnias hypermnestra. NCBI lineage: Eukaryota > Metazoa > Arthropoda > Insecta > Lepidoptera > Nymphalidae > Elymnias > Elymnias hypermnestra. The sequence goes on along the minus strand of JACTOM010000058.1, from coordinate 107,396 downwards.
AAAATATAATCTGGCACCCGGATTCATTTGCCTTTACACAATTATTAATTCGAGATTGAGGAAGGTCCAAAACTCGTCCTCGTCCTCCAGGTCTCCACCGTCGAGAAGAGCAGTTATCATCCAAATTATAGTACGATTTTGTATTAGCTTGTAACCATGTAACAGCTAAAACAGACTATATTTAGTTTTATTTCACGCTTTTGGAGCATTTTCATGGTTTCCTTTTTGATGCCAATTTACTAGTCTGTCTGCGACTACAAAAAACAAATAACAATAAAAAAGTGAGAATAGGTACGTCATCGCGTGAGACAAATTCATTGCTCGAACGATCAAACATCGTCTGTGTGGCTTCACTTCAGGAATTACCATGTGACTTTAAACCCTCGCCATATAAAAATAAGGTCTAATTATTCCATGACTTTATCGATGTGCATTCGTGTTAACAATCAATTAAGCTGCATACAATGTTGGAAATACGTTTAATGTTGTGAAATTGTTTGTTTGTTATGTAATCTTAATTGTTTATCTCGATTCCGTAGAAAAATGTCGATTTATCTTTTGATGATGTTGATACTACCTTGTGAATATCCCTTACTTACATTATCCTTACATAATATTATAATTGCGAAAGTAACTGTGTCTGTAATCGACTTAAATGGAATTTGGTACACATTTAGTCCAGAGCCTGCGAAAGGGTTATAGGCATATAGGCTGTTAATTCGATAGATCTCGAGTAGATCTGCCTATCTGTCGCTTTTTCGTGCGAAAACTACTGAACTCATTTACACAAACAACGTAGTTTATACAAATGTACTTTATTAAACTCTTTGGAGCTAAACACTGAAACTGAAACTATATTTTATGCGAGATAAAAGCATAACTGAATGTTGAAACGTCTTACTAACCTTTATCAAACTCAAGGTTTTTGATGCATGGAGTACTGTAGCCTGTACCTTTCGGACGGCTTAGACAAATGTAAGCTTCAAATATTGAATTTGGTAGATCACCGTGCCCGGAGTCTCGGCGAGGGGGCGACCTCACAATACCCTCTAAAATCCAGCAAAATCCTCTTCATCTATTAGTGGCACATCCTAGGAGCGCCCGCACATTCCTCTCTGGTGTCCCGGACGAGTCCGACCGAGAGGTCACGCCGCCTGGAACCACGCCGTCGTTGGCGGTGAGAGGGAGCAATGGCTGCGTTTTCACTATATCGCTTGCGGGCCTCTTTCAGCGTGATGACCGTCTCACGGAAGAGGCCACTTCCGCCCAGCATCTCTCACTGGGGAGCATCGCGCCTACAACGCTCTCCAGCGGAAGATCCGCTTCAATCATCGCCACCAGAATGTACCGCTGAGGTCCCCGGGCTGCACATTCTGCTAAAGTGTGGTGCGCTGGGTCAACAGGCGGGTAGCTCTTCACGGCCAATTCGATGCAGGAACAGACGTGTCCAGTTAGAACTTGCATCTGTTTGAAAGAGAACGACCCATAATCTCTGGTTAAAGTATGAGAGAACTATGTGGCCCTTTTCTTCTATATGGATATCCCACTAGTCCCCATCAAATGATTCATAAAGTATAGCATATCAATAGGCAGTTGAGACCTGGTTAACAAGCCTTGGAACGAAAAGATGCGCACGCCAACGAATCATCTCAGTGTCACCAGTGAACAGGATAATAATGTTAAACACACTGAAGGAGTGTCCTGCATGGTCAGTGTGATTTTTTGTGAAGAAGTTGGCAAAGAGGGCTTCGTAGGAGGCGATGATCTTCTTTTATGATTCCGTCATGTTCAGGATAGAGAGGGCTGAACGGGAGAGGAAGCCATCCTCTCCCGGAGACGGGCTGTTTAAACAGAAAAATAGCTAAATCCAAAAGCACTTTTGAATCGTCAGTAGTTTGTCCGTTTCACTTTTTTTGCACAGACTTCGTTCTGTCAAAAAGATTTGGAATGTGGCAGCTTTCAGCTTTACAAATACTAAACAAAACACAATCGAATAAATGACACACAGAATGTAAAGATAGATATTTTATCATTATTCGAACAAAGCATTGGTTTTATTGAAAGCTGCGTACGACCAAGCTATCATCGGTACAGAGGTTAAGGAGCACAGGCCCCGACTCTAAGGTCACATGTTAAAGTGGAACTCACGACGCCACCCGCAGCGTGTTGGGAATCTATCCGATTATATACTAAACTTATTGTTTAATGTCACTTGAGCTTTTACAGACGACATATATTGGACAAAGTTGTATATAGAAAGAGCAAGCCATGATGGCTTACAGATTAGATATCTATATAATAGATATCCAGGTATCTATTGACTCATCACGATATCTCTAGAACCCTAAGGCGTAGAGACTTGAAATTTGGTAGGAATATTCCTTTTGCCGAGTAGAGATTTACACAATTAGATTTTACACAATTCCACCTGCAAGGGATGTTGATTAGAAAAAATCATCTTCCTTTACCAATTATACCTTTTATGGTATGTAAAACTCAGATTTGTTTTTTTTTTACGTAATGGAAACTGTCAAAAGGAAATTTTAGGAAATTCCACCCTCATGGGGCTATGTGGACGCAGTCCACGCAGACGAAGTCGCGGGTTCAGCTAGTATGTATATAAAAGATATCCAGGTATCTATTGACTCATCACAATATCTCGGGAACCATAAGGCGTAGAGACTTTGGTAGGAACATTCCTTTTGCCGAGTAGAGGTCAGCTCAGAACGGATTTCGCGAAATTCCACCCGCAAGGGGCGTTGTGCGGGTGTTAATTAAAAAAATGCCAATATTCGCTTTTGACATACTGGAATCTATCAAAAGTAAATTTTAGGAAATTCCTTCCACAAAACGCAATGTTTCTTATTTGTAAAAGGATTTGCCTCAATTAATGAAAATGCTACCAAGCATATATATGACATTGGACATTAACGTTGTGGTATAAAAGATGTAGTGACTAAATTTTAGAAAGGTATGCTTAGATGGTTTGGGCACGTAGACAGAATGAATGAAAAGAGACCCAAAACGATTTATGAGTCAAGTGTGAATGGGAAAATTGGAAGGGGAAGACCAAGACGTTCCTGAACCAAATCCAAGACATTTTAAATAAGAGCCAGGTCAAGAGTACTCTAAACCGATGAACTTGTATGAAAAGTTACAGGTCGAAGGAGATATACAAGAATTGGGGCAAGTGGAAGGACATGGTCTCTACCTACCTCTATAGGAATGAGGCGTGATGCTATATATGTATGATATTGGAACACAGGCTATTCCCACGTAGTTCTGGAGTCAGTGAAAATATTGGGACATATCCATATCTTCGTGATAGAGAGCTAGGTGGATACCACCGCGGGGAACATCTAGTATTACATAAAGGCGGTACCGCGAACGCCACCCGCGGCGTCACAACACTGAGAAATATGAGACTGCATAATATGCAATGCGATCGCCGTCGCATGCTTATCCGCTAATAACAGTTATTACTGGCCCCGTTTAACAGGGAATGCGGCTCGTTATCGTGGACGGGGAATTATCATTCTTTGCACGGTAATAATGTTATTTGATCATCGCTATTCGTGATCGTAAAGGAGATTATGAATTTTATTTATAACTAGCAGACCCGACAGACTTCGTTCTGCCAAAAAGATTGATAGAAACACTTTATTGCACACAAACATTTATGTACGGTAGTGAAAGTTGGGTATGGCAGAAGAATCACAAAAGTAAAATAAATGCGGTAGAGATGAGAGCGTTGAGAAGCATGAGTGGATTAAAACTGAGTGACAGAGTAAGAAATAGTGTGATAAGAGAACGTTGTGGTATAAAAGAAGACGTAGTGACTAAAATTGAGAAAGGTATGCTTAGATGGTTTGGGCATGTAGAGAGAATGAGTGAAAGGAGACTGACAAAAAGGATTTATGAGTCAAGAGTGAATGCGAAAGTTGGAAGGGGAAGACCAAGGCGAACGTTCATGGACCAAATCCAGGACATTTTAAATAAGGGCCAAGTCAAGAGTACTCTAGTGCAAATTGACTCGTTGACGGTAGGAACACACCTACATTGCTTAGACAACAGTGAGTACTTTTAATTTATTATGAAATTTATTGAATAGCAATAAAAGTCAAATTGACTCTACATTTTAGTTAGAAAACGTTTGTATGGGAAACAGAAAAGGGCGGTTTTAGGGTTTTCCCCTGGGATTATTCGAACATTTAAACAAAAGAATTGTCAAAATTGACCCAGGCGTTGTTGAGTCATGCGCTTACCAACACATTTTGCGACTCATTTTTATATTATAGAAAAGATGATATTGTAAATGCGAAAGTGACTCCGTTTTCACGTTCAAACCGCTGATAACCGTATCATCACTAAACTCTACTAAAAAGTCCACTTATTAAAAGGAAGACAGAGGATGGTACTAATTGATGATGGGACGAAAAAAAAAACATATTTTTGAAATGTTTTATTAGCATGATTTACGCTCTATCGTGTTAGTACAGCGAAATGACGGAATCGGCGCCGATGTGCGTGAAATAGAAACGACCAAATTAAGCTAAAGCGTGAAAAACCACTGTGAGTTCGTTGACCCGATCATCAGCTGTTACATTGTTGGTTCTTTTATTAGTAAAGTTTTTACTGTAAATCCATGCCAAATAAAATTATATAAAATGATATAATTTAGATTAAAGTAAAATCAGGTTTAGGATATAATTAGCTTTATTGATGAAGCCATTCTTGAGATTCAGACTTTCACCATTGATATTAAAAAAATTTTAGGCTCTGGCGAAAAGTTCGTATTTTGAAGCTTACAGCACAGCATTTACGATTACTTAGTAAGTAAGTAAGTAGCAGCCCATTAACGTCCCACTGCTGGGCACAGGCCTCCTCACTCCGAGGAGCGAGGGTTTTTAGAGCATAGACCCACCACGCTGCTCCACTGCGGATTGGCAGGCATAGTACACAAGTGCACTCTCTATTCCTTCACTCTCATAGTCCGTGATGTGACAGGAATCCGACACGACCGGAGAGAGATCAGGCGCAGGACCGACGGCTTAACGTGCTCTCCGAGGCACGGGGGTGGATCACACCGCCAACTTCTCAACTACAGGCAAATATTGAGAAAATCTTAATAGATAACTCAATATTGATTTTTGAATAGGCCCGACCCGGGACTCGAACCCAGGACCTCATGTCTGTAGTCGAACATGCTAACCACTAGACCAATGAGGCAGTTAGTTAGTTAGTTACGATTACTTACGTCGATGCAATTAGAAAACTTTTAAGCGTCTTTTAACACACAGACACATAATTTTTTTATCATGTAAACGATTCGTCATCTCTTCATAAACGATTAAGGATTTTTAAGAGTAACAAAAGGTTCTAGATTTCTTCATATTTCCACGAGATCGGAAACTACGCGGTTAACACCGCCGGGATAACTTAATATATACAAAGAACTATAGTAAATATCGTTTATTTAATTTTTATTCAAACCTGCAAACAAGTATGAACTTGATAGCATATTATAACACTGATATACAAAGCTTTATAATTCATTCGTTGTACATCGAGTTTTTCGTTATCGTTTAGATAAAGTTATTCTAAAAATAGTGGGTATTTTTATCATTTCCGCCCTTCTGTCGGATCACTTGACTCAGTCGAAGGACGCGATCTATATTCGGTGGAGTATCACTCGTAGGGCTGACTCATGATTCTCATTCTAGTGAAGTGTTTTTATTTTTATCGATGATAATAAAACAAAAATTGATGGTCTCGCTGGCCTAATGATGCCCTTCTACATCTACCCCAGCAACCGTGATCGCCCTCTCTCGTGCTCATCACGACATATGTCCGTGCCAAGCGGGAGAGTTGTATAAAAGGAGTCCAGAGTTTGCGGTCACATTTCACCTTAGACTTCGAGCGGAGTTGATCCCCTACTAAGGCCGACTTTTGAAGATTCATGAACCTATAATTCTGCCGAAGAACGGAACACTGGACAACCGAACTATCGAACCCGGAAGACCGTAGACCTGAACCCATAAGAAACGTAGATAAAAGTCCTAAAAACCCATGCAGTCCACTGAACCTGAATCCCTCCTCAATACTTTATAAAAATGAAATTGACTTGCTTTGATTGTTCTATTCAATCCATCGTTATGCTTTTCGGTGAAGAAAAACATCCTGTGGAAACCTGTATATCTCGGGAATAATTCTGGGGTATGTGTAGCCTGTCAACCCATAGTGTAGCATCATGGGGAGTCATTGCTCAGAAAAACCCCTCTCTCCTATGAGTGAGTAGGCCTGTGCCCAACAGTGGGACGTTACTAACGGCTAAGCCAAAAAAATGGGTTCCGATACGATACTATCTAGAAATCATAAGAGATTGGGTGAAATCAAGCGTTTACCAGTCAGCAATTAAAAAAGCTATATATCTAATATAACTATACAATGACCGCGTTTATTTTTTCAGTTAATATTTCTTTTTTTTTGTATAAACTCTTGTGTTAGACCTGAAGACACTTAAAAATTGCAAAACAGAGGTTAAAAAAACAGACTTAGCAAAAAGCTCGTTAATAATTTTACCCAAAAAGAAGGAGTATAAGTCCCACTTGTCCTTGGCTGGAATTCGGCTTTGAAGGTCAATTTTCTATAGACATTTGCTACTTGCGAAATAATGTATAGTTTATATAAATATGCGCTAATATACTTGTATAACGTCATATTCATAATTGAAGACAAATATGAAAGGATCGGAAATACTCAAGAACAACGGTCTGATATGTTCTCTGAGGAATATTGAAATACTCGTGACATACTGCCAATTTTTTTTTCAAGCAATCCGTTAATCAGATCCAGGACTTTATGATCTGTAACTGAAAAAGCTGACCGACAGACCAAGAAGGCAGTCAAAGTCAGCACTGTCTAATATTACATGGATAAGCTTTCTATTTTTTAACATATGCAATACATTTAAAATTTCTTTCCTCATCATTTTTTATTCTTTATACAAAACCAGGCGATAATCACGCTTTCGAAAAATTATATGTTATGATTTGCTCTTTACAAATAGCCGTAGGATATTAATGTTAATAGTTTAAAATAAAAAATTGCTATTAATTTTAAAGACACAAGTTGTTGATGTGAAAGTTGGGCACATCCGGTTCCGGTTCGCTTCTGTCATGTTCCTATTTATTGCAATGACAGGTTTTCGCTTCATTGTCATCTCTTTTAATGCCAAACCATCTTTGCAAATTTGCCTATCTAGAAAACGTTTGACAGCGTCAGTTATTTTGCAGTCAATCGTTTAAACGTTAAACTCTCTCTGGAGTTAAGGTAACCTTGCTTACAATTTAAAGATTTGAGATAGGGCTTTTCTAGAATATCGAATAGTTATCAAATTACTTTTAGCTCTTTTAAGTATGAAATTAAAAAATGGTCTACTTACCTAATACGATATCTCTTACCCCGCTCTACTAACGGTTGTTTGCCCAAAAGTTGATCTGGTTGATCTGGTAAGTTCCAATGGAGATCCCGGAGTTAGCTCATATGCATAAAGATAGGCTGCCAAGAGAATTTAGGATTTAGTGGATACGAAAACAAAACCAGATGCTGATTGCTGCTTCAAAGCAAAATGTAGCTTTGTATGATATTCCCTGCATAAAACAAAGAGTTGATATCAGTTGTAGGCTTTGCACCGTACTCTCTGATATCCCAGTTGACGCTGACAAATTGATTGATAACGAAAATCATCACCACCTTTTTTTGTAGCTGGAAAATGCATGCAAAAGAACTCGCAATACCCACTAAAACCCAGCGGGACCGTCAACAACCGTGAGTGAGGAATCAGAGGTTCGATGAGGCATTCAAATTAAATCAAAATATCTTTATTCAAGTAGGCATATTACAGCACCTTTAAATCGTCAAATTATATTTTTTATTCCACACTCTGATTCTAATATACGTCTGATGATGGTACTCAAGAACGACTTAAATCCGCATTCCTCTGGCCCCTCGGTTGCAACCGGCTCACAAATATTCTACAGGGGAAGGAGATGTATGAATCTCCGCCTCCTGTTTCCTTCTCCCCTACGTCGAGGCTGGAGTATTTCGGTGGCATTCAACGTCTCCTTTTGTCGTGCCTGCTTAAGCGAGATGACAATCTCGCAGACGGAGTCAACTGCTCTCCAGGCTTGCTCACTGATACTTGCCAATGAGAGGTCCCAATAAACGATGTAATAATGAGTCGCTGAGGTCCCCAGGCGTGATATGCTACCGTGTGTCTAAAGAGGCACCACACTCGTGACATCTGGCCGACGGCTCACAGCCAACAGTTTGGTACAGGTATATGTTGAAGCAACCATGACTGGTAAACACCTGTACCAAGTTGTAGGAGAGTGGTCCGTTCTCTCTGCCCAGTCATTTGGCCAGGTGAGGGTAAATCGTCTCTACTATGGCCCCGCCTGCTACTGGGGACCCAAGATCCTCCTTCCATTTTTGGGTCAACGCACTGTTAGCTAAAGCCCTGACGTCCTTAGCTCGTCAGTGTCCGGTGATTCCCCTCTGATTCTCGCGGCTACTCTGCACTGGTAAGCAGCCGTAAGAACTTCCGCTCTGAGATCCCATGGGGGATCACCTGCCAAAAGTCATCACCTCCTGCTACCCAACGTCTTCCAATGAGTTTATAATCTGAAAAGCTCCACATTATCCTTTCTACCCAAATTATGTAATGCTAAAGAAGCAAACCACCAGACCATCACGCATTTTCTCTCTATGTCGCCATTATATAATTGTCGTTCTATTATAATGTGTACTATATTACGTAAATGGTAACAATGGCATTGAATACATCATTAGAATGCAAATCGCGCGTGTTTCCTTGTTTTTGCCTGTGATTCATCAACAATGACTATCATCGGATAGCAATGTTGTCTAACTGCTGTCCGACCTTCGATTATTTATACGAAAAGCTTGATTTATGCGGACTGGTTTGATTTTTTGTTATAAACAATACACTCGAAATATAACATGTTATGCTCTAATTTGGGAAACGAGTTTTTTAATGTTTTGTTATGATACGCTTTAATTTGTTCGAAGCGTACAGGTTAGTGTGCTAATTTGTCAACGTGCGGTATTGTCTGATGATAAATCATTATTGCATCATCTTTTACCTTTCCGATAGTAGTAGCAAGTATGTTGTTGGTTAAAGGATGAGATGTTTTAACATCTTGTTTTGCTAACTAATTGTAAGCTTTCGGTTCTCTTCCCACAACTAAATTTAACAAAACAACATTTTCTACTTCACGATGGTGTTCAGTGAGAACATGGTAATTACCATGAATAACTACTAAATCATGAGCTGCAATTAAATCTCTGTCAAAGCTCATGTTTGCGACTAGTGCAACTTTTCCAACATTGAGAATTAAAAAACGGCAATAGATCTATCTTGCGGTATTCATTTAGATTATTTTATATCGGTAGATGTTTATCGATATCGTATGTTCAACTTCATTGATGTTATAAATACATTATTCCTGGTTTATATATAATCCAGCTCATTCAGCGTGGCGCTCCGGATATAAAAATCCTTCGTGACACAGCTCACGTTAAAGACATTATTTCTTTCGATGTTGTGTACACATAATCTATACATAATATTTATCTGTAGTTCTATTATGATATTAAGTAATATATCGCATCAAAATGAGGACTGTGTAGATGGTTTTTGACCACTAAATTGAACTTTGAGTTGTAATTTAGCAATGTGTCTCTTTTAGCAATATATATGTTCGTCAAGACAGCCAATATAGACCATAAAATCAAAATTCACTAACAATTATTTAACGGAAGTTTGATGAAAATTCTAAACATTGGTAACATAAATCATTGGTTCACCTTGTGGCGTATACCTACACTGCGACATCCGGTGTGAGGTCGCCACTCCAGCACCTTCGGCCCCCAACGTCCATCGGTTCTTCGAAATATGTGCTCCACTCATAGGAGAGAGGGTTGTGTGAGCATAGATCCACCACGCTGCTCCACAGCGTGTTGGCAGGCATAGTACACAAGTGTACTTTCTGTTCCTTCACTCTCATAGTCCGATGCGACGGAAATCCGACACGATCAGAGAGAGACCAGGCACAAGACCAACGGCTTAACGTGGCCTCCGAGGCACGGGCGTGGATCACACCGCAAACTTCCCAACTTCGGGCAAATATTGAGAAAATCTTAATAGAAAACTCAATATCTATTTTAGGATTGGCCCGACCCGGGACTCGAACCCAGGACCTCAGGTCAGTAGTCGAACATGCTAACCACTAGACCAATGAGGCAGTAACCTCCTAAGGTTAGTTCTAAGATAAAATGGCTCTAACATAATGTAGAAACTAGTAAAAGTTAGTAATGAAGCGAATCCCACGCGGCTTCTCTTTCAATCTCGCCTAATACTTATTTGCAATGGCATCGTAAAACTGGTGTGTCGTAAAACGTATAGCATCTCTCCAGATGAATCTGCTGAAGTGGTCCATAATAGCATTTTGATAGGTATACGTAATCTTTATGGACTTTATAGATGGACATAAACGATCGCTCAATTATATTGTAAAGTCCATCCCATTTGTAACATGAAACCTAACATAGGTTACATTTTTATTGTTAATATTAATTTATTTTGTAATGAAACTAGTGAAGATTTATAACGATTGATATCGAGAATATAGTCCAAATCGGTTGACATGATACGATAGTTCTGCCACAACTCGGGCAATCCGAAAAATAAGCATCTCTTTCTTTTTAAATCATATTGTATATTGTCTATTTCGCTTCTCGGTAACTGTCGTAACAAAATATGCGTAGAGATAAACGCCTGGCAATAGGAAAACAAAAAATAAATCTGTTACAAAGTGACCGTTACTAACGGTGTACGTGTCGCGTCGAAGGTCGTTAAGTTTTTTATAAACTGTGAGTGTTTTTTAGTAATTATTTGTGTTTTTGATTATATAAGTGATGTGAATAACAATGAAAACTTTTGATAAGTTTTTATTTATAAGATATGGGCGTTTAAGTACAAGATAGTGTGATAAGAGAACGTTGTGGTATAAAAGAAGACGTAGTGACTAAAATTGAGAAAGGTATGCTTAGATGGTTTGGGCATGTAGAGAGAACGAATGAAAGGAGACTGACAAAAAGGATTTATGAGTCAAGAGTGAATGCGAAAGTTGGAAGGGGAAGACCAAGGCGAACGTTCCTGGACCAAATCCAGGACATTTTAAATAACGGCCAGGTCAAGAGTACTCTAAACCGACGAACTTGTATGAAAGGTTTAATGAGAATGAAAGAAGCGAAGGAGATATGCAAGGATCGTGGCAAGTGGAAGGACGTGGTCTCTGCTTACCCCTATGGGAATGAGACGTGATGCTGTGTATGTATGTATGTAAATACAAGACGGACTTATTACATTCAAAGAATTCAATAAATTGATACAGGTGCAGCTAATAAAGCGTGTTATAAAAATACGCAATATACAACAGATTTGTTAAATACCCTAATCTTTATTATTAGCCTTTGTTCTCTAGGTCTTTGGCCCATAATGTATGTTCTTTTTCAGCCACAGAAGAAACTAAACGATTTAAAAAATTTTAGACCATAGATAGTTTAGTCACAACACTGATAGCTCTGAAATGTTGGGAGTTATTGAGTAATATAGTGGCAACACTTAAAAATATCAAAAAACATTGTGCAATATTACTAATATGCAAGACGAGGTAACTTTAACGTGCGCAACAATTGTGTGGAGACATTTCTAGCTAATTCGCGTTGTAATTGTTTAAATACCTAGAAGGACTAAGTCGGTCCGTGTCTGTCTTCCTCCCTTCGAAATACAAGTAAATTAAATACTAGTGATGATACACACTTCGAAGTCCTTTATACAGCTGCAACAGGGCCCTGACCTCCTCTTTGAAAGGATGCCATAGGGCACTGTAGTGTATGTAATTGTATAAATATTTACATATTTATTTATTGAATATAGACACGCTATATTGTATATAGCTGCCTCATTGTTCTAGTGGTTAGCATGTTCAACTATAGACATGAGATCTTGGGTTCGAGTCCCGGGTCGGGTCAATTCAAAAATCAATATTGAGTTGTCTATTTAAGATTTTCTTAATATTTGCCCGAAGTTGGGAAGTTGGCGGTGTGATCCAGCCCCGTGCCTCGGAGAGCACGTTAAGCCGTCGGTTCTGCGCCTGATCTCTCTCCGGTTGTGTTGGCTTCCCGTCACATCGAACTATGAGAGTGAATGAATAGAAAGTGCAGTTGTGTACTATGCCTGCCAATCCGCAGTGGAGCAGCGTGGTGGGTCTATGCTCTAAAAACCCTCGCTCCTCGGAGTGAGGAGGCCTGTGCCCAGTAGTGGGACGTTAATGGGCTGCTACTTACTATAGCAGAGAAATACTTATGAATCAACATACATAATACATGCAGTAACACTATAAAAGGCACTCTCTCGAGCGTACCGCGTCACTTGTACGAAGCACTCTAACAGGTGTGGTTGTATAAGACAAAGGCGCAGCGAACCTGTGTAATACACAAAACAGATACATTACAGGCACTGTTACAGCCGCCAACCTCTCGGAGTGCAGGAAACTGGCACATAATCTCCTGTCGTTGCGACTCGTTTCGAACACATTCCATCAATATGTAGTAAAGAGTAATAAAGATCTTCTTGTCTATCACAATCCAGACAATTTGGCGTGGTAACTATTGTATCGGGAATGGCTGAATAAATAATAATAATAATAATAAATTTCTTTATTTTAGCAACAACGGCTCAATGGGGTTAGTACACACAATACTTATAACTATGTTAGTAAAACTGAAGACAAATAATAATAAATTAATAATACTAAACTTGAAAATCTAAAAAATCTAAAAACAACTATGGCAAGGTCACCTATGAACATCTCTTTTTTTTTGATCGGCCCAAACTGTACTCTGAGGAACTGGTGGCAAAATGGTGAATCCACCCTTCCAGCTAACCTCGACATCAAGGACATCAATGTTTTCCTTTGCAGGGCAAAGAAATCATCAGTTCTTGCCTCTGCAAACATAGGTGATGCCGAGCAAAATTTTGGCAGGCCGAACAGCATTCTGAACGCGTTGTTGTACTGTACCCTAAATGAGTCCAGTACCTTCTGGGTTTAATTGGTCCAAAGACTCCCAGTGTAGAAGGTCTGGCAATAGGCTTTAAAAAGCGTAATTTTAACCTCCTTGCTACACAGGGAAAACCTTCTAACCAGCATATTACACCGTACTGCCAATGCTCTGCGCTCCCTCTCCACATCCACCTGATCCTTGAGGTCCTCCGAAACGTAATGTCCGAGATATTTCAAAAATTTTTCCCTTCTGAGCGGAGCCCCATTCAAGGTAATCTAGGGCTCGTATTGAACATGCTTTCGAATGAATAAATAATATAATAATATAATCAATCAAACAATCAATGCACTATGTTCATGATCTGTGTTCTTTATAGTTATTACTCTTTTCTATTCATGTGATTATTAATATAGTAACACAATTGCATCATCAATATCCAATAACGTTAAATATAAAACACAATTATCATCGAGACATAAATAAGACAAGGTTTTTATATTACAGAGTTATACTTAGCTTTGTATCGCAGAACAGCTCAATTAACTAACACAATTAACTACCATTTAAAAATAAGTCAATCTTATTAAACATTACACCGATACTTTCATAACACTCAATTGACATTATTATTTTTAAATACAATCCTAATGACACTGAGTCCTTCTGCAATAGTAAATATATAACCTAACTCGGCAATAATAGTCAATATATAATCCAATAAAACTCTGCTACTTCGTTAATGGTTAATTGACGATCACAAATAATAATATGACCCTAACAATTGTTGGCGGTCATGATTTTTATTTGTGGTTTTTATATCAGTGAAACATTCACATGCATTACATCCGGTTTAACGCAGTCAGTATTTTCTCAAATTTAAGAAGTCGTCGTTTTCACGATGACTGTGATTGGTGGTTTTGTTGTTTTAAGTGGGCGTTTGTTATAAGAAAGGTAGCACAGTAGAATGAAGTCATATTCGCCTAGTGACAGTAGTTAGTTTTTATCAACGTTAGTATTGTGTTTTAAGTCATTCAAAGTATGTAAGATAATAATGAAGAATATGAGAATAGTATTACTTGACCTGCAAATTAGTGAGCGACTCTAAAACTATTCCCATTAAGAATCCAAACTTGTCTGATGGAATGTGTCCCGAACACAGTCTCAAAATATGTACCGTATCCTGTATATGAATAATTGTCAATCCAAGATTGGATAGGTTTCGATTGCATAGTTGTTAGTTAATGTTAGTTGGTGTTTTTGTAATACGAAGCAGTTCACATTTTGCCCGAGTCTGTCGCAAACATATTCAAATTACGTGTAAAGGTAAAAAACTATGTAAGCTCGGAAGTTTCCGCACGTGTGAGCATTTCGAGGGTAGAAATATATTTGAACAGTAAATTTTAGGGAGCACAAGCTCAACGTAATTTTTCGAGACATTTTAACCTAACGAGTTGTATTATGGGGCTGTAAGTGGGCGTCCTTAAAGATTTATATCTAGGCTTAACATCAGTAGTCTGTCGTAATTGTAAATCTACATATATATATGACATATCCAGGTATCTATTGACTCATCACGATATCTCTGGAACCATAAGTTGTAGACTTGAAATTTGTTTCGTGTTTATTTTTATTTTGTATTGCATTGAAAACTTTTGGGTCTGTCATTAGAAACTTATTCAATGGGTGAAATAGTTTCGTGTATATGAACCTTCTCGCTCTCTCTTTGGCTCTTGAGAGAGAGGCTCCTAAAAGACATGCAAATCGAAATTTTACTCGATTTTGCAACAATTTTCACTCATGCTATTGGTCATAATGGTATGTTATATAGCCTATAACCTTCGTTAATAAATCGGGAAACCAATATTGTAAGAATTTCTCAATTTTAACCATTAGATCCATAGATAGATAAATAAAATCTTGTTTAATAATATCAGTATGAAGAAAGAAGCAGAAGCCTCATAGAAGAGATAACTTAAACTAACCTTAAGTTGAACTATTTAATATAGAAATTGTTGAACTTGAAAAGCTTAGGTTATTATTTTTATGGATATTAATATAACCATGTTAGGAAAGGCTTTTTATAAAGGTGTGCTAATATCGTTCGAATCGAATTATCCACGAATAATACGCAAATTAATGAAATATCTGTGGATTTTCAATTCTTTCTATTTAAATCGTGAATCGAAATATTCGACTTACGAATAATATACTTTTCGTTTAAAAATCAATTACCCAGAGAATACTATTGCTCAGTTTCATTATATGTTCATCTCTGTCGGTACCATACAAAATTTAAATCGTAATATTGGTAAGCGATTCCGGATAAACCTGGGAGTCATTTTCTTCTACTATATTTCTACAACTTGCAATTTATTATGCAATAAAGTAGTAGAAAGAACGACTGATTATAGACCGTTAAATTTATATTTCAATATTGAACATATGAATCCCTGTATTGAAAATACTCAAAACTAATAATAATTTATGAATAATTCGGAAAAAAAATCAATTTATTCGAATAAAATCGTATTGTTCGATTCTAGTTCCGAATCGAATATTGACATTCGATTCGGAACGAATAATTCATAAGTTCGAATTATTTGCACACCCATGGTTATTTATTAACAAAATGCTTTATTGTTTATACTATTGGCTAGCGGTGTTAGCGCTGGGATAGAGTGAGAGAGAAGGAGCCTGCCTACCGCGTGAGAGAAAGGGTAACCAGATAGACTGGCGCAGTATTACGAAGCGGTTTAGCCTGCCATAAGATGATATCATTTCAAAAAATCATTTAATAGATTAATTAAATTTCTCTGCCCACTGGGATATTTCGGTTTATTTGTACAATATGGTAAGTGATTTGCTTTGCTGTACAAAATTGGCTTCGTTTACTTATAACTGTTTCCACTTGACAGTATTTGTTGAGAGGCATATTTGTCGTGTGTGTTTAAATATTTGGTAATCATTTCACACAGTCGATATTGACAAATATATAAGTTGTTCACGTAGGTACTTGTAAAGAAGCATATTTTTTACATGTTTACAAAATACTGTGTCATGTTGTATGTCTGCAATGAACAGTCAATTTATTTTATCCGATTTTAATGCAATAGTTTGTATTTAGAGTTTTCTATACTTAGGATTATTTAAAGATCGTTACAAATTGTAGAAAAAGTTTATATATTTAATCTGGAAACTTGTACAAGTAAAAATATGTGTGAGGGAGTCCATTTCCAGCAATGGGGACTCATAGTTGATAGGCTCCTAGTTGCCTTTTTGTGTTCTCTTATTTAAAATTCTTAGTGTTTTTTGTTGTTAAGAGCATTACTTGAAATAACGGATCGTTATTTTATTTGTAACATTGCGAAAAAAATAAATTGGAAGCGTTTTCAACCAAATTGATAAATTCAGAAAAAGTCATGAGACTGTTTTCTATTTTTTGTAAGATCCTCAATTTTAGGCGCTTGTCTTTTCATACTATATTCGGGGCTTCATTTTTTGACCGGAATGAAGCTACCTGTTCAATATAAAGCGAATTTTTTGTGGGGCTTTGACAGTTTCATTCCTTTATTTTAAATTATGAAGGCAAATAAATAGAATGCTCTTCTGTAAACCTCCACGGGGGCTTTGGTGGGTATTCTGGTCGTTTCCACCGAATCCCACACGTCCAACTAGCGATTGTTCGGATAGGGTGCGTAAATGCATTTCCCAACATAAAAAATGACAACGAGGTAATTAAACTTTAATGGTTATTAACCTGGGATGAAATTTTACATATAAACAAAGCTTTCTAATCGTGTTCGACGTTAAATAGACGGAGGAACGATATAGAAACAACGTTGTAAATTACACATTGACCTCTGGCTTTCAACATAGACCTAGACACCTAGCGACAGGTTATCTCGATGCCTTACAGCTTACACTACACGTTTTACACCTTGACTGGTGTGATATGTACGTCTGCTATGATGTTCCATTGTTCGAATACATTGAGGGTTTATTGTAGTAAAAGATTAAATCATTATGTAATGACACATACCAATATTTGGAGAGCCTCGTTAGCGCAGTTGTGCGAGTGCTTGTTTTATTCGCGAATTAACATACATACATCACGCCTCATTCCCATGGGGACCGCGCCCTTCCACTTGCCACGATCCTTGCATATCTCTTCCGCTTCTTTTATTCTCATTAAATCTTTCATAAAAGTTCCTCAGTGTAAAGTACTCTTGACCTGGCCCTTATTTAAAATGTCAATTCCTTTTTGTCAGTCTCCTTTCAATCATTCTCTCTACATGCCCAAACCACCTTTCTCAATTTTAGTCACAACATCTTCTTTTATACCACAACGTTCTCTTATCACGCTATTTCTTACTTTGTCACTCAGTTTCAATTCACTCATACTTTTCAACGCCATAACCAACTTTCACTATTATGCATAAGTGTTGGCACCAGCACTCCTCCAAACACAACCAGCCCTTTGAGACATCCTCTGGCTATTCATAAAAGCGAATTAAGGAAATTGCATTACAATTTGTCTGATTCTTGGCTGATGAAAGGCTTCGTTAGTAGATAGTAACGACCCTACCAGCAAAGACGTTTTTTTTTTGTTTTTTATATTGCTGACAGTTTAGCGCTTGACTGTGATCTCACCTGATGGTAAGTGATGATACAGTCTAAGATGGAAGCGCGCTAATCTGGTAAGAGGTTATATACCCCTTATAGTTTCTACACAGCATCGTACCGGAACACAAATCTCTTTGTTAGGCGGTATGTCTTAGTAGTCTGGTAGGGTGTAACTGGCTGCGGCCGAAGCCTGCCTCCAGTCCAGACTCAGACAAATTAGAAAAAAAACAATTTCCGAAATTCGTTCTACCGGGGATATCGAACCCGTGACATCCGCTAGCAAAGCGAATACTCGCACCACTACGCCAGCGAGGCCGTCAGACGTAACGCCAAGCAAGAGATTTGTATTCCGGTTGTATGCAGATTAGCGCGCTTTTATCTTAGATTTTATCATCACAGTCAAGCGAATACCTGTCAGCAGTAAAGGAAGGGCTATAGAATTTTTATTTTCAATATCAATGCTTTTCTTTAGTAAGAAGTCTATAAATTTTAACGAGAAGATACCGGCAAGAAAATCTTTTGACAACGTTTTTTATGATCTACTTTTCAGGTCCGGGTATATATGCAAGTACCTGCATCAGATTGTTTGCCGAAAAGAAACGCCCGCCTGCCATGAGTGTGCTGCACCTATTGATTCTGTGCAACACACTCTGATAGAATGCCCGGCATGGGGACCCCAGCGACATCTTTTGACGTCGTTGGTCAGAGGAGATATTTCGTTGGAGGGTCTAGTTGGCACAATGCTCACTAGCGAAAGGGAGTGGCCTCCTTCTGCGAATCTGTTATTTCGCTGAAGGAGGCACATGAGAGGCAGAGGGAGAACTCTACAGACGCTACTCTTCTCCGGCCCAGGAGGTTAGGAGGTAGGAGGCGTAGATTTGCGCTGCTCCTACCCCATTCCTAAATTCCCAGCAGAAGTATCCGGGAGTACCAGGGTAGATTGGGTCAAGCGATCCTCTGGTGCTCCACTAAAGGATGGGGCGGGTATCGCTGGGTTTTAGGTGTATTCTGGCCTTACTGACAGCGAGTTCCACACTCCCGTTCAGATTTTGTCTGAACGGGGTGCGTAAAGGCATTTACCAGCGTGAAAAAAAAAAGGTCCGGGTATATATATGAAATACGTACATACAGCTACATAAAATAATACATCGAATTCAATTGCTTACGTGTTTAATTATGTTCAATCGGGGCAAAAACAGAATGGAGTAGGAGTTGAATGGGCGATCGCTTCCAATATTTGCGTTAATCATACTAAAGGTCGTTCACCGGCGTGGTTTTATTACACGCCTGAGACGTGGGTGATCTAACACTTTACTTTGCGTAAGATCGACCTAACTGACATTTTAATAATTAAAGTGAATCTTATTTGAACGTGCAATATATATAATGTACTAGCAAGACTGCCTCATTGGTCTAGTGGTTAGCGTGTTCGACTATAGACATGAGGTCCTGGGTTCGAGTCCCACGTCGGGCCAATTAAAAAAATCAATATTGAGTTTTCTATTAAGATTTTCTCAATATTTTCCCGAAGTTGGCGGTGTGATCCACCCTCGTGCCTCGGAGAGCACGTTAAGCCGTCGGTCCTGCGCCTGATCTCTCTTCGGTCGTGTCGGATTGCCGTCACGTCGGACTATGAGAGTGAAGAAATAGAGAGTACACATTGTGTACTATGCCTGCCAATACGCAGTGGAGCAGCGTGGTGGGTTTTGTGCTCTAAAAACCCTTTCTCATATGAGCTAGGAGGCCTGTGCCCAGCAGTGGGACGTTAGTGGGCTGCTACTTACTTACCCACTTACTTACTAGCAATGCCCCGCGGTTTTACCCACGTAGATACCAACCTAGTGACAATGGAAAGTCTACTAAGTCGGACATATTTTCTTTGATTGACAATTTAAAATTCGTTATTACTTTTGAATGGAACGCTCTATGTTAATAGTTTCAAAAGTATTTTATTTTAAGGATATTGAAACTGCCTTTATTAAAATATCGTTTAATAGGATAAGGATTAATACAGAGGTAGAATTTGCGTTTGGTTATTTTCGGCACTTTTATTAACTTTTAAAATGCAAAAAAGTAGTTGTAGTGTTTTAACTACAGTAGTTGGACATATGGTATGGACTTTTTTGTGGATATTAATACGTTCTATAATACTGTAGAACATTTTTTTGTTCTATCATCAATTTCTTCACACCTTGGGTTGTATTAATGCACTTTTCGTAGGGATTCCTACTTTTGTAAGAAAGTAATATTGCCGTTATCACTCGAGAGACAATGTAGCTTTCTAAAGGTGCAAAATTTTTGAAATCGGTCCAGTACTTTTTGTGTGAAAACCTTCCAAACATACTTACATAGAAAAACACAAATGTGTCCTCTTTGTAATATTAGTTTACATTAAGAGGCGATGTACCTGTAATGGTTTCTACACAGCATCGTACTGGAACACAAATCTCTTGCTTGACGATACGTCTTTGCTGGTTGGGTGCTAACTAGCCACGGCCGAAGCCTCCCACCAGTCCAGACTCAGTCCAAATTATAAAATGCAATTTCTTTATAATAGATTATATATTACTTTTAATAGATATACGCTGTGTGTTCAAAAAGTATCGCGAATTTTGTGTTTTTTCAAAAATTATTTATTTATTCATGAATATCTATTTTGTCCCCTTCAAAGTAATCCCCATGAGATATTATACACTTGTGCCAACGGTTTTTCCAATCTTCGAAGCACTTCAAAAAATCATTTTTTTTTATCTTGTTCAGCTCCTCCTTCGATGCCGTCTTTATCTCGTCAAGAGAAGAGTAACGTCGTCCTTTCATGGGCCTCTTCAGTTTAGGGAACAAGAAAAAGTCACAGGGGGCCAGATCTGGGGAATACGGTGGCTGCGGCATCATTAGTGTGTTGTTTTTGGCCAAAAAGTCGCGCACAAGCAACGATGTGTGAGCAGGGGCGTTATCGTGGTGCAAAAGCCAATTTTTGTTCTTCCACAAATCCGGGCGTTTCTGGCGGATTGCTTCGCGCAAATTGCGCATAACTTGCAGGTAATATTCCTTATTGACCGTTCTTCCCTGTGGCAAGAACTCATGATGCACCACGCCCCTGCAATCAAAGAAAACTGTCAGCAAAACTTTCACATTCGATCGAACTTGGCGCGCTTTTTTCGGTCTTGGTTCGTGCGGCAGCTTCCATTGAGATGATTGAGCTTTGGTTTCCACGTCATAACCATAAACCCACGATTCGTCACCAGTTATGACCCTCTGGAGCAAATTTGGGTCGTCGCGGACAGAGTTTAACATCTCATTAGCAATGTTCATGCGATGCTGTTTTTGGTCACAATTGAGCAATTTTGGTACGAATTTCGCGGCGACCCGTCTCATGCCCAAATCATTGATAAAAATCGAATGGCACGAGCCAATCGATATGTTTAGGTCCTCAGCAACTTCTCTAACGGTGATTCGACGATTGGCCAATACCATTTTCTCCACTTCATTAATTTTTTCGTCTGTTGTTGAAGTGCTCGGGCGTCCGGCACGCTCTTCGTCGTTCACATCTTCTCGGCCTTCTGAGAACATTTTGTACCACCGATAAACGTTGCTTCGGTCCAAGGTAGCTTCTCCGTATGCCACAGTCAACATTCGGAATGCATCCGCGCACTTAATTTCGTTTTTCACACAAAATTTGATACAGGTTCTTTGATCCATTTTTTTGAATAGGTAAAAATCGAAGACGATCCAAAACACGTGCAAGCAAAGCAGCTGTCAACAATTAAATGAACATTCAAAATGGCCGAGCTTGTCGGCATAAGTGAGAGACATGAGTACCAACATAATGCCACAAAAAAAATCGAAATTAGAATATACGTAACCCGCGAAAATTCAAAATTCGCGATACTTTTTGAACACACCTCGTAATTCGAGATTAAAATGAGAAATAAGAGAGAAGGAAAGCATAAAGCATAGGAGCGTAAGGTTCTCCGCCGTTCGTCATTAATGGCATCCCTAATCATATCAATCAATCATAAATCACATCAATTTCTATACTGTGGGCGTTGGTGGGTAATGTTGGTGCAATCAAACACTTTATTAATTAACTCAGATTATAATGTCCAATCACTTAATGTTCCCGATATCAATTTACACGAACTCATTAATAATAATAGCTAGGAACGCGACATTTTCAGTAGTCGACTGGCGGACCGTCACCCGAGAACTAGCTAGTCCGCCGCCAGCTGACGACACATGACTCTGTCTCACGCCGATAGATAGATGGTGCCAGCGTTTCACAGATTACTGCACTCCTACATATATTTGTTTAACGCCGACAGGTTACCAATTGAATATGATCTCATCTGGCTGTAAGTGATGATGTAGTTTAAGATAAAAAGACGTTAACCTGGTAAGACGACATTTACCTCTTATGGTTTGTACACAGCATCGCACCGGAACACGATTTTGTTGTCATGAGGGTGGCTTCGGTTTAGTCTTTCCAGCTGAGAAACTGACGCTACTAGATAGGTGCAGAGAACGGATACCAAAGAGGTTTTAGTGGGTACAATCCCACATCATCCAACCTCTCCTTTAAGGTTCAGGTATCTTTGGAAGATTTCCCCTTCCTTAAGTCAAAAGTGCGTGCGTACAAAATAAACATGTCAGCAATGAAATTTCTTTGGCAAACTAATGTTTAAGTCTTGTTTATATTTATGCAAATGTAAAACTTTAGATTTCCAAGACTCGGAGGAAGGGAAAAAGGCAAATATGTTAGGAATTTAACTAATTAAATTGTCATTAAAAATCTAAAAAAAATTTATACAAATAATTTATTTTATATTTCAAATGACGAACTATAAATAAAATAAATGACGAGTGGCATATTAAAACTAACTAACCTTCAAACGAATTGGCATAACAAACTCTGCACATCTTCGTGACGCTAATCACGCGTTTCATCCGTATAATTTTTACCCTCATGCGCTTATAGAAAGTATCACTTCAAAAAGGTTGGTAATCAGGATATCAGGACCTCTTGTGTCAAAGTTAGTTCTTAAACCATTACACAAGCGAGGCTGTCATATAAATATAGTTAAGTAATGTCCACGAAACCAAAACAACCTGTATACGTAAACGAGTTGAAGAGTCGTCAACTATAAAATCATTAATGTTATCTGGAATCGAATCTCGGCCCATTTGCTCCGTGGCATTGACACGATGGCAATAATTTGTAACGACAAAGATCATTTGATCTCATTAGGCTTATCGGATGCGAAATCGCTAACATTGAGACGTACAGGTTCTATTTCAACCGCATACTAGCTAGGGCTGTACCTGTGGCGATGTTATTTTGCCAAAACCTCGTAAATTTTGTAGGTAAATCAGCTGTTTCCATCGGTGTCATCAATTCCCAAATCTGTGGAAACCTCGAAAAACCCGTCATCTATCGGATCGAATATTCAATATAAAGCATTCTTATATATAAAAAAAAAATTAAACCTGGTTTGGAGAAGCTTTATACATATAATAATAAACCCGACAGACTTCGTTCTGTCAAAAAGATTTGGAATGTGGCATATTTCAGTTTTACATATGATTAATATATATAGCTCTTACATATGTTGACTATTCAATTGATTTTGAACTTTGTGCAGCGGTAATATTGTGCAAATTGACTCATTGACGTTAGGAACATACCTACATTGCTTAGACAACAGTGAGTACTTGTAATTTATTATGAACTTTATTGAATAGCAATAAAGGTCAAATTGACTCTACGTTTTAGTTAGAAATCGTGTGTATGGGAAACAAAATGGCTGTTTTAGGGTCTTCCCCTGCAATTATTCGAACTTTTCGATTCGAACTCGCCGTAAAAACCATCCTTGGACTTCAACAAACATTTAAAGAAAGAATTGTCAAAATTGACCCAGGCGTTATCGAGTTATGTCGCTTACCAACACATTTTACGATTCATTTTTATATTATAGATATAACGACTAGATGTGACTACGACCTCGTCCGCGTGTTATAGTATCTAAACTAATATTATAAAGAGGACACATTTGTGTTTTTGTATGTATGTTTGTAACGTTTACACTCAAAAACTACTGGACTGTACTGCTTTCTCAAAAAAAAAATAAGGATCCCTAAGAAAAATGCATTATTGTAACCAAAGGTGTGAAACAAAAAATCTGTTATCGCATGCGCTGCGGAAACTATTGATGATAGAACAAAAAAATGTGCTACTATACGAGTACTATAGAACGTATTAATATCTATAAAAAAGTCTGCGATATCATATGTCTAACTTCTGTAGTTATGCCACAATAACTAGTTTTTTACATATTAGAAGTTAAAGTATCGACAATATTGAAACCATGTTATTCACACCTCTGTATTTTATTAAAGACCGTTTCAATATCTGTATGCTTTTTAAATTATTGAAATAGGTCATTCTAGTCATTTCTTTTCCATTGCCACTAGATCGGTCTCCACGTGGGTGAAACCGCAGGATAATGGTAGTTTCTAATAATTTAAACTAACAATATTAGAAATAAGCTACATACATATACTTTAGTTTAGCTTTACTTATTAAGCTATTTGCAGTGTTTTATTGGAAAGGGTTTATTATCCTTTCTCAGGACTTAGACTACATCTGTGTACCAAATTTCACTGAAATCGGTTCAGTAGTTCTGGCGTGAATGCGCGACGGGGATTGCTATTTTACACCCTTGTTATCCAAAACTTTTACAAACTTTTAAAGTCATCTTTATTTATATGGGATCGAAATCCTAATTAAAGAAAACCTTAAGATTGTCTGCAAAGAATCGCTTAAAAGTTGCGATGAAACCGTCTTTTATTCCACATTAATTTATGTAGTTCCTCTTTAAGTGTGGTATTCAATAAAGTATGAAAATAAAGTAAATAGATACTCGTGATATGAACTCGTTACACAAAATACCTCTTAAATTGTCAAATTGGGATGTTAACCCACCACCTCACTTTGCAATGCAGCTATAACACTGAGTCTTCGTTGCACTCAAGAATTTCCCCAAAAAAAAAAAATATCCACCTCCACAATATAACATTTTTATGTATACTGATTGCTGATAAAGTTAATGGCACTAATAAATTTTATGCAAAGACAAACTTAATGTCTTGCACTCCTCCAATTAACCTTGGTAATACGTAATTTAATTATATATCTTTTTTAAGATTTATATTTTTGTAATTACAAATCTAATTAAAACGCGTTACGGCACCAGTCTGCCTGGCTTTCCTTTCTCTCACTCGGCAGGGAAGCTCCTGTGGTCTCACTCTCTCACTCGTATTTATGACAGATGTTTCCCCTCTCCTCGGTGTCTAGTGTGCGATAGACATATACCGTTGACAGTGAGCATATAACGTAAAACATAATCATCCTTTTCTTATATTATTATACATAAATTTTAAATAATAACCTATGCTTTACCCAAGTTAAATAATTTCAATATTATATACTACCTTAGATTAGTTTTTAATTCCATTTTTTTTTACCGAAAGATCCTTAAGCATGATTTCAATAGTTAATATGTTTAGTTGCAAGTAAAAGAAGTTACACCGAGTCAGGTTATCTCTAAAGCCAACTAATAATACATGTCGGAGAATAAGAAAGAACGGAGAAGCATAAAGCACAGCGGCGTAGAGTTCTCCGCCGACAGTCATTTAATTTCTTATTCTGTGGGCGTTCGTGGGTAATGTTGGTGCAATAAAACACTTTGTTAATTAACTCGAGTTATAATGTTCAATCACTTAATGTTCCCGATATCTATTTACACAAATTCATTAACAATAATAGCTAGGATGCGACAGTTTCAATAGTCGACCACTCCGGCCGATCGCCACTCGAGAACTGCCGGGAGACGCGCCGGACTGCCGCTTATTGACTCTGCCTACACGCCGATACACAGATGGCGCCAGCGTTCTACAGACTATTACACACGGACTCTTGCACTCCGACATATATATAAATATATATACAGATTACCTGAATGAGCCAATATTTTATCACGAGATCTTGCAAAACAATATAATATTTCGTAATGTAGACGGAAAGAACATATTTCCCCATTTTCCCACAGTATCTGGTACCACGCAGGTTACACCGCTTGGAACAGCTATTCAATTATAAGTTGTTTAATGTTGAATGATTCAAAATACTTCTGTACATGCTTTCGAACTAAATTCAAAGGTTTGCCGTATTTAAAATTTCATTTAAACCCACTACGTTCAGAATTTAGACATTAATATAAATTACGTCTTCAAATGAGTATAATGAGGAAGGATATTTATAGTTATTAAACTAAGCCGAGGCCTTAGTAATTTCCCTAATCCCCATGGATCAGAATTATGGTATTGCCCTGGATTAACTTGGAAGGTACCTTAAGCAACATTCCATGTAAATGATATCCCTGTATTATGAATCTTCTCATAAACGCTCAGTGACTTTAGCAATGGCTTTATTGAATTCATTCGTACATTACTTTTATGGAAATTGTATAAGAATACAATCAGATATTGGACAACTACATTATATTTACAATTCATTGTTAAGGTAAGCTTTTACAACACTTTGATCGTTGTTTACACGTTATTTTTTATATTATACAAGCAGTAATGGTATTAAAAACGACAAAAACAAGATTTTCTCATTCCGAGTAGAGATTGTAACAAACTCAATCGAATATCTTTTATTTACAATATTATTAAATGAACTCGTCTATACCTAGTTTCACTGCTCGTAGTTTTTTACACCTACTAATACTGTTTGAGTGTGTTATGGTTTCTGCTTATAACAGGGGCACAGAAAACAGACTTATCACAGTTTTTAGAGCATGAGCAGTCGTATTGCCTCATCGAACTAGTAGTCAGCTTATTTGGCTATAGACATCATGTCTTGGAGTTCGAATGAATTCAAAATTGATATATTCTTTTCAGAAATTCTCAGTATTTGCCCTAAGGTGGAAAGTTGTCGTTTTGCACTCTCACTTTCCATTTTGCCAACCCGCTGTCGAGCAATGTCGTGAACTGCTCCAAAAACCCTCTCCCCTATGAGTGAAGACGCCTGTGCGCAGCAATGGGACCTTTTTAGGCTATACACTTCCCAGAATTACTCCCGGGATATGCAGGTATCCTCACGATGTTTTCCTTCGCCGAAAAGCACAATTAAAGATATAAAACAGTAATCAAGCAAGTCACTTTCTATTTAAAAAGAGAAACTTAGTGGTGACTGCCTAGGATTCAAATCCACTCGTCCAACACTAGGTCATCACATTTTAATCATACCTATATCAAAAGTTCGTACTTTCAGCGCTATTTTGAGTGACGAAAGTGACACTTTGCCTTCCGATTATTTTATTGCGTATGCTTCTTATTTCCGACGTATGTGCCCTTCCTTTACACGTTAAGATACTATTAAGTGGAGAAGAAGTAACATCTTCTTCACTTAATTCTCTTTACATTAGAACTTATTTTCATAAATTTATTTAATACATTTCATTAAGTTTATCAGATTTGTTGCGTTTTTAATTGGATATCTTATTTTTTGGCCACAATATAGTTCGTGTTTGAAACTTGTCATAAATAAACGAGTCAACAACTTGTTCCGTAGTCGAAGCATGCGAACTATTGATTCAATATCTAACTTTATTATATACGCTTTTTACCGAACTTTCGAGCCTTGTCTGATGAAAATTTGTACACACATGGGACGAGATACCTACGTTATTATTATTAGTAAGTAGTAGCCCATTAACGTCCTACTCCTGGGCACAAGCCACCTCAGTCATATGAAAGAGGGTTTTTAGAGCAGCTCACTGATCTACTGCGGGTTGGCAGGCATACTCGTAGTACACAAGTGTACTTTCCATTCCTCCACTCTCATAGCCCAATGTGACAGCAACTCAACATAACCGGAGATACAGACGCAAAATGGCAACTTCCCAACTTCGGGCAAATAAGAGAATTTCTTGAAAGAATATGTCAATTGAATTCGCTCGAATTCTATAGCCAAACGAGGCTGACCACTAGATCAGATGAGGCAATAAGTCGCCTGCCTTCCTATGCTGTTAAAACTGTGTTAAATCTATGTTATCTTTACGCCCTGTTCTGAGTAGAATCCATAATCAAACAGTATTCAGTATACACTCGTCAGATACCTATATAAAAACCATACCTTTTGTTATTACCTGCAATCCGACACGATTGGAGACAGATCACGCGCAGGGCGGACGGCTTAACGTGCACTCCGAGGTACGGGCGTGGATCCCATCCCCAACTTCCCAACATCGGGCAAATATTAAGAAAATCTTAATAGAAAACTCAATATAAGTATTAATGCAGCATTGCACACTGCTCTGTAAAGGATGCTCGTAAAAAAGTTTTTACCTGGCTCGCATCGCTAGAATATTGCTCAACCGAAGCACCGTTCGAGAGAATAGAACAATCACATGGCAAAAATATACATGTTTTGTAAATAAATATTATAGCTTGATTTAGGTATTTAAGTGCTGTAACATTAGCGACAACTATTTACTATGTTTAACTGGGTTAAGTCCACGATACAGGACTACCTAGTGTGAGGTCCTGCAGCAATGTCATGTAGGGTATTTCTAATGTTGTCAAATAAAGATTTTTATTATTATAATTAGTAAGTGTACGTAATCGATAACCCTAGGCATTATCTAGGTACCGTTATAAAGCCGCAGCCATGTGCCCCGAACTGGTTCAAAGTCGGGCCGCGCTTGTTTATCTATGCCTATTGCCTACTACGGGCAATGTTTGTGTATAATGTATGCAATGCGTTTAATGCTCCCTTTGCATATTAAACTTCAACCACTTTATTGTCCCCTTATTCAGTCAGCGGCTCCAAGCATTTGAGATGTGAGCTCTCAGGAAAATGTTTCTTGGCACCAATTCGTCTCAAGCACAGAAGTTCTCAAGCGAGTTCAAATTAGCCGCATGCTTATGACGAACATTGTGCAGAGAAGGTAGCTTTTTTCGGACATCTTCAAAGAGGAAACCTCTTTGAGTACCCAAGGTACAGGGCAGTATGTCCGGAGTAAGAGCACCTGGTATACCAAGGCGGCAATGGACGATATACGGAACTGGAGCAGTCATGATTTCTAAAGATACCAGCTCTTCATTTTCAAGAAGGCACTCGATGATTATTACCGGATCATAGGAAAGATTATTTCTATTATTTTTGAAGTGAAATTTCTTTTGACGCTTGAGATACTTATATCTAAACTAATATTATAAAAAGGAAACATTTGTGTTTAAATACGTATGTTTGTTACATTATCACTCTAAAACTACTGAACCGATTTCAAAATTGTTTACGCAATTAGAAAGCTGTATTTTCACTGAGCGACATAGCCTACATTACTTTCTGAAAAAAAAATAGGGATCACTAAGAAAAATGCATTAATGTCAACCATGGTGTATAAGAAGTGGTCATTAAAAATCTGTCATCTCGTGCTCTCACTATTGTTGATAAAACAAAAAAATGTTCTACAATATTATAGAAGGTATTAATATCTAAAGAAAAGTCCATGATACCATTTGACCAACTACTGTAGTTATGCCACTATAACTACTTTTTTACATTTTAAAATTTAATAAAAGCGCCGACAATATTCAAATCATATTATTTATACATATCCTATTAAATGATATTTTATTATAAGCCGTTTCAACACCTGTAAAATAACTAACTAAATTATTAAAGTCGGACATTTCATTCAAAAGATATGACGAATTTAAAAAGTTCAAATTCTTTTCTCTAATATTATAGACGACAGTTTTATATTTTGATTTTCTTTTTAACAATTTATTATGGTCAAGCTAAAAATTACTTGAGCGATTTAGAAAATACTTTCAATACCCGTAGAGTAGTTTTAAATTGATTAATGATACTACGTAAATGATGTTGCGAATTTTAAAATGTATTAGTTAGATATATATTCAATTTTATTTGATACATTTGTTATTTTGCAAACCACTGTCAAGGTTTTTGATGTTATCAATATGTATTCGTGTAATTTATTTCCGTTGTAAAAATATTTTGTATGCCAACGTACCTAAAGCTTTATGATAACGTCGTCATTTGAGTATATATACCTCTAACATTGAATATGAAACGTGGTCGCTAACTATGTGTCTCATGGGAAAACTCGGAGAATGCTCGGAGTTTCTCTACGCGATCGAATCAGAAATGAAGAGATCCGTAGTAGAACCAACGTCATCGACATAGCCCTATGAATCACGAACCTGAAGTGGCAATGGGCGGGGCACATAGTTCGAAGGACCGATGGACGTTGGGGGCTGAAGGTGCTGGAGTGGCAACTTTGCACCGGATGGCGCAGGTAGGCAGACCGCCCACAAGGTGGACCGATGAAATAAAGAGGGTCGCCGGTAGCCGCTGGAGCCAGGCAGCGCAAGATCGGGCCTTGTGGAAGTCATTAAGTGAGACCTATGTCCAGCAGTGGACGTCCATCGATTAAAGCGACGACGACGACGAATATGTCTTTTAAAATATGGCGTAACAAGTTTGTTTTTATTTCTTGTATTAAAAAATCAAAATTGAAACATTTTTTAGGCTCAAAAAGGCATTTTTGAATCGACAGTAGCCTGTCTACCACCGTTTCGTAAAGTTGAATCCTCTACGAAGAAACCGGCAAGAAACTCAATGGTTACTCTTTTAAAGATAGTTTTGTATGTTACAATGTGTAATATTTTGTATCT
This sequence comes from Elymnias hypermnestra, assembly GCA_015832385.1. Taxonomy (NCBI): domain Eukaryota; kingdom Metazoa; phylum Arthropoda; class Insecta; order Lepidoptera; family Nymphalidae; genus Elymnias; species Elymnias hypermnestra. The sequence continues at coordinate 76,853 of JACTOM010000058.1, read as the reverse complement.
GTGTGCGACTGGAATCAAGTCCAAACATTTTCATCGCTTAGATAATCTTCAACATTATAATGTGCCTTTTGTAAAATGTTTTTAACATATTCCTTAAAGCTATGCGGAGGCAAATCTAAAACTGATTGCTGTATCTCATTAAAAATGCGTATGCTCAATCCGACAAATAATTTCTGGACCTTCTTCACTCTAAATTATGAAATTACAAGTTAATTTATATCTATTTTGTATTACAATTGTGTATTTTTTTGTATTATCGCGACTGTCATTCGTGACTCTAAAATATTCTGTATACGCAATATGAAATCACAATATAGGAATGTATGGTTTATACTTATTTACAAATCGATATCATAAAATATACCCATCATGAAAATAAAGAATCAAAGTTCTAAGTGATCTTTTTCAGTCATAATATTAGGAAATGAATGTTAACAGTATAAAATCCTTGTTCCAGGCCTCAATGGACCTTCCCCCGGACAAGGCGAAGCTACTCCGGAACTATGACCTCGAGAAGAAGTGGGAGATTATCTGCGACCAGGACATGGTGCAGGCGAAGGATTCCCCGGCACACTACCTCAACAAACTTCGCACCTACCTCGACCCTAAAGCATCCAGGAGTCATAGGGTAAGTTGCTAAGAACCTAATTACTGATATGCTGGCGCTTGTTTGTAATATCACCTGATGGTAAGTGACGATGCAGTCTCAGATGCAGCAGATTAACGTGATAAAAAGACATTTTGTGCTTTTTGCTAAAACTAGTTACCAGTCCAGGGAATTGAACCCGAGATCTTTTTTTATTGCCGACAGATTAGCGTTTGATGATTACATCTGATGGCAAGTGATGATACAATCTAATCTGATAAGAGGCAGTTTTTCCTCATGGTTTCTACACAGCATCATACCGGAACACAAATTTATTTACTTGGCGATACGTCTTTACTGGAAGCCTTCCACCAGTCCAAACTCAGACAAATTAGAAAATGCAATGTCCTTAATATATCGGGAATCGAACCCAGGAAAAGCGAGTATCGGCGACATTGCACCAATTGCAAAAAGATGTCGGTATCAAATATGTATATGTGTATTAAATTAGTAATACTAACTTATTATTAGTCCCGTTAATGTATATAAACCACATATTGCAGTTAATTAGGGACGTGTCCTAATTTAGATTATCCAGTTTAATGTGGTCGTTATATTCATTTAAGCAATTAAGACGTAATGTGAATGGTAATGTGAGATAAGTTAATCATTTGCAAAATAATGCATAAATGCGTAAAGTATTTCATGTTGATTATGAGATGATAAAGAAGAAAGAAGAAGGAAGAAAAGAAATTTATTCTACATTGCAATAACCTATAAAAAAGAATACAATAATCTATAAGCTAACTAAAACTATTATAAATAACAATATAAACTTAATACCTATGTACAATGTAGAAAAGGTCTGCAGCTCAGCAATTGCTATGCTTCCGAGCTAGGAAGCCAGACCGCACGGCGCTGATTTTGAGCTGCAGCCCATAAAACTAAAATATCAAATCGTATAGTAAAATACTGTGTTTTCTATTGTAGTAAAAAAAAGTTGTGATTGATTCGGAGAAACTAAGAATCTTTCCAATTAAACAATTTTTTTACTTGTAATAAGCTTTAGTATAAGATGACTGGCAATATTTTGATAGATGGGGAACAAGTGGAAGAGGTGAAAGAATTTGTATACTTGGGATCTAAATTTACAAAAGATGGAACATGTGAAAGTGATATTGAAAGAAGAGTGAATGCAGGGAATATGGTAAATGGTGCTCTGTACGCCTTTATGAATAGCCAGATGGTGTCTCAAAGGGCTAGACTGGCAGTGCATGCTGGAGTGTTGGTGCCAACACTTATGTATGGTAGTGAAAGTTGGGTATGGCAGAAGAATCACAAAAGTAAAATAAATGCGGTAGAGATGAGAGCGTTGAGAAGCATGAGTGGATTAAAACTGAGTGACAGAGTGAGAAATAGTGTGATAAGAGAACGTTGTGGTATAAAAGAAGACGTAGTGACTAAAATTGAAAAAGGTATGCTTAGATGGTTTGGGCATGTAGAGAGAATGAATGAAAGGAGACTGACAAAAAGGATTTATGCGTCAAGAGTGAATGCGAAAGTTGGAAGGCGAAGACCAAGGCGAACGTTCCTGGACCAAATCCAGGACATTTTAAATAACGGCCAGGTCAAGAGTACTCTGAACCGACGAACTTGTATGAAAGGTTTAATGAGAATGAAAGAAGCGAAGGAGATAGCAAGGATCGTGGCAAGTGGAAGGATGATGTCTCTGACTACCCCTATGGGAATGAGGCGTGATGCTATGGTAGTGGTCACGCTTTGGGTTGTTGGTTTGGATGCATAAAATAGTTAAATACGTATATTATAAATTAAATAATTAATGTAAATGATTCGTATATATTATGAATTTAGAAAATAAGTTTATTGATTGCGTAATCAAACATTTGGCGTTAGTTGTATGGTTAAAACGAATGGTTAGTGAATTCTGACGGTGGCTACAGATGATGTATCAAGAGATTCGTTATATGGAGCGTAAACAGTGGCAACACTTAAAAATACTAAAAACATACAAACAACAGTGAAGTCAAATTCCGTGCTCACTTGGAAGGCAAAGCCAAACTGGCTTCAATAAACTTGGGATGCTCAACATGGCCAAGCGGTACTTTGTGCCCGAGTATAGGATGCTTTTATATAAGGCCCAAATACCGACCGAATACACAGACGAGCAACCAGAATCGTCGACAACTCCCAGTTCAATACGTAAGTGAGAAACGCTAGAACACCGTAGAAACGTTGGGTCTTTATGTTTGTTCTATCGTATCTATCACGGCTAATGTTCTGACGAGCTCTTTAATTTGGTACCTCCGTCTCGTTTCTATGACCGGACACTTCGTAGAAAAAATTAACTTTATCCACATACCCTGGATGCGTGGCCTTCAGGCACAGTTCGATTTCGTCGATCCTTCTTCCCGTGCACGTGCAATTCAGCAACGGTGTTTCCGCTAGGCTATAACTTTAGAGGCAATTAAACTCCCTTTTATTAGGTCGGCAACATATCAGTAGATAGGGTGCTGCAGGTGTCCATAGGCGGCGGTAATCACTTAACATCAGGTGACCTGCAAGCTCGTTTGCGTACCATGGCTATAAAAAAAACATAGAGCAATATTACGAAATGTTATGCAATACGAGGTTATTTTAACGAGCAGAACAATTGTCTGAACAGATATCTCTTGCTGCCTTATGGTACTGTTTTTTTAAAAGAAATATTGCTAAACTGTATAATTTCAAATATTGAAGTCACTATTTGTAAAGTGCAAGGTGCGTCTATTTAAAGAGTGGAGATAATCTAAGCTCGCTAATCTTTGAAGCACTTCTACTGATCTAGTTTATATTACTACTATTAGTACTAACTATTATCAGAAAGTCGGCCAACAATCCCAGGCATATACTTTCAATGTTATTTTTTATTCCTCACAGGTTAGGGCTTGACTGTGGTCCACCTGATGGTAAATGATGATACAATTACCTCTATGGTTTCTACACAGCATTGTACTTGAGCACAAATAACTTGCTTGGTACCTTTTTGCTGATAAGGTGATAACTTGCCACGGCCGAAGCCTCCCACTAATCCGAATTAAGACAAATTATAAAATGCAATTTCCTAAACTCGCCTTACCGGGGAACGAACCCGGGACCTCTGCTAGCAAAGCGATTACTCGTACCACTTCACCAGGAAGGTCGTCTGTTTCACAATAAAAAAAATGCGCTTCTCGGTGAGGAAAATTGCATATTCCGGGAATAATTCTTGGGAACCCATAACCCGTATTGAAGTAGTTCGTTAGTTCGTTGGGTGAAAGCCCCAGGCTGTGGTATTGATAATTGGCTGTTGTTTATCTTATACATACATACATACATACATACATAGCATACGCCCATAGGGGTAGGCAGAGACAACATCCTTCCACTTGCCACGATCCTTGCATATCTCCTTCGCTTCTTTCATTCTCATTAAACCTTTCACTTGATCTGGCCGTTATTTAAAATGTCCTGGATTTGGTCCAGGAACGTTCGCCTTGGTCTTCCCCTTCCAACTTTCGCATTCACTCTTGACTCATAAGTCCTGTTTGTCAGCCTCCTTTCATTCATTCTGTCTACATACCCAAACTATCTAAGCATACCTTTCTCAATTTTAGTCACTTCTTTTACTCCACAACGTTCTCTTATCACATCTGTTGTCACACATCTTATCACATTGTTTATCTTATCCCGGATCTTTTATGAAAACTGATTGCGACCCTACACTGTGAAACAATATGCAATACATCAGCTGCTCTGACACTGCGGCGTGCAATTCCACGGGACAGTAACTAATTGTGTAACCACAGTAATCCCGAGCAAATCGCTTTAGCCCTTTGTTTCGTTTAATATCCTTTTCCGTGTCTTTAAAGATCTCTTAATTGACCGAGTCCAATTTTAAGAAATATTTCCTTTTTTAACCGACTTCAAAAAAAGGAGGTGGTTATCAATTTCTTTGTATTTTTTTTATGTTTGTTACCTCATTTCTTCCAGGTTCATAATAAGTAAACCGATCTTGATGATTCTTTTTTTATATAAAAGGTGATGCTTGTCGTAGATTTCCATTTTTTAAAATACAGTTCTGATGATTGCATCCATGAGAAAACCGTATAAGTCTTAAATTTGCATTAAGCATGTGCGCGACAAATAACCGATTTCTATGATTCGTTTTTTATTGAAAATGATATACTGCAATGGTTGTTTATTGTTTAGGTTTTGATCATGGGATCCATGACAAACTAATGGAACTCTTCAACTCATAGGAGCAAATTAACGATACTCGGCAGAATCTTTTACAGGCTATCCGGATATCTGAGTCACCTACCGTAACGTCGGTATGGTCAAGTGATTGTCGTAGTTAAATATGATGATTAATGGAACTCCTGGCTTACAGTAAGGGTGCGATTTATGGCAGATTATATAACTGTCTGTATTCAAATGGCAATGAGCTTACGTTGGTTGCTGCATTGCAATATTTATATGGTGTATTATGTGTGAAGCAGTGGTAGCTGAGTGAGGAGGGGGGGGGGGGAGTAAACTTTTACGTATTAGTGATGTGCTCGATTTCGAGTGTGACGGTACCAATATAAAGTTCACTTTGTAATGTTATTTTATTTAAACGGTGCTGTCTCATTTTTAGGTGTACCCAGATGTATAAAAACGAGTACAGTTTACGTAATATTGTAAGGCAAAACTAGATACTGATTATATGGCAAATGCCTATTTTGTAGCTATAAAATATATTCAAACTATTCTTCCCGGAATGCCTCTGATGTGGAAATGTCTCTAGCATGACTCACACACAAGTGTAATCGATGTTATTGAAGATGCACTGTGAGAAGCTAATTACGTCATGCCCATTGTCTCCCATTGAGGAGTGGGGACATACACATATTTACATGTATACTGATTGAAACCACACTTTACTGTAACTTAGTTCCATATTATTTATATATTAGTATACAAAAACTGCCTCATTGGTCTAGTGGTTAGCATGTTCGACTACAGACATGAGGTCCTGGGTTCGAGTCCCGGGTCGGGCCAATTCAAAAATCAATATTGAGTTTTCTATTAAGATTTTCTCAATATTTGCCCGAAGTTGGGAAGTTGGCGGTGTGATCCACCCCCGTGCCTCGGAGAGCACGTTAAGCCGTCGGTCCTGCGCCTGATCTCTCTCCGGTCGTGTCGGATTTCCGTCACACCGGACTATGAGAGTGAAGGAATAGAGAGTGCACTTGTGTACTATGCCTGCCAATCCGCAGTGGAGCAGCGTGGTGGGTCTATGCTCTAAAAACCCTCTCTCATATGAGGGAGGAGGCCTGTGCCCAGCAGTGGGACGTTAATGGGCTGCTACTTACTTACTTACTTTATATAAAAACAGATAGATATAGATAAAAACAGCTATCTGCTAGCTAACGTCCGGATTAAAGTAGCATAGGAGAGAGGGTTTCTAGCGGGATGTGACGGCAATCCGACACGACCGGAGAAAGTTCAGGCGAAAGGCTTAACGTGCTCTCCGGGATAAGCACGCCAACTTCCCAACTTCAGGCAAATATTGAGAAAATCTTAATAGAAAACTCAATATTGATTATTGATTTAGAAAGAAAGAAAACTTTATTCAGAGCACTGTGAGTTACATACACATAAAACAATAAAAATAATAATTGCACAACTTTGTTTAAAAGCCGTGCAAACCCCACATAGCCCCGAAAAGGCAAAACAGCTCGGCTTGTGCCATGTGCCATAAATATGACACATGGCGCCGATTTTCAGCTGCAGCCTTTACCAACCCGTCCCGGACAAAGTATCATACTCGTTACTACTATCACAAAAACAAAACAAAAATAGAATAGACATACAATATAAAAAAGAGTGTTTTTATATATATTAGACCTTATCAATAATAATTATATGTTGAAATTAAATTAACATAAATTAAATCCGAGGATATCAAAGACCATTCTTTTGTAGTAACTTAAATATAATACTTTATAATTAACATACAATATATTTCCTTTTATAACGTTAGCTATATTAACAATTGATATATTATTCTAATCTTTCTAAATTTTAGTAAGTGTGTTATTGTAAATTTAATAAATTTTGTTTATATTTAACGTTAAAACTATTATATTTCGCTGGTATCCAGGACCTCATGCCTGTAGCCGAACAAACTGATCACTAGACCAATGTGGCAATTCTTTCAGTTATCAACGGAGACGAACAAAACGTTAAGCAACTTTTTATTTCAAAAATTTGCAGTGAATTTCCAAGAAAAGGTACCAGTGGCTTTAAAAAGGCAAAGATTTTTGATCCAGTACTTTCACATACAAATCGCGTAGGCGTTGGAATAACGTGGCACCAACACTCTTGCATGCACAGCCTGCACAGCCAGTCTGGCCCTTAGAGACACTCTCTGGCTATTTATAAACGCGCGCAGGGCACCATTTACCATATTCCCTGCATTCACTCTCCTTTCAATATCACTTTCACATGTTCCATCTTTTGTAAATTTAGATCCCAAGTATACAAATTCTTTCACCTGTTCCACTTGTTCCCCGTCTATCAAAATATTGCCATTCATAATAGATTCATCTCGTTCAAAATGCATAACTTTCGTTTTGTTTAGATTCACCTTCATTCCTTTCCTTTTCAAAGCTTTATTCATAATATTTACCGTGTCCTGTAGCTCATTAGCAGATGATACAAGTGTTACTTGATCATCAGCGTAGAGTAAACATTTGTTGAGTAATTCATTCATTCGTAACCCATATATTCTTTCTTTTAAATCTGCCAAACAGTTCCATCCATGAATTGGTTGAACTTACCTGTTAAGAAGTAATGTACCTCTTCTACACAGCAATGTAGAATGCCAATATTTTTGCTTCGCAACACATCTTTGCTGATAGACTAGTCACAAGCCACGGCCGGGGCTTTTTGTGAGTTAGATCTAGACAAATTAGATAAAACAGTTTCCTAAATTTGTTCTGCTGCTGGCGAAGCGAGAACTGGAGCTATAACACCAGACCTATATTTTACGTAGCATGTAAAACAGTGAACAGCCGTAATTTTTTATCAAATAAATCTACATAAATATGTAGGTTCTGGCTTGTGGTTGTACTGGTGCAATCTCCAGCACCTGTCCCTTGCAACACAAGCGTAGGAAGTGAATCCAGTTTACGATAATATCACAATCAATCGATTAATATTGCATTAGCGTGTTCAAAGGGGCTTGCATCTGCTTACGGTAACTGTTTATGTAACCATTGGTTGCTGTTCCTCCCATTTTGATAATGGTGATAAACTTTGCAATAAATCTTTTCATTATAAAAATGTTTTTTTGTATAGGAATCATAATTGTCTATCTATAATGATACTTAAAAAATAATTGATCTCTCATATAAATTTTCATTCTTTGTTTCGGTTCTCTAATGGCAAATTCTTTATACAAGTAGGCTTATTGAATTATCGAATAAAGTCACATTAATGTAGAATTTCCAATATTTTGACTGCTGATAGTGTTAAATAACAACTTGAAAATAAAGTTTAAAGTTCCTTCCAGCCATATTATGAGAAGAACTTACGACAAATTCAGTTGAGTGTCTTTTTATGTTATCGTCATCAACAAAACATAATTTCAATATTTAATTTAGAGCAGTTTATTAACTGACAAATTAATATCATCTAAGTTGTCCTTCAAAATTATAGTATGAATTAACAATTAGTCTTTTTTCATAAACGTCCTACACCTGTTAAGATTATTGTCCATCTTCACTACCTAATTTATCTTTATTTAGAAATTTAACAAATTTAATTGAGTTGTTTTGACGAAACAGATAGATTTTGACATTTATAACATTAGTAATATTAATGTAGCTTAATTTAATCACTCATTAAATGCGCTGTTCGCAAATCGTGGTGGGCGTTGCTCGCGAGAGCATATGAAAGGAACTTATGGCTTTATATGGACCTGTGGCAATCTAGCGGATCGTTATTCCCATAATGTCTCAACAGAACTATTCACAGTGAATATGGCAGAGTCGTGATCGTCGCCAAATCTAATGGAATTGCTCCGATGTGCTCTTTAGATTGGTTGGCGTGGACTTGTAATTTATTCGCACGATTTGCTTCATATAATATAATGTTGGTGCAAATAATTTAATACCTTCGTCATGATCTAACTTCAGAGGACTGTGCTACTTTACATTGCCATTGCTTCTTATAAATATTACGCTGTTTATTTCTTAATGGTATTATGAATATTGTCCTTCATATTATATTTCCCTTCGTCTTTGCCAATTGCATTAGCGCACTATGCTCTGTGAATGGATGTTAAATTATTACTTCTAGAGGTAATCTAAACATAATTACAGCTATTGATGCCACAAAATCGAAGTCAGTAATGATACTTTAAGAATTAAAAGTGCGAGCGTACAAAGTACACATATCAGAAGTGAAACTTCTTTGCCAAATTAATTTTTAAGTCTTGTTTATATTTATACAAATGTAAAAGTTAGATTTCCGAGACTTAGGAGGGGGAAAGGAAGATATGTTTGGAATGAAATGTCAATTGATGAAAAAATGCCACGTGAATATTAGTAAGTATTAATAAAATTTTGTTATTAATTTTAAAATTTAGAAAAGAGAATTTTTGAGATATTTTTATTTTATGAAAAATGTTATATTAAAACTACCTAACCTTCAGACAAATTAGCATCGCTGCACATCTTCGCGACGCTAATCACGCGTTTCATCCGTAAAAATGTTACCCTCATGCGCCTAAAGATGTTTCACTTTAAAAAGATATTCTATGTCCAATTTATTTCTGATGGCTCACTAAAGACCTCGTATTAATATATAACAGTGTATAAACATAACTTCTTTAATACCTTTATACTACTACATTATATGTAATCAGATTTGACCAATATATTACGGGGATTTAATTAGAATTTTTTATTTTCAATTTTTTCCTCATTACTCTGTTTTAATATGTTACGCTTATTCAAAAATTCGCTTTCTCAATATGTATTTCGTAGATTTCGTCCTCCTTTTCTTCAAACTTAGTCATATCATCCTTTTCTTTTATTGTATCTCTTTCTAGATGTTGATATTCTCTATCAACAAACATAACATTGGTTTTGTACAAAATATTTAGTTCAGTTGTGTTATCATTTCAAAGAATCTTGTCAGTTTCCGCGAATGTAACTGGTTGAAAAACTACGTGTTTTTGATTATGTTTAAGTCATCGTCGTCGTCGCTTCAGCAAATGGACGTCCAATGCTGGACATAGGTCTCACTTACTAATGTCCACAAGGCCCGAACTTGCGCCGCCTGGCTCCAGCAGTTACCGGCAACCCTCTTTATGTCGTCGGTCCACCTTGTGGGGTGTCACCCTACACTGCACCGTCCGCTGGGGGACGCCACTCCAGCACCTTCGAGCCCCAACGTCCATCGGTTCGTTGGACTATGTACCCCGCCCATAGTCACTTCAGGTTCGCGATTTGTAGGGCTATGTCGGTGACTTTGGTTCTGCTACGGATCTCCTCATTTCTGATTTGATCACGTAGAGAAACTCCGAGCATAATCCTCTCCATCGCACGCAGAATAACTTTCGTATGAGACCCATAGTCAGCGAACACGTTTCGAAGCCGTAGGTCATCACTGGCAACACGTTCGAAGACTTTGGTCTTCAGGCACTGAGGGATATCAGACGAAAGTTTATGTTTAAGTATATGTTATTATTCATACAAGAAAGAAAGCTTTATTTAGATTTATCAAATGATAAGGTGATTTTATAGACGGACTGTTAAACGTTTTTAGATTGGATTATTTGTATAAAATATATACTCATAATGATTTAATCCTCTATTATTTAAGAGCTAACTTGTGCTTCGTTGTCAATCTCGCCGAGTAAGTGTCGACTACTACATACAAGAACTTTGCCAATATATTTTAAGTATTCAACTTTTCTTTTCTCTTTTTTCCAGAAAAGAAAAATGGTTGGTGACTCCACATCTACGCAAGTTTTAAGGGATTTGGAAATTTCCTTACGAACGAATCACATAGAGTGAGTTTAAAGTTACTATTTTTATGGTATCTAGCGATAAGACCACCTTGAAGGTAAGTAGCAGCTTCCTCACTCAAAAGAGAGTGGGTTTTGTAGAGCATAGACTAGACCCACCACGCTGCTCCTCTGCGGATTGACAGGAATAGTACACAAGTGCACTCTCTATTCCTTCACATAAGAGTGATGAGTCCGATGTGACGGGAATCCAATACGACCGGAGAAAGATCAGGCGCAGAACTGACGGCTTAACGTGTTCTGTTAGCGGAGTTCCGCTAACTTCGGGCAAATATTGAGAAAATCTTAATAGAAAATACAATATTGATATTTGAATTTATCAGATCCAGGACTCGAACCCAGGACCTTATGTCTGTAGTCGAATACGCACGCACGGGTGTACGACAATTTTAGATTATAGCTTTTTATTTTACAAACACCTTCTCTATATCGACAGATGGGTGAGGGAATTTCTGAACGAACAGAACCAGGGACTCGACGTGCTGATCGACTACCTGAGCTTCAGGTTAAGCATGATGAGGCACGAGCAGAGAATTGCGCTCGCCAGGAGTCATTCCACCGACGCGATCAATCAAGGTGAGCTTTTTTACCAACAAGTCGTAGTAACCCGCAAAATATTGATTTACCAAACTCTAGGATAATGTCGCTGAAGTCAATCTGCTGAGCAAAAAATAAGTGTGTGTGTTTGTGTGTGCTTTAAGGAATAGAGAACAAATTGTATTTTCTAGTTTATTATTGAGACGCAATTTTTGGAGTTCTTTTTTTTAAAAAACTTTTATAGGCGCATGAGGGTAAAATTTTTACGGATGAAACACGTGATTAACGTCACGAAGATGTGCAACGTTTTTTATGCTAATTCGTTCGAAGGTTTGGTAGTTTTAATATTTACAAATAAAATGTGCCATTTATATTTACAATTCGTCATTTGAGATTTTAATAAATTATTTGTATTAGTTTTCGACACTTTTAATTACCTATTCTCCTCCATCTAAGTTTCGGAAATCTAAAGTTTTACATTTGTATAAATATAAACAAGACTTTAAATTTAGTTTCACTTGTGACATGTGAACTTTTTTCATGAACTATATTTTAAATCGTCCTATATATAAATATGTAATATCCAATGTAATGTAAATTAAATTCAATCACGACAAAGAAGAAATACTAACTCAAATTTTAATATTATAATATATTTCCTCAGCGAACACGACAACATCGGATTGCAGCGCACCAACAGAGATAAGCGGAACCCTCAGCGCGACGTGGAGGCGAAGAGCACGCTCCGCGGACTCAGACGGTGAGACTATCGGGAGTCCGGCGGCTGCCAGGAGGCGGACGAGGCACGCCGCGAGACTCAACATGGGCGCCTCCACTGACGACATACACGTGTGCATCATGTGCATGCGGGCCATCATGAACAATAAGGTGAGACTTCAGAAGACTACGCGTGTTCCGAACCGGGGTCCCAAATGACCCCAGCTCATTTCTATGAAAATCAGAATATCATATGCCATGGTGTAACTGAGCGCCATACGCGACCGTACAAATCGGTGAAAACGAAACCAAGTGTGGGACATTTGTCTCGCTCTTTCCTTAAGAAGATACCGCCGTTTGAGTGAGAGAAATAACATGTTGTTAGTCTGTTAGACTAAAACATACGCATAAAAAAATAATTTATCTTCTAAATCTAAATTTACCCTCATGCGCCTCAAAAATAATTACAACTTATTAAGAACTAAACATCACGCTGTTAGAGATATTTAAACTAAACAATATGTATTTTAAATGAAGGACTAAATTAATTTAAGAAATAAATGCAGGGTGAGTTTTAAATGTCATACAAAGCCCCCACGTTTTTATTAAAAGTTACATTAAATATTCCCGTCAGTAATTTTATTCTTACGATATCTTATGTTAAGAATCATTTTTAACGTATCTGAAAGCGTGTTTTATCAAGAACTAGCAGACCCGACAGACTTCGTTGTCAAAATGGTTTGTAATGTGGCAGATTTCAGTTTTGTAATCTCATCAGTATTTTGAATGAAGGACTAAATTAATTTAAGAAATAAATGCAGTTAGTAAATGTCATACAAAGCACCCCACGCTTTTATAAAAATTACATTAAATAATATAAGACTCATCACTCTCATTAAAACATAATATAAACAATTTTTTTTTCTTTGTTATCGTTAAACTTGAAAACTACTGGACCGATCGGCATGAGACCATGACCATTCCACGCGGAATTAGTTGTAGAAGGTTTTAAGCTATTCATTTTTTGAATTCCATCAACCCTTTACCATTCTTTTTTTTTAATTTATGTGGATAGTCATTGATAATATAACAATGAATCGCAAAATGTGTTGGAAAGCGCATAACTCAACAACGCCTGGGTCAATTTAGACAATTCTTTTTTTTAATGTTTTTTGAAATTCAAGGATGGTTTTTACGGCGAGAAAAGTTCGAATAATTGCAGGGGAAAACCCTAAAAACAGCCCTTTTCCATTTCCCATACATACGTTTTCTAACTATTGAAATTAAATAAAGTCAATTTTACCTTTACTGCTATTCAATAGAGTACATAATAAATTACAAGTACTCACTGTTGTCTAAGCAATGTAGGTATGTTCCTAACGTCAAAGAGTCAATTGCACTTTATTACCGCTGCGCAAAGTTCAAAATCAATTGAATAGTCACAAAAATGTAAGAGCTATAGATATTTAGTGCAGCTGTAATTACATTTTGAAAATCATTCGTAAAACTGAAATCTGCCATATTCCAAACCATTTTGACAGAACGGAGTCTGTCGGGTCTGCTAGTTCTTGACAAAACACGCTTTCAGACACGTTGAAAATGATTCTTAACATAAGATATCGTAAGAATAAAATTACTGGCGGGAATATTTAATGTAACTTTTATAAAAGCGTAGGGTGCTCTGTATGACATTTATAAACTCACCCTGCATTTATTTCTTAAATTAATTTAGTTCTTCATTTAAAATACATATTGTTTAGTTTAATTATCTCTAACAGCGTGATGTTTAGTTTTTAATAAGTTGTCTTAATTTTTGAAGTGAAGCTTCTATAGTCGCATGAGGGTAAATTTTTTACGACTGAAACGCATGATTAGCGTCACGAAGATGTGCAGTGTTTTTTATTCTCATTCGTTTGAAGGTTAGGTAGCTTTAATATTTACAAATATCATGTGGCATTTTAATTTCCCACTTCTCGTTTGAGATTTCAATAAATTATTTGTATTAATTTTCCAGACTTTTAATATTTTAATGACAATTAAATTTCTAACATATCTTCCTTTTTCCCTCCCTTTAAGTCTCGGAAATCTAAAGTATAAACAAGACTTGAAAATGGGTTTACCAAAGAAGTTTCACTTCCGACATATGTACTTTTTACGCACGCACTTTTAATTTTATGTACTCATCCTACGTTTTTAATTTATGTGTTTTGTTTCATGACCTTCAGTATGGTTTCAACATGGTGATACAGCACAGGGAGGCTATAAACAGCATAGCTCTCTCTCTAGTACATCATTCCCTCCGCACCAAGGCCTTGGTGCTGGAACTGCTGGCTGCCATTTGCCTGGTGAAGGGCGGCCACCAGATTATCCTCTCCGCTTTTGACAACTTCAAAGAAGTCGTCGGAGAGCCGAGGAGGTTCCACACGCTCATGGAGTACTTCATGAATTACGACACCTTCCATATTGAATTTATGGTGAGTTATTACTTATCACTAGATAAGTTATTATAGCCTAAGATTCTGCTGCAATATTAAATAAATTCACACATATAAAAGACTACTCGTTTCTTGTTATAAATAGAGTGTATTTAAAACATAAAAATCCTGAATCACTTCTGGGTTTGCCTCTACATAGTTTTAAGAAGTATGTTAAAAATGTCCTATTAAAAAAGGTATATTATAATATTGAAGATTATTTAAGCGACAAAGATGTTTGGACATTGATTCCAGTTGCACGTGAAAGCTAATTGTAACCTATAAAAAAACTATGTTTAAAGGAGTAACCGTTGAGTTTCTTGCCGGATTCTTCTCAGCGTAATCAACTTTCCGAACCGGTGGTAGATTTGTTACCAATGGACAGACTATTGACGATTCAAAAGAGATTTTTGAGCCTATTTGAATAAAGAATATTTTGATTTTGACAATTGTCCAATACCGTTTCAGAACAGAGAACTGTTTTGATTTCTAAATTATATTAATCCAATCCAATCTTTAACCAACCACCAATCACGATGTTTCCCTTCAAATTTATTATGTTTAACAAGAAGATTTCCCCGACGAATTTTCTTTAGGCTCAAAAAGCACCTTTGAATCGTCAGTAGTCTGTCCGTTGGAAATAAATCTACCACCGGTTCGGAAAGTTGAATCCGCTGAGAAGAAACCGGCAAGAAACTCAACGGTTACTCTTTTAAAGATAGTTGTGTGTTACAATGAGTAATATTTGGTTTCTGTTTGCAAGTGGACTCAAGTCCAAAAATTTTTATCGCTCAAATAATCTTCAACATTATAATATGCCTTTTGTAAAAGTATGCATTTGACATATTTCTTCAAATGCGTATGCTAAACCCGAAAAGTGATTGCAAAGTATGGGATTTCAAGGTTTTATTTTTTGTATTAAAATTGTGTATTTCACTTTTTTACTGTTTAAGTGAATATTATCATGGATATATAAGATATTATTCAATATATATTGCGAGGGTAGTGTGAGAATTGATGTTTCTTTGAATTTATCTCTAATTACAATTTCTCATCTTTTTGCGAGACCATCATCTCGCTAAAGGAGGCACGGCAAAGGGAGAGAGTGAATGCCGCCGAGGCACTCCAGTCCCGACAGAGAGGAGTAGGAACCAGAAGACGAAGGTTCCTGCAACCTCTCCCCTTATAGAGATTCTGTAAGCCGGCCTCATCCGGTGAGCCAGCGATGAATGCCCCAACGAACCTCCGGCTTCCCATGCATGGATGACGATGGGCACCGCTGGGTTTTAGTGGGTGTTCTGGTAATGCCGGCGAGTCCCACACTCCTTGCAAAAAAAAAACCAATTTCTCATCTTATCATTTATTATACGAGTATATGTTTGAGTAATAGATTTCAGTTAATAAATAACTCAACTGAACCACAGGTGGCATGTATGCAATTTGTGAACATTATCGTGCACTCGGTGGAAGACATGAACTTCCGCGTGCACCTGCAGTATGAGTTCACGGCGCTCAAACTGGACGACTATCTCGAACGGCTGAGGCTCTGCGAGAGCGAGGATTTGCAGGTAACGAACAATGCCAACAATAACCAAATTCCTATTGATATTAAAAATATTGGAGTGTGTTTGTCTGAAAGTTTTAATGCCATTTGGTTAGATTTGGTGACTTGGTTTTGAGATTGATTTGGTGATTAGCACATAGGGTATATTTTCGTCTGTATTATTGACATTTTTATAAAACAAATGGTCTGGGGTGGTACGAGGATTTGGTGATGTTTCATCCCACAACCAAAGGCGATGCTATATAGTCACCATTATATCACAACCAAGCTCTAACCTGTAATTAATAAAACAAAATAGATCTCATTCAATCATCCTATTCCTTATTTATTGTAGTTTTTCTTTTTGATAAAAAAAAAATAAAATGTTTTATTTATCAGGTTCAAATCTCAGCTTATCTGGACAACGTGTTCGATGTAGCAGCGCTCATGGAGGACAGCGAGACCAAGACCGCTGCTTTGGAAAAAGTCAACGATCTGGAAGACGAATTGGGACATGTATGACCTTTGATTGACCTTCACTGGATAACCATCTATATAAATGAAATAACACTTTAATTTATAAGACTTGAAAATCGTTTAATATGTCCTTTATAGGAAGGTATTTGTTATTAATACCTTTTTGCTACCTGGTTC
The DNA here is from genome assembly GCA_015832385.1 of Elymnias hypermnestra. Lineage (NCBI taxonomy): Eukaryota > Metazoa > Arthropoda > Insecta > Lepidoptera > Nymphalidae > Elymnias > Elymnias hypermnestra. Next base: position 60,222 of record JACTOM010000058.1, on the reverse strand, counting down.
TATCCTCGATAAGACAAAGAGATTTTCGTTCGTATACCATAAGATGTAAATCGCCTCTTACTTACTCATATTCAAGAGCTTAACTATCGGGAATAAAGAAAGAAGAACTTCTTAATTCAAAACTTGTAAAATTCATTCAAGACCAAATAAGTAACTGTACTTGGCAGGTTAACCTTAACGAATATTTTGTTTGATTAATTGAATGAATGGAGTTGTTTCTAGGCGCACGAGCGGTTGGCGGCGCTGGAGCGAGAGGCCATAGCTAAGCAGGCTACCCTGGAGGCGGAGCTTGCCCAGATCCGCCACGAGAGGGATCAACTGGCTGAAGCGAGGAGGCAGGTTGTCGAAGAGGTACACACGGTCTCAATACACTGATGTTAAAACTGCTTAAATTTTACGCTATAATACGATAATAATCTGCAGTAACCATTTTTTATCTTTTACACATTACAAAAATATATAAGTCATTTACAGAGCTATTTTATACGATATAGTTATGTACCTTATAATTAAATACATTAGTTGTATGTTTCGTGTTCAAACTGCCCTTAACATTTCATTAAAATAGATATCTTTGAAGATGTCTTAGATTTAAATAGAGGTGGCACAGCGGCTGGTGAGTCATACGTTTTGCCGTGTGGCAAAGTTACATAAGCATCAAATATATGTCGCCGTACTTTAATACCCACGTTTAAGTGCAGATAGATAGAAATAAGTTATTGTCTGTGTTCCTAAAATAATTATTATTGGTACTTGAATCGGAACTACGTAAGTTACATCGTCGGGTACAATATCTTTAGGATTGTTTTGATAAGTGGGAAACAAGTGGAAGATGTGAAAGAATTTGTATACTTGGGATCTAAATTTACAAAAGATGGAACATGTGAAAGTGATATTGAAAGGAGAGTGAATGCAGGGAATATGGTAAATGGTGCCCTGCGCGCCTTTATGAATAGCCAGGTGGTGTCTCAAAGGGCCAAACTGGCTGTGCATGCTGGAGTGTTGGTGCCAACACTTATGTATGGTAGTAAAAGTTGGGTAAGGCAGAAGATGAGAGCGTTGAGAAATATGAGTGGATTGAAATTGAGTGACAAAGTAAGACATAGTGTAATAGGAGAATGTTGTGGTATAAAAAAAGATGTAGTGACTAAAATTGAGAAAGGTATGCTTAGATGGTTTGGGCACGTAGAGAGAATGAATGAAAGGAGACTGACATAAAGGATTTATGAGTCAAGAGTGAATGGCAAAGAAAGGGGAAGACCAAATCCAGGACATTTTAATAAGGGCCAGGTCCAAAGTACTTTAAACCGACGAACTTGTATGAAAGGTTTAATGAGAATGGAAGAAGTGAAGGAGATATGCAAGGATAGTGGCAAGTGGAAGGACGTGGTCTATGCCTACCGCTATGGGAATGAGGCGTGATGTATGTTTGTTTTCTTTCATGCATTAACGTGCAATTTTCCAAACAGGTGTCAACTCTAAGGCGAGCTCAACAAGATTCTAGAAATAGACAGTCGATGTTGGAATCCAAAGTGCAGGAACTGGAGTCCCTCACCAAATCCTTGCCACGGGGTGCTTCTAGTGAGTACATATTAAATTCTTCTGTACGTGTTTACGTGACAATTCTTCCTAAAGAACTGGACAGATTTTGAGAAAGTTTTTAATGTACTCAGGTTGGGTTACATTGACAGTTACTAGGAAACAACATTTAGAAATTGTCAGCTCATCCATATCTTCTTTCCTGTACAAAAAAGATACCGTATTGAAAAATGTCAAAATTGTAGCGAACCTTATAATTCGGCCTGCGATCATTATCTGTAGAATATTTTCAAATTTACTAATGTCGGACATCCTACATAACTGATGTTACGAATTTAAAAATGTATTATTTTGATATATATTCGGTTATAGTATTGATTATGTATATTGATAGATTATTAGTTAAGTCGTGACCACGATTCATGCAAAATTCAAAAAACGCCATCGTGATATGTACCCGTTAAAACAGTTTTCAATAGATGTATATTCGTTCGCGTAGCGACGACGCGACGAATCTCTGAAAGGAAGTAATTTAAAACCAAGTGAAATAAAACTTTTAACAAAAATAAATCTATGGTAGACTTTGCATTGTCACGAGATCTTGATTAGGCTATCGTGGCTGTAACCTGAAGATGTAATAATGATATTTTGTTATTTTCAGTGGGTGCTATATCCACGCACGCGCTATGCAATGGTACAGTAAACGGACACGTCTCCCCTCCAACGGGTACGCTCACTAACGGGGACATCCACTCTCACACGCTTCCCTCGCCGCCTCCTCCTCCCCCTGTTGCAGTACTTCCTCCTCCACCTCCACCCGCACCACTTCCGCCTCCTCCTCCACCCCCGCCAGTTTTAGCACCTCCACCTCCCGCGCCTCCCGCTCCGCCAGCACCAGGATTGATGCTACCCCCTCAGCACACAGACGCCATGACCATAAAAAGGAAGGTGGATACGAAATACAAGTTGCCGACGCTCAACTGGATCGCGCTCAAACCAAATCAGGTTAGTGCGTGCTGAAGAGAATACTAGCCTTTATTTTAGGTTCTACTTCGAAGAATTCTGGACTGGTTTCCGTTTTCGGTCTTGGCTATATTTCACAATAATAACAAAGATAGTATCCCCGTAAATGCGGTATAGAAGTCAGTAGGAGGGGTAGTACTTGTTACAACGACAGCAGGTTACTGTCAAAGACTGTATCTTCACTTAATGTCACTATATATAACAGTCAAGTAACAAAATTGTGGTGTCTTATAAATCTTTGCTAAAATTTTTATATATATGTCAGAGAATAAGAGAGAACGGAGAAGCATAAAGCACAAGGGCGTAGGGTTCTCCGCCGACATCGTCATTAATGGGCTCCATAATTTAATTTCTTATTCTGTGGGCGTTCGTGGGTAATGTTGGTGTAATCAAACACTTTGTTAATTAAATCGGATTATAATGTTCAATCACTTAATGTTCCCGATATCAATTTACACAAACTCATTAACAATAATAGCTAGGAACGCGGCAGTTTCAATAGTCGACCAATCCGGCCGACCGCCACTCGAGGACTGCCGAGAGACGGGCCGGACCGCCACATATTGACTCTGCCCCCACGCCGACACAAAGATTGCGCCAGCGTTCCACAGACTATTACACACGGACCAGCGATCCACAGACTCTTGCACTCCGACATGTATAATTCTTCTGCCTTTTTCTCTCTCTCTCTCTCTCTCTATCTGAGTGGTGTTCCTATACGACATTAAAATTTTCTGTGATGACTTAATTTTGATGAAAGAAATAAAAGGTTTATTTATTTTATATATTCTTTAAAGTCTGAACCCTTATGTCCAACAGTGCGACATTTATAGACTCAATACTTTTATAACTACCAGGTGCGCGGTACAATTTTCAACGAGCTAGACGAAGAACGACCACGAAGACGGATTAACTTCGCCGAATTCGAGGAGAAATTCCGGATCGGCGGTGCGGGGGGTGGAGTAGCCCACGTGCCTGATGATACCCTGGCTTCCTTCCCCAGCAAGCGCTTCCGAAGACCAGATACTGTATCACTGCTGGAGCATGCAAGGCTACGGAACATTGGTGAGATAATGCTTTCTAGAATCTATATAGAAGTAAAACTGCTTCATTGCTTTAACGGCCAACTGGTATAGGTCAGTTAATTCGGTTTTCTGTTAAAATAAAAATGCGTGCGTACAAAGTACACATTTAATCGACATTAAAATATTAAGTGTCGAAAATGAATACAAATAATTTATTGAAATCTCAAATGCCGGAAGGAAATTTAAAACTAATTAATTAGTGTCGTACAATAGGCGGCCTTATCGTTTTAAAGCGACAATGTAGAGAGAGTTTAGGTAGATGGTGCAAAAGAGAGATATGAGACGAATTAGCATAAAAATCGCTGCACATCTTCATGACGGTAATCACACGTTTCATCCGTAAACATTTTACATTCCTGCGCCTAAAGAAGTTTATATTCAAAAAAACTGTCCGATGTCGGGAAGTTGGCGGGATATGTAAGTCTCAGAGAGACCAATTGTAGAGTGATTACTAATTTTCTTTTGATCTGAATTTCTAGTAAAATGCTCTTTGAGTTAAAGAAACTAATAACTATTCTTAATTTATATAAAATTATTAAAGTTGTCACACTACTACGAACGCAAGTGTTGTCATCACTTGCGTTCGTTTAAATTTGATATTAACGCCATCTATATAATTTTTAGGTTCAATATATGACCTCTTAATAAAGTTTTCTGAAAGGTTACAAGAAAAATCTCTTATGTGAATTATCTTTGTTTCATAACGCTGCCTTAAGGTACTAAGTAATAAATATATTATTTCGCTCAAGAAGTAAATTGATGAAACTCTTTTCTATACTCCCGAGTATCACAAATTTTGTTTCATATCGACTAAAATTTTCCAGTTTTCAATAGTTTTATTCAATTTTCTAATCAGACATCTTTAATTTTACCAAACGTTTCATTGTCCGTAGCAATTTCAAGAAGAAAACTCGATACACCAGTAGAGAAAGTTATCGCAGCAATCCATACTCTGGATCTTAAACAGTTACCGCTTGAAAGCGTCGAAATACTTCAACGAATGGTCCCAACAGAGGCAGAACAGAAAGCCTACAAAGAGTACGTGTCAGAGAAGAAGAACATCAACCAACTCACAGAAGAAGACAAATTCCTCATGCAATTGGCCAAAGTTGAGAGGATATCCGCAAAGCTGTCCATCATGAGCTATATGGGCAACTTCTTCGATAACATTCACCTGATAACCCCTCAAATCCATGCGATAATATCCGGATCTTCTTCAGTGAAATCCTCCCAGAAACTAAGAAATGTTTTGGAGATTATTTTGGCTTTTGGAAATTATTTAAATAGCAGCAAAAGAGGTCCGGCTTATGGGTTCAAGTTACAGTCTTTGGACACTTTAATGGATACAAAGTCAACGGATAAGAGAGTATCGTTGTTGCATTATATTGTGGCGACGATAAGACAGAATTTCCCTGAACTGTTGAGTTTTGATACAGAACTGATGTACATCGATAAAGCTGCTCAAGGTTAGTAAATAATTAAACAGTATTCCTTTTGTGTCTTCGACAATCGATTGTATTAACCCTTTATTCGACAGTGTCCAGTGTGACAAACAACTAATTTGACAAAATCATTAGAGAAAAATATGTGATATTTTGATTTTAGTGTGTTGGTAACATAACAGTTGGTAAAATAACAGTAAAAAATATGTTTTGACTAATGGCAACACTTAAAATGTTTTTGTTTTTGCTACAAAAAGTCTGTCAAATCAAGAGTTTGATATATATATGTCGGAGAATAAGAGAAAAAGGAAGCATAAAGTATAGGGGCGTAAGCTTCCTCGCCGACATCGTCATTAATGGCATCCATAATTTCCATACTGTGGGCGTTTGTTGGTGCAATCAAACACTTTACTAATTAACTCAGATTATAATATTCAATCACTTAAAGTCCCCGATATCAAGCCCGATATAATAGCTAGGAACGAGACAGTTTCAAAAGTTGACCGCGCCGGCCGTCACCCGAGAACTACCGAGAGACGCTCGCCGGACTGCCACTTATAGACTCTGCCTCACGCCGATAGACTATTGCGCTCCGACATTTATATATATATATTGCTATTCGTTACTCTCACTAAAACTTGATATTGAATAAAAATCTTGGAATACAGCAAAAACAATTTCGGTTTTACTTACAAATTATTCCTACCTGACAAACATTTGATGTTCGTTCAGAAATCAAAATAAAGAAAGCTTTGTTTGATTTTGACAGTTGACATTGACAACCAATAATTTCTGATCGCAACTATAATATTTTACTGATTTTGGCGAGAATCTGGGCGTAAAAATCGCGTTTTTTTTTATTACGAACCTTTTTGTTGCGGTTAAATGTTGACCACATTTTTTACTAAAGTTGAATTATTTAGCTTATTTTTTTATTGATTCAGAGGCGGTATAAAGTTTAGGTCAGCTAGTATATAATAACAATGTTTCTTACTTTTTTAATTTGTATGTTAAAATAGAAGTACTTATCATTTTGGTGATTAAAAAGTTATTTTAATCGACAGCGGCATATTAGCAGTTATGAAAATTTTCTCTTGTAACAGATGTAAGCGTTATATAATTTACAGATACCTCCAGATTTCTTTGTGTATGTTTCACGTTACTTTTCCGGCCCCAAGTAGTATAAAATTACGCGTGATCGAAACGGGGTATTAAAAACCCCGAGTTCATTTATATGGCTAGTTTATAATAATATTGTTATACAGTCTCGCTGGAGAACGTGGTAGCGGATGTATGTGAGCTGGAACGAGGTATGGAGGCTGCCAGGAGAGAGGCAGAAGCGAGAGGCGCGGCTCATGTGCTGAGGGACTTCGTGGGCAACGCTGTAGACAAGTTAAGGAGATTGAGAGCCGAGACCAAACATGCACAGGTCAGTATCAATAGCAGTCTCTATTCCTTCACTGCCATCGTGGAATGTAACGGCAATCCTATACGACCGGAGAGAGATCAGGCCTATGACCGACGGCTTAATGTGCTCTCCGTGGAATGAGGGAGCACACCGCCAACTGCACTAATTCGGGCAAATACTGAGAATTTCCTCAGAAAACTTAGAACTTCATGCCTGTAGAACAATCTGGTGACTAGACCAATAAGGCAGTTAATATACGTATGCTTATTCCAGGACTCGTTCGCGGCTTGCGTAGAGTATTTCGGGGAAGCCCCTCGCAGCTGTGACGCCAACGCTTTCTTCTCCCTGCTTGTAAGATTCACAAGGGCATTCAAGGTGAGCTCGCATATCGACTTCAATCTTCCTCTTCATATTAACTCTTGCTTAAGTGCATCATCCAATATTCACAATAAAATTGGATCATTAATCATTCAAGTAGGATTCACATGCTCTTTTGTCAGTCGGTCAATCAATTCCAAAAAGAATCTGCCAAGGAACTCATTAGTTACGCGTTTAATAATAATTTTTATTAGCTCAACTTCCCTTTCGCGCGATCACACTTTAGCTAACGCTCTCGTCACGCATTCACCAGCTTACCAAAGAAATTTTTACTTGAAAAACCCTAAAAAAAATGAATTGACAAATATTATTGTTGTTGACGAATTTTCACGTAATATTTTGAGATTCACTTTATTATTTTACTTTTCTGTTTGGCACGAGTATTTGTAATAAGATTTTTCACGTGATAACGTCTCTTATGAATCGATAAACGCCGGCTGCACACACGAAAAAATGTGACGTTTCACGCGAGTCCAGCGTGTAAGCGTAACACGCGATAGAGAGGCGCGATCGGCCTAATTTCATTGTTTGTCTGTAAAGTCAACAAACAATAGAATCCGTTCGCTATTGTTTATTGCCTAATATTATTTTTCTAGTGTAATAGTATTTTTAATGTGCGCTGAAACTTGGACGCAGAGTTGCTAAAACCTCTCTATCTCTTCTCACCCTATCTCAACTCTCCCCTCCTCTCGAATGCCACCAAGGAAATCAAAAACATTAAACGATACAATATATTTATTTCTTGTTTAATTTTGTAAATTTACAGCAAGCAGACATGGAGAACGAACAGAGAAGAAGACTCGAAGCAGCAGCACACGCCGATAGCCTTGATCCAAACAAGGCTAAGATCAGCCAGAAAAAACAACAGGTACGTACAGACAGTAACTATAACATGTATGTACATATATTTATTTTATATATTTCATACAGATACAAAGCCTGGCATAGAATTTGATACGTTTTTAGAACTATTTAAATACATATTTTAAAGAAATTGTTTGTCTGTAGTTGCTTGCTACTAAATTGTTAAATTATTTTTTTAACGTATTTATTATTAATTTCTGACTTTCTTAATTTATATTGTTTTAAGTTTCGAAAACTAATAAATAAATTAAAAACATAGATGTATTGTATTTATCATTTCGGTCATAAAAAAGTTAGTTTAATCGATAGCGTCATAGAAAATTACGCGTGAACCGAACGGGGGTATTAAAATAAATATAAAACAATATAAAATTGATTTATTTCAGGTTAAGACCCATAGAAATTACATAACCAAAACAAATGAAATAAAATGTAAAGATAAACGCAAGAGAGATTTAACAATTAAATTAAATCAAATTAAATATAATTTTTACTTATTAAGACCAAAATAAAATAAAAATTAATAAATAAAGTCATGAATGTCAAAATTAAAATCAATAAATTAATGCAATATTATAATTACAACATTCCAAAAAGAAAGTCACTATTTTATATTCCTCGTCTGGTGCATACTCAACCAGGTACACATTATTTATTTATTTATACACTTTATTGCACGTCTACAATAATAATATGCAATGATATAAACTTAAATATAAGAGAAATAAAAGTACAAAAGGCGGTCTTATCGCTAAATAGCGATTCTTCCAGACAACCTTGGGTTAAAAAAGCTGAAAGTAATATAGGAGGTAGGCAATAAAATAACCCTACATACTAATATCTACATCATCAGGGGATGCCTGAGCAACAGTTCTAATGAGACTGTACTCGCAATTGCGTACAATCTCCCAAAAGCCAGCGAATGTCAAGGTACTACGAATGCCAAGGTTTTGCAGTGCTTCAAGTAAAAGACCCCAGTTAATTTATATGGATGGAATGGAATCTGTCGAATCTTTCCTGTCGAAAGAGGTATTCGACAGGGATGTGTTGCGTCACCATGGCTGTTCAACCTCTTCATGGATAACTGTTTGACAGATTTAAAAGAAAGTATGTATGGGTTAAGAATAAATGAATTACTCGTCAAATGTTTACTCTACGCTGATGATCAAGTAATACTTGCGTCATCCGCTAATGAGCTACAGGAGATGCTAAATATTATGAATGAAGCTTTGAAAGGGAAAGGAATGAAAGTGAATGTAAACAAAACGAAAGTTATGCTTTTTGAACGAGATGAATCTATGATGAATGGCAATATTTTGATAGATGGGGAACAAGTGGAAGAGGTGAAAGAATTTGTATACTTGGGATCTAAATTTACAAAAGATGGAACATGTGAAAGTGATATCGAAAGGAGAGTGAATGCAGGGAATATGGTAAATGGTGCTCTGCATGCTTTTATGAATAGCCAGATGGTGTCTCAAAGGGCTAGACTGGCAGTGCATGCTGGAGTGTTGGTGCCAACACTTATGTATGGTAGTGAAAGTTGGGTATGGCAGAAGAATCACAAAAGTAAAATAAATGCGGTAGAGATGAGAGCGTTGAGAAGCATGAGTGGATTAAAACTGAGTGACAGAGTAAGAAATAGTGTGATAAGAGAACGTTGTGGTATAAAAGAAGACGTAGTGACTAAAATTGAGAAAGGTATGCTTAGATGGTTTGGGCATGTAGAGAGAATGAATGAAAGGAGACTGACAAAAAGGATTTATGAGTCAAGAGTGAATGCGAAAGTTGGAAGGGGAAGACCAAGGCGAACGTTCCTGGACCAAATCCAGGACATTTTAAATAACGGCCAGGTCAAGAGTACTCTAAACCGACGAACTTGTATGAAAGGTTTAATGAGAATGAAAGAAGCGAAGGAGATATGCAAGGATCGTGGCAAGTGGAAGGACGTGGTCTCTGCCTACCCCTATGGGAATGAGGCGTGATGTTATGTATGCATGTATGTATGGAATTTACATGGGTGATTTCTATCTACTTTATACATGGGGGATTTCAAAAACCCCGCTTCGGACCAGCTAGGTTAATAAACTCAGTCTAACACAATTTGAGCTCTAAATTTCCATGTCAGAAAAATTTTGACTTAATTTGAAGTGAAACTTCTTTAGGCGCACGACGGTAAAATTTTTACAGATGAAACGCGTGATTAGCGTCACGAAGATGTGCAGCAAATACTCATTCATTTGAAAATTAGGTTAGTTTTAATATTTACAAATAACATGTGATATTTCAATTTGCTGTTTGTCATTTAATATACTATTTTCATAAAATATAAAATGAAAATATTTCATAAGTTCTATCTTCTTTAAATTTAAAATTCAAAAACATAAAACACGCGGCATTTTTATTAACAATTCGTCATTTGAGATCTCTGTAAATTATTTGTATTAATATTTGACACTTAATATAATGAGAATTAAATTCCTAACATACCTTCCTTTTTCCCTCCCTCTTAAGTTTCGGAAATCTAACATTTTAGATTGGTATAAATATAAACTAGATTTTAAAAATTTAATTTTGCATAGAAGTTTCACTTCTGACATGTGTACTTTGTACGCATGCACTTTTAATATTTTTTTAAATAATGCTTTAACTACATTTCCTATTTAAAAAAATGGATGCGAATAATATAAATATATAGCTATATAATTGACTATAAAAAGTGTATACTGAAGTTTTAATTAAAGTAAAATATAAAAATGAATCCATTTTACTTTATCTTGTTTAGTAATAATTCCAAATATAACTAAACTTACAAAATAATCTTAATCAAAAAAAAAACCGAGCCAAAAGTAAAGCATAGTGGCGTAGGGTTCTCCGCCGACATCGTCATTAATGGCATTCATAATCTCCATATTGTGGGCGTTGGTGCGATCAAACACTTTATTAATTAACTCAGATTATAATGTTCAATCACATAATGTTCCCGATATCAATTTACACAAACTCATTAATAATAATAGCTAGGAACGCGATAGTTTTAAAAGTCGACCGCACCGGCGGGCCGTCAGCCGAGAATTCGAGAGACGTGCACCGGATTGTCACTATTGACTCTGCCCTACGCCGATAGACAGATGGCGCCAGCGTTCCACAGACTATTGCACTCCGACATATATAATTTAAACAACAAAACAAATTGTTGTGATAAGAAATTATAATATTAAAAGGGGTTGTTTCATTTGCCACTAAAAATTAAATTTACTTCAGAGGTGTATGGAGTTATGCGTTAGTAGTTCTTAATTGCATATCTTGTTTCGTTTTTTTTTTTTTTAATAAAACATAGTATTTAAAACTACTCCCAGCAATACAGTTAGTTTATTTCGATTTTTTTCTCAATTTCAGCTCAAAAATAATGCTTGACGAAACGAATTGGTAATTAGACATGAATATTTTTTTTTTGTTTTTTTTTTATAGATGTGTTTTGTAAGGGTACAATTGGAACTAATCGTATTCGAAAATAAATCGAAAAGGAACTGCTATAAGTATCGCTGGGTTTTGCTACCATTTTTACTACCAAAAATTATTACTTAATATAATCTAATATTGTATTGAAACTACATACCTCCTCATTGGTCTAGTGGTAAGCATGTTCGATTACAGACATGAGATCCTGGGTTCGAGTCCCGAGTCGGGCCAATTAAAAAATCAATATTGAGTTTTCTCAATATTTTCCCGAAGTTGGGAAGTTGAAGGTGTGATCCAGCCCCGCTAGTTAAGCCGTCAGTCCTGCGCCTGATCTCTCTCCGGTCGTGTCGGCTTCCCGTCACATCGGACTATGAGAGTGAAGGAATAGAGTGCTCTTGTGTGCTATGCCTGCCAATCCGCATTGGAACAGCATGGTGGGTCAATGCTCTAAAAACCCTTGCTCCTCGAAGTGAGGACGCCTGTGCCCAGTAGTGGAACGTTAAAGGGCTGCTACTTACTAAGTGAAAGTTCTTTAGACGTAAGAGGGTAAACATTTTACGGATGAAACGAGTAATTAGCGTCACGAGGATGTGCAGCGTTTTTAATATTTCCAAATAACATTTAAATTTGCCACTCGTCATTTAATAAACGATTTTTCTAAATTTTAAATTCAAAAGCAGTTTTGACAAAAAAACACGTGGCATTTTTATTTACAATTACTCATTTGAGATTTCAATATATCATTTGTATTAAAGTTCCTTAACACTTAAAATTTACTTTACCAGAGAAGTTTTACTGCTGACACGTGTACTTTGTTCTTACGCACTATTTTTATCAATTTATGGCCACAGAGTAATACTAGACTTAAATCAAGTATTAACTTATTTGTCATTTAACTCATTTGGCCATAAGTGCTAGTCACTATAGGGCCATACTTACTATTTCCCTTTCAAAGCTTGTCACAATAAAAAAAGTTCCACTCGATAGTCATATATTACCTTATCTGTGACGTACTTCCCTCCTCCCCCCCCCATTCACGGGTAATAGAAAGAAAGAAAATTTTTATTTGATCATATACATAGGTACTTATACTATACAATTAACTTATCTATATTTCGTGATCAAACAAGGTCTCCCGTGTCAGCATCATGCTGCAGTGAACTGCAGCGCTGGCTTTTAACGGGAGCCTTTAGCCAGTAATACCGTTGGTCTTAAGTGTTACACTTACTGCAGGGCTATTCTCTCTCTCTCATTTACCCCACAATAAAAAAATGCCGTTAGAAATTCACCAATATGCTAAATACTAGCATATAAAATACTTTATCTCATTACTCGTATCGTTAACTTGTTTGAAAGTTTCATTATAAAAATGACTTTAGAGGTATTTAGTTTCCTACATTCTAGACCTTTACTCAGTAGTAACAAAGGTAATTAAAAAAAAAGTCATTTTTTTTTTATTAACACGGTGTCGGATTCACAGGTTTTTTTGTTGTGATTAATATGGCAAAACTTATAAGTTTCATTTAAAGTTATGTTTAATTTTTTTGTAATTTTTTCAACATTTTTTTTCAATTTTGCCATATTGGTCCCCGTTGAAACGATTAGAGGTGATGGTAAAACCATACTGAATTCTCGCAGAGGTTTAACTACGCGGCCGTCAGCGCAGGCCTATTGCAGCAACACTTGTCTCAGTTGAGGCACAGCCCGGACCTAGCCTAGACAATGGCCTAGTGCTAGGTTTCCGCCTAGCGCTAGGCCACGGCTTAACACGACTAGGAGTAAGTCGTTGGAAGTTGTTAAAAAAATGGGGCCTATATTGTGTGCGTGTGAACTAACTAACATGGTTTTGTTAACCAGGGATCACAGAATTTAATCGGTGTATAGCATTCATAATTATATAAAAGTATCTAAATTTCAATATTTATCGTGATTTTGAAGAAAAATGTCTATAAAATAATACAGGATATTAATTTATTAATAATACATTCATTTTCTGCGATTTTTTTTTAGTTGAATCGAAAAAAGTAGTTTTATCACATCTGATAAATTCAAAGATTTCTTTAAAAAAAAAACTATGTGAAAATATACTCTTATACTTAAGTTTCATACTCTTGTGTTACACATATAATTTGATTAAGATATTTTTTTACATTAAAAAAAAAAAAGTCAACATTTTAAAGATACATGCATAGCATCACGCCTCATTCCCATAGGGGTAGGCAGAGACAACATCCTTCCACTTGCCACGATCCTTGCATATCTCCTTCGCTTCTTTCATTCTCATTAAACCTTTCATACAAGTTCGTCGGTTTAGAGTACTCTTGACCTGGCCGTTATTTAAAATTTCCTGGATTTGGTCCAGGAACGTTCGCCTTGGTCTTCCCCTTCCAACTTTCGCATTCACTCTTGACTCATAAATCCTTTTTGTCAGTCTCCTTTCATTCATTCTCTCTTCATGCCCAAACCATCTAAGCATACATTTCTCTATTTTAGTCACTATATCTTCTTTGATACCACAACGTTCCCTTATCACACCATTTCTTACTCTGTCATTCAGTTTTAATCCACACATACTTCTCAACGCTCTCATTTCTACCGCATTTATTTTATTTTTGTGATACTTCTGCCATACCCAACTTTCACTACCATACATAAGTGTTGGCACCAACACTCCTGCATGTATGGTAGTGAAAGTTGGGTATGGCAGAAGAATCACAAAAGTAAGATTTTGTTCGAAATACCGGCATTGTTTTCTTTTGGTCGAAACTAACAATTTGACTTGAATTTTTTTAAAAGCTATACACCAATTAAATTATTCGTCCTAAAATGTTGGGCAGTGACTAATACTGGGTTGAAAATCGATCCATACGAGCATGGGAGACTTGATCGACCTTAGCGGGCTTATTGACCCATGAACACAGCCGTCGACGCATGCCCACACGGATACCGAAACCCTGGCACTCGATTATATTACAGTAACACAAATTAATACCCATGTCAATAATAACTATTTGCACACTTCTGCCTATCATGAAACATCAGATATCGTCAATAATTTGCATATAAGAATTATAACAGGTCCCCACTGTATCGTTCGAAACACGTGCGTATTTTTTTTATACGCTATTCACTTTTCTCAGATTTAGTTAACGTTAAGTATAGCATATTATAGCAAAAATATTCTAATACATAATTTGTTACAAATAATTACAATTAATTTCAAACCTTATGGCCTTCGACTTAAAATACATTTTAAAATGTTATACTACTTGTGATTGTTACTGTTATTTCGATGCTCTCGTTATTCCCAAATGTAATCTAATTCAAAGTATACAAGGTATGACTTTATTTGCAATTCTTTTTAAGATATAATAAATATTGCCATCTATAATGGTTTACTTGTTTGTTGAAATGTTCTTGAACTGAAGTTTGTGTTTCCGTTGTCATTATAGAAATGTAAAGTTTACAAAGAGATCTACTTTTAATAGCATTTTATATTAGCTAAAAATTATTAGAATTAGAGTTGTTTTGAGAAACAAAAAAATATAAAACTTGAGGGTAGGATGTCTAAAATATTTGATCTGTCTGAGAAAAACCTATGAGTGGGTTAAATTGTTTTAGTTTGTAATAAAAGAGTTCTACATGTAAAGTAGGATTCGCAGAGTATTAATGTGAGTATGAATTATCCAAAAACATTCAATAACTTATATATACTTAAGTATTAAAGATAAAACATTTACAAAACATGCATTTTTTGCTTTTTTTTTTAATTTTTGCCAATTTAAATTGATTTTTTTCTATTGTCATTTTAATACACAGATAATAGAAGATTAATGTCGTCAAAAATAGAATAGAAATAGAATTATCCTTATTTCGAAATAATCAAATTTTATTGCGCATATTGGACTTCAAAATTAGTTATTAAGTTACCTTCGGTTTTATTTGTGTAATATATAGTTTTTTATTGATATATGTAATGTTATAATGTTAAATATATTTATATTCATTTTCTCCCCCAACGCAGCACAATGCATGGATTTAACAGGGCATGTGTTTTTTAAAACCTAATTGCTTGAAGCGCTTATAGTTTTTTTTTTCCACTTCGAAGCTAGTGTTTTTTTTTTTGAATATTTTTAGTCTTATATCTGCATTCTCAGATTATACAAATTTTTAATTCTATTCAGTTAATTTTAATAAGAATTGTACAAGGAAAAACATAGCATTATACAGATATATTTTTTTTATTTTGCTTATATTAAAAAACAAATCATTTTTTCTTCGATATTTCATATTGAGTTTTAGAGATTTTTTGGTATAAGTTTTATTTTCTTCACCATAATGTGTAATATATTAGATAATGTTTAGTATTAGCAATTATTTCATAATGAAGTATAGTTTACGGCAAATATAGTTACTTTAGGGAAAGTTTTCCTATGGATTAAATATTACTGTATGAACTATAAAGCATGCTAATACAGTAAAACCTCAATAAGTCGAAAACTTCCCAAATTCCCAAACATTATATAAGTCAAAGTTATATTGACTAAGTAAATTCAGTACTTATTTTCTCTCTATAACTCCTATAACTAGTAGTCCTCTCTATAACTAGTATTTGATAACCAACCTTAAGTATATGCAAATAAAGTACATAATTGTTTCTTAGAAATAAATGTACTGTACATAATGCACCGATTCTAAGTAATGATAAATATTAGTTTTCTAACCCAAAATTTGTGAAAAGAAATCTCAACCTACAAGTAGATTTTTTTTTAATCATTCTCTTCAAATTCGACATATAGAGGTTCTACTGTATATTTAGTTGGTTTGTATTCTGTGTGAAAGCTCTTGACATGCTTTTAATGACTAACCTAACACTTATTTGTTATTGTACAGTTATTAAAATTCACTCGGTAAACTGATACGACTTCTATTGTTGGCGCTTTCTTTGTTTTCATAGAATTTGTCAACATGAATGGTCCTGTCAATGTACCATTAGATTTATGTGTAATATTAGATTTAATATATCAATAGTGAAAGAGATGACCGTGAAAGATTCCTATCTTAATAAACGTTGTCATATTCCGGAAAGCATTGCTATTTACATATAAATATTAATGTAGCCCTAATAAGTGGAATGGAAGGATTTTATCAGTCAATTGCACAAAATATCTAAAAACATTTTATTAAAACTTTTACAGAAGTTTAATTTATGTGCTTAAAAAGTTTTATATTTAATTATATCAACAAATCAAACATTTTGGTTATGAATAGGACTTAAAAAGAGATATTTTCCTGAAGATCCTTAACCCGCGTCAGATACATAATGTTAGTAAAGAATAAATTGTGCTTGTGTCAATTACATTTGGGTTTTTAATGTTTATAAATTATAAATAACATGCTATTTATCAGCATAACTTTAAAAATGTACATTTTTTTTAATTGTCAAAGTCTCTGTCGGTTTTACGCAGTCGTCTCTTAAGCTATAATTTATATGACCGTATATTTTATGATTTGGTAACTCATTCAACGTTTCCAGGAGGCTGTAATCAACGAACTAAAGACGAAGGCCGTTGGCGAAAAGAAACTCCTTCACCAGGACGAGGTATACAACGGAGCCCTGGAAGACATCTTGCACGGCTTACGAAGCGAACCTTACAGGCGTGCAGATGCCGTCAGGCGCTCGCACCGCCGCAGGATTAACTCCCACAGACTATCCAAAGGCCTGGAAGAGCTGGACGTATGATACGAGCTGGAATCCAGCGATGCAGCGCTGGATTTCACAGTGCAGAACGCCGTCCAGTCCATCAACGCGAAATGCGGCTTCTTCACCACGAAAAAGAAGAGGAAAGACTTGGAAATGGTTCACAAGAAACCCATAGCGATTTTCAACATAGAGGACAATATTGACATACCCAATGGTGATTTCTCCACTGGCAGCACCAGGAAGCCTAGGTCGTCTACTTATAAAGTGGCGCCCACGGACTACGAAGTCGAGGAGAGATGTGAACTAATAAAATCTACTTACGAGGTGATATCTAAATACACTCGAGCCATGTTTGATAAGCAAAACGAAACCGTCGTGTGAGTGCCTGTAACGTTTAAGACTAACGCATCAAATTCTTACATACTCCTTTCTAAGTTGCGAAATGTAATAAATCTGTATAAACTAAAACGTCGACATTAACTTATTTGCTCAGTGAATAACAAAATGCAATTCGAAAGTAACATACGTAGACATGACGTAAATATGACCTTAATCGAGAGGTCAATTGGACATCATACTTACGTCATATTACGTAAATGTCTTACGTCTAGAAGTCTAAAATATTGAGTCATATGTTACTCATATGTGACGTCACTTTAATTCTGATATGTTTAGTGGGATGACACGCCAACATCCACTTTAATACTAATACTCTATATAACAATACATGATTATTAAACTTTCCGGGCCTAAATATCAAAAAAAATATGCGCGATCCGAACGGGAGCACCATAAGACCCCAGTTCGTTTGTATAGAAATCAGAATGAGCGCTATATGCGGCCGTACAAATTGGCTAAAACAGTGTCGTACATTTGTCTCGCTCTCTCCTTACGTGTCTTAGCGTTTGTTTGAACGAGAGAAATAACATTTCACTAAAACTTGTTATCTAAAAAAATATTTTTAAAAGATTTTCGCTTTTGAAAATAAAAAAATATGAAGAAAATAACTCTTGTAATACTCAAGTTATTAAATATAATTCATTACATGGGGGATTTCCAATCCCTCGCTTTGGACTGACTAGGTAAAATAAAGTTTACCATCTACCGTCATAAAACTAGAACTAATTAAAATATGGTAATGTTATTCGGTAATTACCCGATTAGAGCGTTCAACTATTTTGATAAATGCAATATTGACTGATAAAAAAAGACAATTTGATACACCGACAGTTCATTCCAAACTACCCACAACGATATTTTGCTACATAAAAATATACACACGATTTTTATAATTTCTATACGTAATTTCTCTCATTATAAAGAATGCTTAAAGGTTTTTTTTTATAATGAATACGTTATTTATAAAGTAATATGTAAAGGTTGTTTTTTACTTATTAAGGGCGTCGCACAACCGATAACTTGTATCTCGCTCTCTCGTAGGCATAAAAAAGAGGATGGAACACATTTAGAGGCATTTGTTTTTAATTAGAACTTTTAGTACTGCTAGATTGTATAATATGGCCTTTTTAAATATACACGCACAATTTTTTAAACAAATTTTTGTATGATTCAATGTAATTTTTACACTTTTGTAATCATATTACCATAGGGTATGTTAAAGATTATTGTAAGTTTTTTAAGCTGATAGTTATATAGGAATAGTATTTATTTTGTATCTAAAGCTTATTCCAATACCGTTTCCGTATTTATTATAATTTTTCAACTGGCAACATTTGAACACATACTAATAAATAGTTTTAGTGGGCAACATTTATTTTTAGCATCTGGCAACTCTGTGGTAAGAGTAGAAAGACTAGAACCCATTTCAAAACAAAAACCGTTGCACAACAAATTTTAAAAAAAAGGTAGTGTCAGATAACTTTATAAAGAAACGATTACGTGTTCTAAATTTATGGATATAATCTTTTAAACATATTATATATGTCGGAGAATAAGAGAATGGAGAGAAGCATAAAGCACAGGGACGTTAGGGTTCTCCGCCCACAACATTATTAATTGGATCCATTATTTAATTTCTTATACTGTGGGCGTTCGTGGGTAATGTTGGTGCAATCAAACACTCTATTAAGTAACTCGGATTATAATGTTCAATCACTTAATGTTCCCGATATCAATTTACAGAAACTCATTAACAATAATAACTAAGAACGCGACAGTTTCAATAGTCGACTACTCCGGCCGACCGCTACTCGAGAACTGCCGAGAGACTGTCCGGACTGCCACTTTGACTCTGCCCCCACGCGGATACATAAATGGCGCCAGCGTTCCACAGACTATTACACACGGACCAGCGATCCACAGACTCTTGCACTCCGACATATATATAATATAAATTATTATTACCTGATTTCCGTTTATTGCGATCTAAGCTAATGCCCCGCGTGCGTCGCATTGTCTGATTTGTTGAAATTTTCTTAATAATATACTTATTAAGTATCCAAATTGATAAACGTGTTTAATATTATATTTTATACTAGGCTGACCCTGCTTCGTAGCACTTCGGAATTAATAAATAAAATAAATTAATGATAAAAAGAATGTTTCAACTTTAGTTAAAAAATGTGGTAAAAACTTAACCGGAACGAAAGGAATCGTAATCAAAAAATGCAACATTTACGCCCAAATTCCCTCCAAAATATAATATAATCAGAAATTGTTGGTTGTCAATGTCAAATGTCAAAAACATGTTTGACAGATACGAAAAGTTTTTTAGGGAAAGCGAAATTGTTGTTTTTATTATATTGCAAGCATTTTTTTTTTTAATTTTTACGCAACTTTTAAACCTTCCCTGGTTTTTCACAAATGATTCCAAACCTAACTTAGCCAAATCAGTCCAGCTGTTCTCGAGTTTTAGCAGGACTAACGAATAGCAATTGATTTATATATGTATATAAAAAAACATTGCAACACACACCGGACATTAATTAGATAACATGACAAATTCCATAGCTTAATTTTTTTATAATCTGCAGGTATTTTTCATCATTTGTTTTATTATTGGTTTCGTGTTTATTATATGGTATAGCGATCTGTTTGTATAATATTAACTATTACAAGTTTATAATATTTTGCTTTATCGAAAGTTAACTGAGGACCCCGAATGGGTTTGAAACTAGTCGGGCTGAATCTTTATAGTGAAACTCAGTATACCCTTGTTCAATTAATAACATGACCTGATTTGTTCATTATGTAAATAATTTTGTATAATTTTGAATTGTAAATATAGTTTCTTTTTTCATTTAATTGTATAACTCAAGATGCTTGAGTATTTTAATCCATTCAGAATTGTATCGGATTTTAATAAATTTTGATTTAAATTTGTATATAATTTACGGTTAGGTGAATATAATATATTATTTTTATTGTTAAGAGCGTTTTTTTTATTGCACGTATATAATTGTTTTAGTTACAGATGACGAATGTACAAATATTTCATTTAAATATGGCATATAATGAAATAATCAAATTCCTTTTTTATGAGGGTAGTTCTAAAATTACAATTGATAATAAATTTACAAATCATTATTTTCATTGAATTTCAGTTTTATTCGAGATTATTACTTTTGATTTTATGATTATTTGAAATAAACAATTGTTATATTCAATAATTGCGGTATCAAATCTAATATTTTTTTTATATTCACATGAGGGTACTTCCAAAAGTGTGTATGTGTAAAAAGAATTTATAGTCAAAAATGTACAAATATTACGCTGAACTCCAGTTGTAATTTCATTTAATATATAGCGTTTCATTATAATTTCACAGCTTATACACGAAATACATAAAGAGGGTATTTAAAAATTTGAGTACCCTTAGACTTTTTTAAAGATTTTTGTGTGGAGAAAGGTCATCAAGCACTCTCAAACACATAAGTGCTTCTTGCACTTTTAAAGCATAACTCGCCTGTTACATCCATCTTCGTAAAAATTGCATTAAATGTATATTCACAAATTACAGGGTTGTTTTGGAATAAGTGCTTTTCAGATGCATAAATTTTTAATATGCCTTTTCTTTGAGACATTATTACATTTGTAAGCCCTAACTAAACATTACTTTAAATTCTTTAAAAGGATTTTTCTATTGATAAGTGACAATATTTCATTGTACATGTGAAGTTATTTTTTCATAGTTGAAGGTGTCAAAACAAAAATTTTATGTGCTTTTTGAGACACAAACCTAGGACCTTCTAAAGACACATAAAGCATATACATCCATTGCTTCAGTCGGTGCATCGATAAAGACTGATGCCCTACCCATAATTTTATTGCAAAGTTTTCAGTTTTTAAGACACATAAGTTAGAAATAATGGCACTGATTTAGAGGATGTAATCACAAAGACGATATATATGCTCTAGCTATAAAATTTTAGGTATTGTTTTAAGACAAAATTTTATGTGCTTTTAGAAGCTGTTTTAATTGTGTTGAGCTAAGGAAACTATTTTTCACATGTACAATTTAAAAGAATTGTTTCCAAGTGTATAGTTATTTTTTGTATGTAATGTGTACATGAGTTTCTTTCCATTGCATGTATGCTAGCTTAGAAACAGTATTCAGTGATGCAATAAACATACAATTACGATTTTTTTATGAGTTTTATTTAGAAAAATACAAATTTTAACAATGTACTTACATAGAACTACTCAATTTCATCAACAATTTATACAAAAATAACAACTTAAAAGGCCTAATAAACATCTATGATACATATGAAACATGTAAATGACATAACACATACACTAAACATTTTGTTTATTTCCTCTTCCCTATTATTGTTACCCAAGATTTTTATTAAAAGAATACTTTTGAGTTTATTAATTAAATTGCCAAATAAATATACTTAAATATATATTTCTTATATACACTAGTTTGTATACAAAAAATCATTAACATTTATATTGCAACTTAATTTTCACTAGAAAATTTATAAATAAAACAATAATTTAAAAGCCTAATAAATGCACATAGAGCACATACTTACCTAATGATATTGTTCTGTAAAAATTCTTCATCTCAACGAGAGCCAACTATATTATTCTCATACAATCAACAACACATTTTATCCTTTTAACAATAGTGTCCACTTCAGCCATCGCCCCCATGCCAGTGTCTCCACACATCAAAGTCTTACTTATAGGAGCTATCTCATGATATCCCCATTGCTTTAACGTTGCCACTTGTGAGGGGGTAATTGGATGTTCCCACATCCTAGTGTTCATTGCGGGGCAAAACAACAATGGCTTGGACATGTCCCATGCTCTGACTACACAAGTCAATACATTATCACACAAACCCTGCAATGAACATGAGGTTTTACTTAAAACTTAAGTAGAAGAAAAGTAAGGTCTTTGTGGCACTTGAAACCTCAAAGAGCAGTGAGCAAAAGGAATCCATATCGCACATACTGTGCAAATGTGATGGATTAGCCAGGGCACTAATGAGTCTACACAGATTGACCTTCCCGCAAGCAGGCACTAATCTAAAGTCCACTTTCAATCTACTAGATTGGTTGTTTGGGATTGGGCATTTAGAGGAGTCTGAATAATGGGGAAGATACAAAAGATCTGCAGTGCAGTGCATCCACTGACTAATTGGCTCCACAGCAAAATAATAAATAATAAAATTAAACCATGAAGCACAAGGCATGTCTTATATATTCTATTTAACAGTTTCAAAAATAATCTGAAGTCCATCATATAGGCTTTATAGACTAGACATTTTGACAGCCTCTCTGGTATGAGAATACTTCATTAGCAGAAGTCCTGTTTTCACTTCCCATCAGGATAAATTTAGAAAATTGCATTTGACAATTTGTCTGTGTGGAGTAGGAGATGGCATGTCTGGAAGTATGCTACACATAAGCTAAAATTGCTCAAACAAAATGCACATTACCTCACAATGTTCTCCCCCACCAAAAAGAATAACAACTTTTAAACAATAATAATGAACAAAAGTTTTACAAATATAACTTAGTGGTATCTTCACAGGACTTGAATCTGTTACTTTTAAACAGAATCCATGTGTCTATACAATAGGCAGCTGCTGCTTGAATATATATCTTATTGAATATTTTTTGCTACATTTACATGGTAATTTTACTAGCACTGGTAAGTTAAGTGGCAGCCCATTAACATCCCACTTTTGGGAACAGGCCTCCTTTTTCATAGGAGAGAAGATTTTTAGAGCATAGACCCATCACACTATTCCACTGCGGATTGACAGGTATAGTACACAAGTGCACTCGCTCATCCTTCACTCTCATAAGCTGATATGACAGCAATCTGACACAACCAGACAGTTACATCACTAACACTGGTAAAAAGCATTAAATCACATATTTTAACATGGTAACTCATACAATAAAAACATCTATTATTGCCAAACAAACACAATATTTTCATTTATTTATAAAAGCTAAAAGTTACCTGAGAAATTTTCGCAAGAGTGTTAGCATCAAGAGGTGCAATGATCATCATGTCTGCCCATTTCCCAAGTTCAATGTGGACAACTTCATCACCTCTGCCTTTCCATTTCTCCCACTCTGTAGCATCGTCAATTAAAGGACATGATGATGGTAGGTCAGACTTCTTGAAGAAATGCTTAGCAAGTTCTGTACACACAATTTTTACCTGCAAAAAAACAAATTTGTTAGTTCTTTGAAATTTATAATATGTCACTAATTCTAAACAAGCATAGCTAATTAAGATATACACAAAAAAAATCAAGAGATTCTATAAGGTTTATACATACATACATACATAGCATCACGCCTCATTCCCATAGGGGTAGGCAGAGACAACATCCTTCCACTTGCCACGATCCTTGCATATCTCCTTCGCTTCTTTCATTCTCATTAAACCTTTCATACAAGTTCGTCGGTTTAGAGTACTCTTGACCTGGCCGTTATTTAAAATGTCCTGGATTTGGTCCAGGAACGTTCGCCTTGGTCTTCCCCTTCCAACTTTCGCATTCACTCTTGACTCATAAATCCTTTTTGTCAGTCTCCTTTCATTCATTCTCTCTACATGCCCAAACCATCTAAGCATACCTTTCTCAATTTTAGTCACTACGTCTTCTTTTATACCACAACGTTCTCTTATCACACTATTTCTCACTCTGTCACTCAGTTTTAATCCACTCATGCTTCTCAACGCTCTCATCTCTACCGCATTTATTTTACTTTTGTGATTCTTCTGCCATACCCAACTTTCACTACCATACATAAGTGTTGGCACCAACACTCCAGCATGCACTGCCAGTCTAGCCCTTTGAGACACCATCTGGCTATTCATAAAAGCATGCAGAGCACCATTTACCATATTCCCTGCATTCACTCTCCTTTCGATATCACTTTCACATGTTCCATCTTTTGTAAATTTAGATCCCAAGTATACAAATTCTTTCACCTCTTCCACTTGTTCCCCATCTATCAAAATATTGCCATTCATCATAGATTCATCTCGTTCAAAAAGCATAACTTTCGTTTTGTTTACATTCACTTTCATTCCTTTCCCTTTCAAAGCTTCATTCATAATATTTAGCATCTCCTGTAGCTCGTTAGCGGATGACGCAAGTATTACTTGATCATCAGCGTAGAGTATAAGGTTTATATCAATAAATTAAAGCATAAGTAGCTTTTGTATTGCTTACAGGTTAGTTCTCTAGTACAATTTCAAGTGTTCATCATTACTTATCATCGTACAATTTAAGGTGGAAGCATGCTAATCTGGCAAGAAGCTAACTTTTTATGGTTACAGCATTGTACCAGAAACCAAATTCTTTGCTTAGCAGCACATCTTTGCTAGAAGGGTGTTGGTTTGCATAATTGGAAGTCTTCCACCAGTTCAGACTCAGATAAATTATAAGATATAATTTCTAGGACCTCTGCTATGACCATTGCGCTAGAGAGACTGTCAATAATTAATGCTACAAAAGGGATGTATTCCATTCGAGACTTTCCGTTGAGTGAGCAATCGGCCAAAGTTAGTAATAAGTTGTGTAAAACGGTTTAATGACTGTATTTATCTTTCTTAAAACTGATATCAAACTAACCTCAAAGTTGTACCCTTGGTCAGTTCCACTTAAATCCAACAAACTCTTAACTAATAAAGGTAACTTTATAGTAGCGACGCTTCCAGTAACACCAATTAAAATTTTAAATGAATTAACAGCCATTATAATTATCTGAACAAAATTTTTTTTAAAATAAAATAGGAAATTCAAAACAATTCCATTCTCAAATGTTTGTTTTGAAGAGTATATTTTTTAATTTTTCTCCTTATGAATAGGGTAAGGTCATTGGCTATACAGGCTAAATTATAAGACATGGCAAGAAATATAATAATAAAATCAAACTTTACATTTATTTGAATTGCAGTTTTATATAACAATAACGTAATAAAGACGTAAACATTTCCATGTATTTAAAAATGGGTTTTAAACCAAAACTTGAAACCTTAAGTTCTCTAATTAAAGGATATCTTACTGTAATAACAGCATTGAATTTAAAGGAATAAACACAGATGCCTGTTAATTAAATAATATACTTCACTACAAAGCATGAAGATTTAAATTTACCTTTAATTATTTATTTCGTTATACTTCTGTCTAATTCAGATTATAGTAAAGGTGGCAACATTAATAATATGATATCTATAGCTGTAAATAAAATTAAATCTGACCGTACTAGATTTAAAGTACATTTTTGTATAACAGAGGCTGAAGGCCCCTCACATAACTACCAAGTAACAATAACGAGAGTTGACAATATATACCCGTGCGACTTTAAAATATACTTTAAATCAAATTGGTTAAGGTTTAAAATGAAATACGATTAGTTGTAAATAATAAATTTAACAGAATTTCTATCAAAATGTCAGTGTAGTAGGATCCAGCATGTGTAGTGGTCGTGTAATTTCCGAAAATTTGTTGTGTTATGACATTAGATGTTCGTGTTGTATCAACTTTGCGAAATATTTCTGGCGTTTTACTGTGTGAAGTAAAAAATAAAGCGTTTATTATTACGAATGTGTGAAAACGTGGGTCCATTCATTATGGATGGAAACTCGAAATATTACGAGGGATGTGGTCAGGAAGGTCCAATCCGTTGTATATTTTTGTGCGAGTTTCACCCCACGGCTGGTCCGAGAATAACGTGCCAAGTCCCGGAAAATTATATATCTAAAGATATTTTCGATACAGTCAGTCATTACATTATACCCAAAGTTCAATTACAAAGATGTACATTAACAGTGTAAGTATCTATTCAAGTTTGTTTTGAATAACATAATCTAATCAACGCAAAGATAAAATTTATTTCCCTAGTTTAAATATCAACAAACATGTATTTTGTTTATTGATTTGTTCAATAAAATAACTTATTAACTCTCAATGAATTGAAATCAAAATATTGTGTATTCAAGTGGGGTTTTAGGTAGGATGACAAGTATTTTTGGGTTGTCAAGTCCCTTCATTAGTAATATGTTTATCATTGGCCCAGAAAGTTAATTTTCAGTTATTCTTCCTATAATAATATATATGGAATTGAATTCATCAATCCCTATATTTGTGCCCTCAAATAAATTAAATATTAAAATATTATTTTTGAATCATAAAAACAATTTGTATTATGTAATAATTGAATTTTAAGTTAAGACAAATATTCTGTAACACAGCCTGTGTAAATATTGCTCACAAAAATAATATGTTATAAATGAAAATTAAAAAGTGGTAATATTTAGATCAAATTTTATTCAGTAAATGCTCACTTAGCTGGTCAAAAAGAAATTACACATTAATAAAGTAAACATATAGATTTGGTTTAGAATAAAATGTTACTGAGAAAATTTATAGTTGGGGGCATTATTGTATTATAGGTAAATTACCTTTTATCAGGTTTAGTATGTTTATTTCTAATACATTGTCCACTGAGCCAATTTCCTATGATTGAGCATTTTCTCACAGCAGGTTGCCTGTAAGCAATCACTTTAAGTGATAAGAAGGCTTTGCTCAATAATAAATATATTTTAAGAATGTATATTTATGTAAAGTGTAATAAGGAATTTTGTATTGTATTGTGTTGCCCTTTCATCTTAGACTATATCATCACTTACCATCAAGTGAGATTATTGTCAAGCCCTGTCAGAAAAAAAATTACAATAGCATAATAATATATATTATGGAATATCTTTTGTAACTTTTACATCACACCTCACCTACAAATAAAAACAATATAACTTTTATCATACTATCAAGAGTTCTTATTAGGGCTCTATTTTGAGGGACGAACATACCACATTGCCTCCCTATTTAGTAAAGCTATAAATTGTCATATTTCTTTCAATTGTGGAAATATTTAGTATTTTTTTTTGTTTCTTTTAATTCTTCAGATTCATTAGGGTTCATTTTTTTAAAAATTTAGTTTAACTATTTTATTAAGTTTTCTAGATTTATTGTGTTATTGATTGCATATATAAATTTATTTTTAAAACATAAATATGTTTTAGTACTATACAGATTACCCTTTAATTGTTAATGTCCCATTATAATTAACTTTAACAAAGTTTTATCATTTACTAACAACCTATTTGTAAACAGTAAATGAGCATTAATAGCTTTTTAATCATCTTGTTCACTATAATTATTATAATAAATACTCATTTTCATTAAATTTACATAACTAGCAAGTCATTAATTAATTTGACTTATAAAGTATAGACCTAGATATTAGTAAAAATATCTAGGATGAATTGAATGTGAATTGAATTAAATTTCTATATTCAAGTTGATTTTTACACAACTTTTTCATTCTTGAATATTTATAATATTCATACTTTTTCTAATATAACATCCAATATGATGATAATATTAAAGAGTGCCTTCATACTTAGATATCCTTTCTTTATCATCATTATCATATCACTTCAATTAATTTAAATTAGAGTTATTCATTCAAA
This sequence comes from Elymnias hypermnestra, assembly GCA_015832385.1. Taxonomy (NCBI): domain Eukaryota; kingdom Metazoa; phylum Arthropoda; class Insecta; order Lepidoptera; family Nymphalidae; genus Elymnias; species Elymnias hypermnestra. The sequence goes on along the minus strand of JACTOM010000058.1, from coordinate 32,343 downwards.
TATATGCATTATAATAAAAAGTATCAAATTGCTTTCTTTAAATAAAGGGTGTTAATTCATTAAATGATATCTTTAGCTTATCATAGGAACATATACTTTTAAGTAAAATTTTAATAGCATTTGATACAATTTTATTATTACTTCTTATATATAAATGTCAATTACTTTTTGAATATATATACACAGTGGACTGTTATTATTTTCACTGTTATAAACAAATGGTATTTATGTATTATTTACAGTACTCTTCTTGGATCCAAAGTTCTTGGCTTTCCTGTCCGAATTGACAATAAGAAATATGCTCGCAATGCTTACTATTTCAACCTGTGTTTTGTTTGTGATGCCTGGGCAAGAACTGTGCACTTGGAGCCACTTGTTAAAAAACTCACTGAGTATCTGGTAAGTGTAGTAAGCTAAGCTTTAAATTATACAAGGATAGATCAAAAAGTAGTGAGAACGACTTTCTCCTTGGTAAGAAAAAAAATACTGGCAGTCAGATACATATTTGATATATTAATGAAGAAAAAAGTCTTCGATTCTCGTTTGTGTTTTTCTGAATGAAGTAATTTGTATGCTTCGGGTCGGAGAGTGTTGGAGAAAAACTGATTCATTGCGATTTGGTGGCAACATTAGTAGGAAGAAAGAGCATGGAAGACGAACATCGCTGCGGCCATCCATATGGAAGTATTCAGTCTATATTGAAACAATCTTTGAATATAAGAAAAGTTTCCCCAAGATGGGTGCCGAGAATGTTAACAAACAGAAACAAAATCGACCTGACATTTCGAAGATATTGTCAGACAAGTTTCAAGAAGATTCTGAAATTTTTTGTCTTGTTTCCTAACAAGAGCTGAAACAACCATCATTTTGATCCCGAGAGAAAACTGCAATCTTCGCAATGAAAACGGCTATCATTACCGACCGCAAAGAAGTTTCGTGCTCTGGCATCGGCTAGCAAGATTATGGCTTTAATATTTTGGGACTCCGAAGGGATATTGTTTATTGATTACCTGGAGTGTGGAACCACTGTTACAGGCACAATATTACGCAGTTTTAATTCCCAAGTTGAGGAATGCCATCAAAAAGAAAAGAAGAAAATCACGACAATGCGGACAGTTCCTCAGTTGCGATGGCTGCCTGTAGCAAGCTGGCTTCGAATTGGTTGACCGCCCCCTCTTATTCCCCAGATTTTTATACGATCCCTAAATTGAAGGAATACTTAAGGGGAAACAGGTACGGAGACGATAACGAGGTGACGGATGCCGTGGAGAGCTTTTTGCAGGGCCAAGACAAATCTTTTTTTAAGGGATTGAAGCCCTGGAAGGTCGCTGGCTAGATGTGTATAGAGACACTGAGACTATGTAGACAAATAAATTATCAAGTTATCAATAGTCATATCTCATTCTCACGACTTTCTGATCCCTCCTCGTACATAATAAAACAAATACAAAATCTATTAAAAATCATTTTCCTACTTGTGGATCTGGTTGTGAAAAAGCTCTTACATTTAAGTTTATTGCTGTGATATCAAAAACCAAATACATATTCTTAAAAGGTACAGTTATTAACTAAAACAAAAAAAATCACTCGCCTTTTAGTTGCTATTTGGGTATCTTCCAACAAAGCTAACATATCTTTGTCTCTGTGTTATTTGAGTTAAAATAGTGTTCCAATTTTGATACAATTTATCCCTAAAATATGTTTTACATACATACATAGCATCACGCCTCATTCCCATAGGGGTGGGCATAGACAACATCCTTCCACTTGCCGCGATCCTTGCATATCTCCTTCGCCTCCCTCACTCCCATTAAACCTTTCATACATGTTCGTCGGTTTAGAGTACGCTTGACCTGGCCCTTATTTAAAATGTCCTGGATTTGGTCCAGGAATGTTCGCTTTGTTCTTCCCCTTCCAACTTTCGCATGCACTCTTGACTCATAAATCTTTTTTGTCAGTCTCCATTCATTCATTCTCTCTACATGCCCAAACCATCTAAGCATACCTTTCTCAGTTTTAGTCACTACGTCTTCTGTTATACTACAAAGTTCACTATTTCTTACTCTGCCACTCAGTTTTAATCCACTCATACTTCTCAACGCTCTCATCTCTACCGCATTTATTTTACTTTTGTGATTCTTCTGCCATACCCAACTTTCACTACCATACATAAGTGTTGGCACCAACACTCCAGCATGCACTGCCAGTCTAGCCCTTTGAGACACCATCTGGCTATTCATAAAAGCATGCAGAGCACCATTTACCATATTCCCTGCATTCACTCTCCTTTCGATATCACTTTCACATGTTCCATCTTTTGTAAATTTAGATCCCAAGTATACAAATTCTTTCACCTCTTCCACTTGTTCCCCATCTATCAAAATATTGCCATTCATCATAGATTCATCTCGTTCAAAAAGCATAACTTTCGTTTTGTTTACATTCACTTTCATTCCTTTCCCTTTCAAAGCTTCATTCATAATATTTAGCATCTCCTGAAGCTCGTTAGCGGATGACGCAAGTATTACTTGATCATCAGCGTAGAGTAAACATTTGATGAGTAATTCATTCATTCTTAACCCATACATACTTTCTTTTAAATCTGTCAAACATTTATCCATGAAAAGGTTGAACAGCCATGGTGACGCAACACATCCCTGTCGAACACCTCTTTCGACAGGAAACCACTCCGTGTACGCTCCGTTTATTCTGACACAGGCACTAGAACCCTCATAGAGAGACTTCAATGCTTGAATCAGATTACCTCTCACCCCATACGTAGATAACGTTGACCACAGCTCATTCCTCACCACTCGATCATAGGCCTTTTCTAAATATATTTTTAAGGGGTGTAGTAAAGAAATACCCTACAACTCGATTCAAGGCGAGGAATTACTATTTTTTATGAATGTATTTAATATCCCTTTGCGTAATATTACTACTAATAAATCTATATAGATGATGACATAGGCACGAGTTAATCATTATATATTTTTTTCGTAGTTATCCATGGAATTAGAAACAGAATGGCTCTCAAAGCAGTCGTTATCAGGCGATGCAAAAGACCTTAGTGGACTCATGAGGCAAGTCCTGCAGGATATCAACTGTCGACGGATGTGTACACTTACTGGTGAGTCAATTTTATAGTTAATGCCTCATTTATCTAATATATAAAATTCTCGTGTCACAAGTTCACTCCCATACTCCTCTGAATTCTTATGACATTTTTTATGTATATTCAGTAAGTCTGAAGATCGGCTACTATCTATATTTTTCAAACCTCTAAATGCTAAGGGTGATCCACCCTAAAATGCGATGTTACAGCATACAAAAATACGTATAACCCTAAATTTTCACGTTTCTATCACCAATCCCTATTGTCCAAAAGCGATAATAGTAATTATTTGGCAAAACAACGTTTGCTGGGTCAGCTAGTTAATATATAAACTTTTCTTGATTATGTATCTTTCTATTCTTAAATGTGTGTGTGTGTTTGTGTGGAAGTTAGCACCTTAATATGCCTGCTGTCAGCACAAGAATAAAAATTAGTTAAAAACGAGCAACAAAGAGAGGAAACAAATTATAAATAATAGTTTAAAAAAAACACGCTTTTATAGCAAACCGAACTAACTAGTAAATAATTTTTAATAATCATTGAAGTCAAAGTGAAAGCCGTGGGGTGCTTGACATATTAAAGGTTACAATAATTCTATTGGCAATTGTCCATGAAGGGAGAGTTATGGGAATGTTGTGAAATGCACCCCACGCTTTTTAAAGCAAAGACGCACCGGCAAACTAGAGATTGGGTTCCAGTACGATGCTGTGTATAAACCATAACAGATAAATCATCTCTTACCGAAGAATGCATCAACATCACAACAGGAGCTGTGACTCGGCGTTTTTTCCCAGACTCGAAATAACCTTATAGGACATTGACTAATCAAAATCAAATAAAAATAATTTTTATTCAAGTAGGCATATTACAGCACTTTTGTGAATCGTCAAATTATATTTTTTCCACACTTTGATTCTAATGTTGCTCTGTTGATGGTACTCAAGAACGGCTTAAGATAAAGTTACGAGGGTTTCTTCGCGCCCTGATCCGAGAAAAACCTACAACAAACTCAGTCGGATATTTTTATTTGTTACCATCATCATTAAAATATCATATTAGTTTACTATATTTTAATTCAAATTAGAGCAATTCGTTCACTTCCACGCATTTTTATCGTCTAAGTAATCTTGCAACTTATAATACGATTTTTCTATCAACTTTTTCTTATTAGAATGTCTTGTGGGAGTTTATTATAGAAAAGTATACAGTTACCCTTAAATGAGTTGTTAAACTTATGCAGCCTACTAGAATTTATAACAAGTTTGTTTTGGTTTCGTAAGTTATATGATGTACATTCACTCTTTTTATTAAAAGAGTCAATGTTTTTATGTACATACAACAAGTTTTCTAATATATATACGCAGTGAACTGTCATTATGTTAACTGCCTTGAATTTGTTTCTTAGCGACTCTCTTGGACCCATATTGTAAATCGCACGAACGGCCCTTTTCTGCAGCACAAATATTGCATCTATATCAGCAGCATTACCCCAAAGTAGAATACCGTATGACATAATGCTGTGAAAATAGCTGAAATATACCAGTCTGGCAGTATCAACATCTGTCAGACGACGAATTCTTTTAACTGCGTAAGCCGCAGAGCTGAGCCTGTTCGATAGACCACTTATAT
>JACTOM010000058.1:4313-26601 GCA_015832385.1 Elymnias hypermnestra | reverse complement strand
TCGGACTATGAGAGTGAAGGAATAGAGAGTGCACTTGTGTACTATGCCTGCCAATCCGCAGTGGAGCAGCGTGGTGGGTCTATGCTCTAAAAACCCTCTCTCATATGAGGGAGGAGGCCTGTGCCCAGCAGTGGGACGTTAATGGGCTGCTACTTACTTACTTTTAATTTTATACATTTTAGTGTGTTGGTAACACATAAAAGATTTAATAGAAAATATATTTTGAATAATGGCAACACTCAAAATGTCAGTTTTCGTCGAAAATAAAAAATCAAAACAAAATATTCTTTATTTTAGTAGGCTCAAAAAGCAGTTTTGAATCGTCAGTAGTTTGTCTGTTGGTAATAAATCTACCAACGGTTCGGAAACTTGATTCCGCTGAGAAGAAACCGGCAAGAAACTCAACGGTTACTCCTTTAAAAATAGTTTTTTGTATGTTACAATGTGTTTAGTCCAAACATCTTTGGCACTTAAATAATCTTCAATATTATATACGCTTTTTGTAATAGGACGTTTATCATATTATAAACGCGTATGCTCAACCCGACAAATGATTTCTGAACTTTCTTCACTCTAAAATATTACATTACAAGTTTGTTTTTATTTCTTGTATTAAAAGTGTGTTTTTCGCTCCTTTTGCTGTATAAATGAATATTATCACGGATATATAAAATGTTATACAATATATTTTGCGACGGTATTGAGAGAATTGATATTTCTTTGAATTTATCACTTACGGAAACTTATGTATTGCTCTTTTTTGTAATATAAATAATCAGAAGAAGCTTCTTATGAAAGAAATTAACATAGTTGGAACATAGTTAATGAGGAACATCAACAATTTAAACGAAATGCCACCATGTAATATTTCTAATGTAACCTCTTTAGTGCTTTTGACAAAATATAAACTTTTTTAACCGACTTCAAAATACGGAGGAGCTTATCAATTCGTCTGTATTTTTTTTATGTTTGTTACCTCATATCTTCCGACTGGGTGAACCGATCTTGTTGATTTTTTTCTACATGAAAGGTGGTGCTTGTCGTAGTCCCATTTTAAATTTCTGATGATGGCATCTATGAGAAAACCGGATAAGTCTTAAATTTGCATTAAGCATGTGCTCGACAAATGGACGAATAACTCGAGATCACACCCGATGATTCTTTTTTTATTGGAAAGGATATACTTTAAGGGTTGTTCGATGATAGTTTGGTTAGGTTTTGATCATGGAATCCATGACAATGTAACGGGACTCTTCAATTCTTAGGAGCAAATTAACGATAATCAGCAGAATCTTTTTATAAGATCTCCGGATATTTGAGTCACCTACCGGAACTTCGGTATGGTGAAGTGATTGTCCATGTTAAATATGATGATCAATGGAACTCCTCAACGACTTACGGCCTTTTTTATGTTGTTGTTGTGATTACCATATAAAAGACTGGTGATAGCGGGTTGGCAATCAACAATTATAAGCAAACGTTACCATGTTAGTAACTTTTCTACTGTAACCTCCATAGTGCTTTAACAATATATAAACTTTTTTAACGCAACCTTATGGCGTTTGACATTGACCGAGGAGTATATATGCGTATGTCAAATACATGTTAGTGTGTGTAATATTGTTTTTATTGATCTAATGTTTTTTTATATATAATTTGTAAAATATATTATCATTGTACATTTCTCTATATAAATTATAAGTGTAGATAAAGTTTTAGATTTACGTATAAATGTATATATGAGTGTAAAAGTTGTAGAAAAACGTTATTTCGTCGTCGTCGTCGATGGACGTCCACTGCTGGACATAGGTCTCACATAATCAATCAATCAAATCAAAACGTAATGACGTCCACAATGCCCGATCTTGCGCCGCCTGGCTCCAGCGGCTACCGGCGACCCTCTTTATGTCGTCGGTTCACTTTGTGGGGGGTCTCCCTACACTGCGCCGTACGGTACGGGGTCGCCACTCCAGCACCTTCGGCCCCCAACGTCCATCGGTCCTTCGGAGTATGTGCCCCGCCTATTGCCACTTCAGGTTCGCGATTCGCAGGTCTATAGACCAGACCAATAGTCAGCGGCCACGTCTCAGAACCGTAGGTCATCACTGGCAACATGCACTGTTAGAAGACTTTGGTATTTGAACAGTGCGTGATTTATACATTGGTAAACGGTATTTATACATTGGTATTCGTTTTTATTAATCAGCAAATGTTATTTTTATTAGAGATGCGCCGAATGTTCAGCCGAATATTCATATTCGGTATGTTGGACGTATATTTTCTATGTTCATATTCGGCCGAATATTCGATTAATTTAACGAATATAAAATGGTATAATTTTATAATGAAGGCTTTATTTTAAGCGGCGCTCAGAACCGGAACAGAGTAATTGATAAATGAAACAAACGCTATTCTTATGTAATCATCATCATATATTTAAAAAAAGATTAACATGATTCCAATTTTTAAATAATCAACAGTCATATATTTTCTTCCGGGTAGTCCGTATTTTGGTTTAAGTAAATTAATCAGTCTGTTAATCCAGAGTCCTCAATGACTGATTATCAAATAAAATCATTTCAGCGACAGCGTTATGAATTTCCCGAGATCTTGGATCATTGATATCCCACTTTTTAGCAAATGTCTCGTCTATGATTCGTTGATTTGGCGAATTTGAGAACCCGACGTTGATGGATCGATATAAGCTGTTCAATGGGCTGTAGTTTGTCTGTTTCTTCCTTATGATTCAACTTCAGATGTTTAGTTGAAGAAGCCGACCGGCCGTTTCCCTTCACGCGAAATTAATATTCCATATAGAGTAAAACATCTTACGAACCTGTATAGACCCGTTTATTGCGCCAAAATTAACCGAATATTCGGTTCGGTTTATTTTGGACCGAATATTCGGCTGAATATTCGGTTGAACCCATATTCGGCGCATCTCTAGTTTTTATCTAAAATTCTCGCTTTTATTCAGTAGACTATTCTAATGAAAACAGTACAGTCGTTGTTGTTTTGAATATAGTTAAAGATCTCAATTGACTAAAGGAACTGAACTAGGTGCGTTCTATTACTTTCACGCCTTTAATTTCCCGTTCCCCGCTAATATGTCGGGGTAAAAAGTAGTCGACGTTATTACGTATAACATTAGTGAAAATCACGTTAACATCGGTCCTCCCGTTTCTGAAATTAGCATAAACTAATTTCCCTTGGGTTTAGACGAATCTAAAACTTGTCTAAGAAATGAGAATTTTTGGTTCATGTGTTAATAGTAAATAGTTGACACTTCAACGTTATTTTTGTGTACAGATGGATACTCTTTACTGTCAGAGCTTTAACTTGTCTGTATTCTGATTGCATTTAATATATCTTCTCACACATAAATCTATTCATAAGATAAGATAAATGTACTTTGTGCATCAGCTACTAACACTAAGTAATCAGGGGATTAATCTGATTTAGGACGTTACTACAGTTATGCATGCATAGCTGTTTTATTTCATCATAAACATGCTTTTGAAGCGAAACTTTTACGTATGAAACGTTACGATTAGCGTCACGAAGATGTGTAGCATTTTTTATGTTGATTCGTTTGAAGGTTAGGTAGTTTTAATATTTACAAATAACATGTGGCATTTTCATTATTTATTATACTATTTTTCATTAAAATATAAAATAAAAGTATTTGTTCACGCCGACCGTGTCCCCATCATGAGAGGCTACCAAAGATCACCAGGGCCCATAGTGGTGAAGGTAGCCTCGACCACTGTAGACGGCGGGAGGAGAAATTATACGAGAGATTCCAGAGGGTTCGAACAGATTTGAATGATTTTGCACCTACCTGGTCTCCAGGCACCGATCTCCTCGACGGTGACGAGCCCTGGCAGATGAATGAAACGTGAGACGTATATTTGTAAGTGTGTGGGTGGAATGTGTCTGTTACCTGCCAAGGCGTCGCGGAAAGCTGCTGTCGGCGACGCTGGTTCTCTCTTCCACTCGAAGGATACAGGAACAACAGGAAATGCAGCTGCGACCACCGCGTGGGCAGAAATAATCTAGCCGCGCCCTGCCCGCCACACTTCGTCGTGGGGCTACGATAGAGCTTCGAAACGCGACGTCTAACCATCGGCACTAAACCAAAACGCGTGAATTACCGCAATTTCCTGACAAATCGGGGCAAAAACCCACAGAACCGGCTTCTTTCTCGCCCGTTCGAAACGCCTCGCGGTTGACAACTCGGCTCGGCTTCTTACGACTACAGACTACCGATAATGTATAGACTATATTGCTCTATGCTCATAGAGCAGCGCAGAGGTGCCCTCTCGCGCCCAGTTGGCGCAAACAGTATTGCATCAATTCTCTTTTCTAAATTTAATTAATAATTTCTAATATTGACAAAAAACTCGCATGACAATTAAATTCCTAACATCCCTACCTCTAAGTCTCGGAAATCTAAAGTTTTAGATTTGTATAAATACTAATATATAAACATGAATAAAATGTACGCACACACTTTGAACTTCTTTTTTTTTAAGGCAATGTTTCCTTTTTACATCTGTCTAATTTCAGGCTCAAATTAATTATTCAGTTTTTACGTTTTTGTCTATCTATATAGCTTCTACTGCTGAGTTCTCGAAAACTAACCGTCCAATTTACTTGAAATTCACCATACATAATCCTTTCTTGATGTAGACGCTCAAGAAAAGCAGGTTTCCTCATATTTTCACGGGAAAGACAACTACTGCAATAACTACTTTAATGTTATTGCAAAATAGAGGTCTTCTGTTACTATAATAAATAGAAAGAGTCAAGTATAAATAAGCAATGTAATGTTAGTAGAGATCGCAAGGAATGTAGGTGAATCTAGTGTAGATTTCCTATATACGAGGAGGGATCAAAAAGCAGTGAAGAATGAGATATAATATAATGACTTGATAACTTATAAATGTATTTTTCTACATAGTCTTCGAGCCTCTCTACACACTGAGTCCAGCGCTTTTCCGAGGCTTCAATCCCTTTGACAAAAAAAGTTTTGTCTTGATCCTCCATAAGGCTCTCCGCTGCATCCATCACCTCATAATCGTCTTCGTACCTGTTTCCACTTAAGTATTCTTTCAATTTGGGAAACATCGCTAGGCGCCAGATCTGGTGAATATGGGTTGGTCAACCAATTCGAAGCCAGCTTGCTGAATGGCAGCCATCGCATCTGCCAACCTGTGAGCACGTGCGTTCTCGTGATGAAACAACACGCCCCTTTGAAGTTTCCTTCTCCTTTTCTCTTTCATGGCATTACTCAACTTGGGAATTAAAGCTGATTGGCCTGTAATAATGATTTCACTCCAGTTAATCGATCAACAATATCTCTTCTGCATCCCAAAATATTAGGCCAGCCTAAGCCATGTCACGAAACTCCTTCGGGGTCGCTGATGATGGCTGATGATGATGACCCATGTTTTGTCCATTGTTACGAATCGAGACAAAAAGTTTTCGGAATCTTCTTGAAAGTTGACCAACAATATCTTCGAAATGTGAAGTCGATATCTTTTGACTGTCTCATCAGTGATGATTTTACTCGGCCTAATATACTATTTAATAACAAAATCAATATTGACAGCATTTTTCATATAAGAAAGAATATCACATTAATTACTATTTTGTTAAGCCGACGTTATTATTTTATATCCTTGGCATGTGAGCTAACCACACCAGTCGCAGGCCCAGTTATAAGGGTCGCTACAATTTTTAAATTCGTTACATCTTTTGAATAGAATGTTCTATTTTAATAATTGAAAAAGTAGTTTACAGGTATTGAAACGGCATCTTTTAATATGATAAAGATTAATACAGAGGTGTGAATAATGTTGTAGGCACTTTTATTAACTTTTAAAATGCAAAAAACAAATTGTTATAGTGGCATAACTACAGTTGTTAGACATATGGTATTTCGGGCGTTTTTATAGATATTAATACGTTCTATAATATTGTAGAACATTTTTTTGTTCTATCATCAATAGTTTCCGCAGAGCACGCGATAACAGATATTTTGTTGCACACCTTGGGTTACATTAATGCATTTTTGAATGCTCAGTGAAAATGCAACTTTCTAATGATGACAATATTTTTGAAATTGGTCCAGTAGTTTTTGTGTGAAAACGTCACAAACATACATACGAAAACACGGCTGTACACAACATTGTTGTCATTAAAACCGCTTAGCTGAGCCCAAGTGAATGAATTAACACTTATTTCATCGCGGAATTGAGGTTATTAGAGTTATTTAGCGGCGTCCAAGGCGGACCGAGCGGTACCATTTTTACGTCATCCTTCGTAATATTAGGATTTAGACAATTATGCACTAATCAATCCAGTTTGGTAACCCAAAGGAGTCTTTCTTAAACAACCAGTTAAAGTATTGAAGTTAGTTGATTCGCACAACTCAGTCTGCACCTCAAAGAGAGATAGAAAAAAATACAGTTAGCATAAAAAAGGTTATAGGAGAGCCAACCTTAAAAGACAGACATATGCTATTTAGGATTGTTTTTTAGAACTTCAAAAGGGGAACAATACTGTCGTTATTCGTTTAAACCTAATTTTTTTAAATATTCTTCATTGGTGCATTGTTCCTATTAGTTTTAGCGTGATTATATAACCTATATAAAAAGCTGTAGTGACTAAAATTGAGAAAGGTATGATTTAGATGGTTTTGGACACCTAGACATAATAAATGAAAGGAGACTGACAAAAAGGATTTATGAATTAAGACCAAATGAGAAAGTTGGAAGGGCGAAAGTTCCTGGACCAAATTCAGGACGAACTTGTATGAAAGGTTTAATGAGAATGAAAGAAGCGAAGGAGATATGCAACTATCGTGGGAAGTGGGCGGACGTGATCTCTGTCTATGGCATCTATATACAAGTATATAGCCTACAGCCTTCGTCGATAATTGGGTTATCTAACTTGTATACAATTTGGCGAGAGCTGTTAGTGTACTATGTATTGTGTGATAAATAAATAAATAAATAAATCAAACACTTAAAGAATTTTTCAAATAAGACCAGTAGTTCCTAAGATTAGCGTGTTTAAGCAAACAAACTCTTCAGCTTCATAATGTCAGTATAAATTTCAACTTGAGTGGGTGAATAAAAAACTAGTTTATTAACAATTGAAACTTTCGACATTATATATATAGACCTCCAGCAGCTGTGGCCGTGTACTAACATGGAGCATAAATAATGCTAATAAAACCTTATAAAGATATGATTTTTTCCGTTTTAATCAGTATCGATTTATATATATAGGGAGAGTGTGTGCTTTTTTTATTGCTGACAATTTAGTGTTTGACTGTAGTTTCATCTTCTGCTAAGCGATGATATAGTTTATGATGGAATCCCTCTAACCTGGTTAGAGGTAATTTACTTATACTTTCTACACAGCTTGGCGACACTTTTTTGTTTGTAAGGTCTGCCTAATTGGTAAGCCTGGGCTTGTAGGAGGCTTCGGCGGTGGCTATTTACCAGCCTACCAACAAAGACATGCCGTTAATCAAAAAAATTACATCCCAGTGAGATATAATGTAGAAACCATAACATAAATTTAGGGACCAGTTATGGGGATTATAAGGGGTTCCGTAGCTATGTGATGCTTTAGCAGTGACATAGCTACCGGAGGGCTAGGATGACAGTACCCCAGGGCCTTCCAAGCTCTGGGGGCCTTTGACTTGCAAACTATAAACTGAGCTAGTGAAAGTTTCTTTAACAGTATAAATAAACCACGAATCGCGACTTTGATAATGGCAACTTTATTTAAAATCGTAGTGCAAACTTTTCGTAATTCGTTCGTATATTGAAAATAATAGTTTAGTGGGGGCCCTAATTTATTAATGCCTCATGGTCTTTGGTTACATATCTACGCTACTTTTGCTTTCGGCCACTTACCATAAGGTGAGGTTAGAGCTAACTGCTAAGTTGTCAGCAATAAAAAAAATTATAGCTTTTTTGAAATTTATGTGTATAGCAATATGTATATTTTATCCATAAACGTTTAAGCATTACACACGAGCACGTCACCTTGAACCGAGAACCGATTGTGTTATAATTGTGCGGTTTATCTTGTTGCGGAGTAATAAAAACCAGTGTAATTCTGATAACACCACGATACCGTTATCAAAGCTGTCGAAAAAGTCTGTTGTAATTCGATGAGACGAACTGATAAGAATTTCTGTTCACAACGCAAATTGATAACATTCCAAAACATTATTTGTTATGGTCGATATCATTCACGCATGATGTGACTTGCAGATTGAGGCCTTGTTTTTTTTTCTGACTGGTTAACGCTTGACTGATCACACTGCTTAGTGATGATACAGTCTAAAATGGAAGAGCGCTGATATGTAAAGGGGCAATATATCTCTTTTGTTTTTTTTTTGAATAGTTACTAGTTAACCGGCTGTTGCTCTGCCCGTGACGTCAGACTAGGCTATAGGAAAATCGGTGCCGTTTGTCAGGATTCTGGCACACAGCCATACTGANTGGATAGGGCCTTAATAGAACGGTGGAAGGAGGATCTTGGATCCCCAGTAGCGGGGGTAGCCATTGTGGAGGCGATCCGTCCTCACCTGGAGAAATGGCTATCTAGAAGGCACGGATCGCTTTCCTACAGACTGGTGCAGGTGTTGACTGGACACGGATGTTTTGGTAAATACCTGCACCAGACTGTTGGCTGTGAGGAATTGGCTGCCTGCCACGAGTGTGGTGCTTCCATAGATTCGGCGCACCACACATTGGCAGAGTGTCCCGCATGGGGACCTCAGCGATACGTCTTGGAATCGGTAATTGGAGGGAATCTCTCATTGGTGAGCATAGTCAGTGCTATGCTTGCTAACGAGATGGGTTGGAGGGTAATTGCCTCCTTCTGCGAATCTGTTATGTCGCTGAAGGAGGCATCAGAGAGGATGAGACAAAATGCCGTCGTCGCTCCCCCGCTCCGACGTAGGCGGCGGGGTAACAGGGTGCTTAGATATGCGCATCTTCTTCCCCTTCCATAAATAATTTAAATAAGGTGGCTATATCCGGAGTGCTAGAGTAGACTGCGTATGTGTACCTCTGGTTCTCCAATTAAGGATGTCGAAGGTTCTCCGTATAATTGCGCCTATGCACCGAATAAAGTTATTTTCTTTCTTTCTTCTTATGGTTTCTACACAGCATTGTACCGCAACACGAACTTCTGCTAATAAAGCGTGTACTTCAGCGTACCACGAAAAGAAAACCTCTTATATATTACTAAGTAAACAGCTAAGACTCTTAGCGCTGTAAATCCTTTAGAGAAATCTCTTCGATTCCACGACGATTTCATAAAATGATTACCTCCCTTTTAAAAAAAGTTACTTTCCATTAAGATGATGTGTAGAAGTCATTAAGATGTACATTGTGGTCTTTGGTGTCAGATGTTAAAGTGCTGACATAACATCTCAGCCCTATAGCAAGTTCAACATACATAAATCACACCTCATTCCTATAGGAGAAGGCAGAGACCACATCCATCCACTTGCCATGATTCCTTGCATTCGCTGCTTTCATTCTCATTAAACCTTTCATACAAGTTCGTCGGTTTAGAGTACCCTTTACCTGGCCCTTATTTAAAATGTCCTGGATTTGGTCCAGGAATGTTCGCATTGGTCTTCCACTTCCAACTTCCCCATTCTCTTTTGACTCATAACTCTCTACGTGTCCAAACCATATAAGCATACCTTCCTGAATTATAGTCACTACATCTTCGTGGTATCACACTATTTCTTACTCGGTCACTCAGTTTTAATCCACTCATGCTTCTCAACGCTCTCATCTCTACCGCATTTATTTTACTTATGTGATTCTTCTGCCATACCCAACTTTCACTACCATACATAAGTGTTGGCACCAACACTCCTCCTTTTATTTTTATTTCTTAAGTTATATGAGGATTATTCACTTTTTATACGCCGTGAACTGTCATTTTGACTTTGAATTTATTTTGTTAAATGTTGTCGACAGTGGGCACGACGACAACGCATTTAACGGTGGTGCGGGTTAATAGCGACCCAGCTCCAGTGAAGGACCATCAAGTACCAGTTTTCCTATACAGCAGACAGTCCTTCGTCGCTGACCAATGGGACCTTACGACGAATCAGGTAAGTCCTAAGATATATCTTCACTGGCCATAATTAACAAAGTTACGTGGACCATCAGAAAATTTAAGTAAACTTAACCACCATAGTAACTCTTCTAATGTAACCTCCTTAGTGCTTTTGACAATAAAAAAACTTTTTAATGGCGTCTGACATAATTGACAGCGATTAAAACATATTCGAATGTGCGTGTGTGTGTCAAGTAAGTAAGTAAGTAACAGCCCATTAACGTCCCACTGCTGGGCACAGGCCTCCTCGCTCCGAGAAACGAGGGTTTTTAAAACATAGACCCACCACGCTGCTCCACTGCGGATTGGCAGGCATAGTACACAAATGCACTCTCTAATTCTTCACTTTCAAAGTCCGATGTGACGAGAATCTGACACGATCGGAGAGAGATCAGGCGCAGGACCGACGGCTTAACGTGCTCTCCGAGGCACGAGGGTGAATCACACCGCCAACTTCCCAACTTCGGGCAAATATTGAGAAAATCTTAATAGAAAACCCAGGACCTCATGTCTGTAATCGAACATCTAACCACTAGACCAATGAGGCAGTTGTATGTGTCAAACATATGCATAATTTAAAACTGCCTGCTTCATTGGTCTAGTGGTGAGCATGTTCGACTACAGACATGAGGTCCTGGGTTCGAGTCCCAATGGGCCAATTCAAAATCGATATTGAGTTTTCTATTAAGATTTCTTCAATATTTTCCCGAAGTTGGGAAGTTGGCGATATGATCTACCCCCATGCCTCGGAGAGCACTTTAAGCCTTCGGTCCTGCACCTGATCTCTCTCCGCTCGTGTCGGGTTGCCGTCACATCGGATTATGAGAGTGAAGGAATAGAGTGTACACTGGTGTACTATGCCTGCCAATCCGCAGTGGGGCAGCATGGTGGGTCTTTGCTCTAAAACCCCTCTCATATGAGTGAGAAGGAATGTGCCCAGTGGGACGTTAATGGGCTGCTACTTACTTTACTTTATAATTTAAAAATTAAAAGTGCATACGTACAAAGTACACATATCCGAAGTGAAACTTCTTTGCCAAACTAATCTTTTAGTCTTGTTGATATTTATACAAATCTAAAACTTTAGATTTCCGAGACTTATAAGTTCGTATAATCAATCGTGTATGTGTCAAATATATGGTGGTTTGTGTAATATGTTTTTTATTATAATTATATTTTATGCATAATTTTCGCTATTATGTATGCAAATATAGATATCACGTATCAATACGAAACATAACAAAAATAAAAAAGTTTTGTAAACTATGTCGCTTATAATAACGTAATTTTATGTAATTAGTTTTTTTATAAGATTAAATATATCGTTTTGTTTTTCATGGAAACTTTATCGTGTTACACAATTTGTAACGCTTTGCATAATTAAATTAAAAAGCATTAGAGCGGGACAAGGTCATATATATAATTTTAATTGGAATAATAAAAACAAAAATATTATTTCTATCTTAGTATATGAAGTTAATTCCGTGCTAGATTTTAACACGAATTATCATCATCATATAACGTGAAATAACAACATAATCACGCTTAGTTCCTTTGCGTAGGATAACCGAATAATAAGCGATTGTTTTAGTCGTCGTCGTCGTCGCTTCAACCGATGGACGTCCACTGCTGGACATAGGTCTCACGTAATGATGTCCACAAGGCCCGATCTTGCGCCGCCTGGCTCCAGCGGCTACCGGCGACCCTCTTTATGTCGTCGGTCCACCTTGTGGGGGGGTCTCCCTACACTGCGCCGCCCGGTGCGGGGTCGCCACTCCAGCACCTTCGGGCCCCAACGTCCATCGGTCCGTCGGACTATGTGCCCCGCCCATTGCCACTTCAGGTTCGCGATTCGTAGGGCTATGTCGATGACTTTGGTTCTGTTACGGATCTCCTTATTTCTGATTTGATCACGTAGAGAAACTGCGAGCATAGCCCTCTCCATCGCACGCTGAGCGACTCTGAGCTTTCGTATGAGGCCCATAGTCAGCGACCACGTTTCGGAGCCGTAGGTCATCACTGGCAACACGCACTGTTCGAAGAGCTTTGTCTTCAAGCACTGAGGAGTATCGGACGAAAATATCTGGCGTAGTTTCCCGAACGCTGCCCAACCGAGTTGGATTCGGCGGTTGACCTCTTTCTCGAAATTGGACCTACCTAGCTGGACAATGTGTCCCAGGTATGTATATTCGTCTACAATTTCGAGTGCTGAGTTCTCAACGATGACTGGGTGGAGCGGAACATGGATATTGGACATAACTTTCGTCTTATCCATGTTCATTTTTAGGCCCACCTGTCGAGAAGCTCTGCTGAGGTCATCGAGCATTGCATTGAGATCTTCCAGAGTCTCTGCCATAATGACCACGTCGTCGGCAAACCGTAGATGAGTGATGTACTCGCCGTTGATGTTGATGCCCAGTCCGTTCCACTCCATAAGCTTAAACAGGTCCTCCAACGCCGCAGTAAAGAGCTTCGGGGAGATAACATCTCCCTGTCGCACTCCACGCTGCAGTTGGATAGACTCTGTGCTTTGGTCCTGTATACGGACTGACATGGTGGCGTTTTCGTACAAACACTTCAACACGTGTATGTACCGGTGGTCAATTCGGCATCTCTGCAAAGATCTCAACACGGCCCATGTTTCCACCGAATCGAAGGCTTTCTCATAGTCCACGAACGCCAAGCAAAGTGGCCGATTATACTCCTCGGTCTTCTGTATAATCTGCCGCAGCGTAAAGATGTGGTCTATGGTACTAAAGCCTTTTCGGAATCCGGCTTGTTCAGGAGGCTGGAAGTCGTCAAACTTGAGATTGTTTTAGTAGGGATTGAAAAATAATACTTGGTTGAGCAGCGTTTGGGAAACTACGCCAGAAATTTTCATCGGAAATCCCTCAGTGCCTGAAGACCAAAGTCTTCGAACAGTGCGTGTTGCCAGTGATAACCTACGGTTCTGAGGCGTGGTCGCTGACTATGGGCCTCATGCGGAAGCTCAGAGTCACTCAGCGTGGGATAGAGAGGGCTATGCTCGGAGTTTCTCTACGCGATCGAATCAGAAATGAAGAGATCCGTAGTAGAACCAACGTCACCAACATAGCCCTATGAATCGCGAACCTGAAGTGGCAATGGGCGGGGCACATAGTCTGAAGGACCGATGGACGTTGGGGGCCGAAGGTGCTGGAGTGGCGACCCCGCACCGCACGGCGCAGTGTCGGCAGGTTCCCCACAAGGTGGACCGACGACATAAAGAGGGTCGCCGGTAGCCGCTGGAGCCAGGCGGCGCAAGATGGAGCCTTGTGGAGGTCATTACGTGAGACCTATGTCCAGCAGTGGACGTCCATCGGTTGAAGCGACGACGACGACGACGGCGGCGAGTCCTTTAAACCGATTAAGTATTGGTTCTTTAAAAAATCTATATCGGTTTTTTATAAAGAACCAATACTTTATCGGTAAAAGAAAGAACTACTACTTGAATAAAGAACTTGAAAATTGTTTGTTCAAGTAGTAGTTCTTTATTTACGTCCCACTGCTGGGCAAGGGCGAAGGTTTTTTAGAGCAGAGATCCACCACGCTGCTCCACTGCGGATTGACAGGCATAGCACACAAGTGCACTCTCTATTCCTTCACTTTCATAGTCCGATGTGACGTGAATCTGACACGACCGGAGAGAGATCGGGCGCAGGACCGACGGCTTAACGTGCTCTCCGACGCACGGGGGTAGATCACATCGCCAACTTCCTAACTTCGGGCAAATATTGAAAAAATCTTAATAGAAAACTCAATATTGATTTTTGAATTGGCCCGACCCGAGACTCGAACCCGGGACCTCATGTCTGTAGTCGAACATGCTAACCACTAAACCAATGAGGCAGTTACAGTATCCTATTCATTTATTAAGTCTAGATTTCAATCAATCGCACGCTTTTTTACAGTCTAAGTAATCCTTCAAATTGCAGTACGATTTATCAATTAGTATGATTTTAATAAATAATTTTAATTTTAGTACTTCTGGGGGTTTCTTATAGAATTTACAATTTATTTGTTTCTTATGTAATATGAGACGCAGTCACTTTTGAAGTGAAACTTCTTTAGACGTGACGAAACGCGAGATTAGCGTCAAGAAGATGTGCATCGTTTTTTATGCTAATTCGTTTGAAGGTTAGGTAGTTTTAATATTTACAAATAACATGTGGCATTTTAATGTGCCACTCGTCATTTAATAATTTAGTATATTTTTCATAATATTCAAAAACATAATTTACTTAATATTGACAAAAAAAACACGTGGCATTTTAATTTACAATTCCTCATTTGAGATTTCAATAAATTATTTGTGTTAATTTATTAAATTCCTAACATAATTAACATCTTACTTTTCCCTCCCTCTAAGTGTTGGACTCTAAAGTTTTAGACTTGTATAAACATAAACAAGACTTTAAATTAGTTTGCCAAAGAAGTTTCACTTCTTACATGTGTACTAAAGTGTTAACATTTCCGTACAGACAGTTTTCATATATTTATAGGTATATAGTGAACCGATATTAATTTCAATAGTGTTTTTGACCGACAAAGAGTATCGATGCTTGATATATCAATATTTGTATTTGCATCTTCAGCTCATTTATATCACATATATAATATTATATATTATAAGTGGTCTATCGAACAGGCTCAGCTCTGCAGTTAAAAGAATTCGTCGTTTGACAGATGTTGATACTGCCAGACTGGTATATTTCAGCTATTTTCACAGCATTATGTCATACGGTATTCTACTTTGGGGTAATGCTGCTGATATAGATGCAATATTTGTGCTGCAGAAAAGGGCCGTTCGTGCGATTTACAATATGGGTCCAAGAGAGTCGCTAAGAAACAAATTCAAGGCAGTTAACATAATGACAGTTCACTGCGTATATATATTAGAAAACTTGTTGTATGTACATAAAAACATTGACTCTTTTAATAAAAAGAGTGAATGTACATCATATAACTTACGAAACCAAAACAAACTTGTTATAAATTCTAGTAGGCTGCATAAGATTAACAACTCATTTAAGGGTAACTGTATACGTTTCTATAATAAACTCCCACAAGACGTTCTAAAGATGTCAATTAATAAATTCAAAGTCTTTGTTAAAAGAAAGTTGATAGAAAAATCGTATTATAAGTTGCAAGATTACCTAGACGATAGAAACGCTTGGGAGTGAACAAATTGCTCTAATTTTAATTAAAATATAGTAAACTAATATGTTATTGTAATACTGATGATAACAAATAAAAATGCCCGACTGAGTTTGTTGTGGGTTCTTCTCGGATCAGGGCGCGAAGGAACCCTCGAACCCTTTAGATTTAAAGCCGATCTTGAGTACCATCATCAGACGTATATTAGAATCAGAGTGTGGAAAAAAAATATAATTTGACGATTCAAATGTGCTGATAAATAAATGTTTGTAACAATCGGACCCATCGTTTCGCAGATTAAACGTTTGCAGTAGAAAAATCGAGTCATTTTTTCTTCTTTATATTGCTGACAGTTTAGCACTTGACTGTGATCTCACGTGATGGTAAGTGATGATACAGTCTAAGATGGAAGCGCGCTAATCTGTTAAGAGGCGATATACCCCTTACGGTTTCTACACAGCATCGTACCGGAACACAAATCTCTTTTATTTGGCGGTAGGGTGGTAACTAGCCACGGCGGAAGCCTCCCACCAGTCCAGACTCAGACAAATTAGAAAATACAATTTCCTAAATTCGTCCCACCGGGGATCTAACCCGGGACCTCCGCTAGCAAAGGGAATACTCGCACCACTGCGCCAGCGAGGCCGTCGAATAAAAAAAGTTCTAACTGTGTAGATTTTTATTATTTTCCAGAAATTTGTCAGCCAAAAACTTAAACACATAAACCGAGACTAACCTTCCCATTGTATTAAACCATTTGTACAGGTGTTTTAACAACTTATTGCATTTGAAATGTAGAAAATAACTGTTTTTATGATATTTTTTGGATGTAATGTTTATTGATATAAACATATCTCATTCCTTTGTTACAAATTGATGGTCTCGAAATGATTTATTAATATCTTTAATGACTTTAACGCTGTGGGTTCCAAGCTGTATACAAAAATCCATTGGTCGTTTTTAAGTCGGTTTTTGGACAAGAAACATTGTTGTTGCAATAAACAATGGAATTGGGTCGATCGCGCTTCTCTATCGCGTGTTCGGTGCTCTCGTTTGCACGCTCGGCTCATGCGGAACGTTTATTTCCTTTGAGTTTGTTTATGTTGAATACAGATGTCCCCTATTTATGCAATCGGTTTTGAATTTGCCTACATAATAAATATGTCAAAAACGTCTTTTTACAAAAGACTTATTATAATGTCACGAAAAACTTCGCTTAGAAGTTTTGCTTCATTATTTGAACTATCGAAATATGTATATACGAACTTCAATGGGCAGTATACTTCTTGGGTCTTTTTTGTTTTAATAACAAAAATTATAAAGATATTTTTTTTTGTATTAAAATTTCATAAGTATAGTTTGGCAATTAAAAACGGGCAAATTAACTAAATATGTGACTAAAAAAGTTTTTGACAGTTAAACCTTATACACACACCGGTATATTATGCGGAACAAAAAAAAGTCCGTAATTTAAAAAATATCCTTTTATTTTAAAATCTACTTACTACAATTCTTTTGTTATTTAAATTCATTCGTTTTAATTAAAATGAGATCACATGAGGAACATATTTAGCGAGCAAAGGCGATTTGTGAAAAATGGTACATTTTTGAACTTTTTATGTAAGCGGGAAAAGTGAACATTAATATTAAAATAACAAATAATTGAATTAGAAAAATGGTGATTAATATCTCGTATTTCCTCCACGTATTCTTATTAAGGTTCCTACCCGTCTAGGCATACTGAGAATGATGTTATCGATGATCTCTTGGGATAGTCTCCGCCATTCCTCTACTACAGCTATTCGCAGTTCACCCACGTTGGCAGGAGCTGGAATTCTGGACTTAACTTTTCTTTTCAGCAAGTCCCAAACGTGTTCTATTGGGTTCATATCCTATGAATTGGCCAGCCACTCCATAACAGAGATATTCATATCATTAAGATATGCTTACCTATGCAACGAGTACTTCAATCTAATATCTCGAGAGAAAGGGATTTGGTATCGTACTATGCAATCGAGACCTATCCAATCTTGGATTGACAATTGTTCATATAAAAGTCAGGATACGGTACATATTCTGAGACTGCGGTTCGGGACACATTCCATCAAACAAGTTTGGATTCTTAATGGGAAAAATTACCACGCCAAATTGTCCGGATTGTGACAGACAAGAAGATCTTTACCAAATTGTGATGGAATGTGTTCGAAACAAGTCGCAACGACAGGAGATTATGTACCGGTTTCCTGCACTCCGAGAGGTTGGCGGCTGTAACAGTACCCTAGGGCATGCTTTAACAGCGGAGGTCAGGGCCCTGTTTCGGCTGTAGAAAAAGGATTTCGAAGTGTGTATCGTCAGTAGTTTTTAATTTACTTGTAGTGTATTTCGAATGGAGGACGGTACGGAGCGACTTAGTCCTTCTAGGACCAAGCTCCTTTAAATTAAGATTTGAAAAAAAAAGATATGCTTGAGTTACCCGAGTGGGATGCGGCCGAGCATTATCCTATATAAAAACAAAATCGTCACAGATATATGGGGCAAACGGTACGACTTTTTCTTCTAAAACTTCTCTGAATTAGCGGTCTGCAGTCAGACTCCGATCAGAATCAGAATCAATCACTAGCAATTCTGTGCGAGCTCCCAAAAAAATTTCCGCCCAAACCATTATTGATCCACTACCTGAATTTATTGTTCTCGTTTGCGTCTGTATACTCTTTCGTCGTCGTCGCTTCAACCGATGGACGTCCACTGCTGGACATAGGTCTCACGTAATGACGTCCACAAAGCCTAATCTTGCGCCGCCTGGCTCCAGCGGCTACCGTCGACCCTCCAGCACCTTCGGCACCCAGCGTCCATCGGTCCTTCGGACTATGTGCCCCGCCCATTGCCACTTCAGGTTCGCGATTCATAGAACTATGTCGGTGACTTTGGTTCTACTACGGATCTCTTCATTTCTAATTCGATCACGTTGAGAAACTCCGAGCATAGCCCTCTCCATCGCACGTTGAGTGACTCTGAGCTTCCGCATGATGTATATTCTTTACCTGCCGTCAATTTGATTTAAGAGAATTCTGTACTCATCACTAAACAATACCTTACTCCATTGGTCTTCGTTCCGTTTTTATATTCCGCTAAATATGCCAGTACGTATAGTTATTGAAGTAGGCTCAAAAAGCACTTTTGAATCGTCAGTAGTCTGACCGTTTGCAACAAATCCACCACCGGTTCGTAAAGTTGAGAAAAAATTGGCAAGAAACTCAAGGTTTACTCTTTTAAAGTTAGTTTTGTATATTAAAATGTGTATTATATTGCTTCTGTGAGCTCTTGGAATCAAGTCCAAACATTTCTATTGTTTTAATAAACTTCAACATTATAATTTGCCTTCTGTAAAAGTATGTTTTAGATATATTTCTTAAAATTATGCGGAGGCAAATCTAAAACTGATTGCGGTATCTTTGACTTCTGAACCTCGTAGTTAAATATGATGATCAACGGAACTTCTCGATGGCTTACAGTAAGGGTGCGATTTTCACTAATTAGTTCATTTTTCGAGTTTTCTATGGGCAAATGAGAAACAATGACGGCAAGACCTCAAAAAGTATTTGATCCATTAGGTATTAATTCGGCATACGTCTTTCTTTCGCGTATCGGTACTCAATGAGAACGAATTTTCCCCCACGGGATCGAGAATCATGTGAATAGTTACTTATAAAAGTAGCAAGAGCTCTCCCAGGCATAACACAAGTAACCCTTCCTTGTATATATAATGAGAATATATTGAAAGAAAAACGAAAGACTAATGCGATACTTCGACGTATAACAATCAATTATAAAGCATTGTAATAATGAGTTTACTTCAAACATAAGTTATTGTTTGTTTTTACAAATTATTATAATTGTGCCCGTGACTTGCAAGCCTTGAATGATTTTCCATAAGAAATAGCAAGAAATTGTGCTGGAAAGCAGGGCTGCCAAAATGTACATGTAGTGTGTAGTATTTACTACTGTAGTTATGTGTTAAGTGCGGATAATAATCAAACCATATTATTCATACTTCTGTATTAATCTTCATCCTCATCCAATTTTATCAATGGCCGTTTCAATATCTATAAAATACTTTTGAAGTTATTAAAATGGGTCTTTCCATTCAAAAGATATAACGAATTTAAAAATGTCAATCTAAAGAAAATTGTAGCGATGCTTATACCTGGGCCTACGACTGGTGAGTTAGCTCATATTCCAAGGATACCAATGATACCTACCGATGTACTTATTTACAATATCTGTAGAGTATTTTAAATTTGCTAATGTCGGACATCCTACGTAAGTAAGTAGCAGCCCATTAACGTCCCACTGCTGGGCACAGGCCTCCTCGCTCATATGAGGGCGGGTTTTTAGAGCATAGACCCACCACGCTGCTCCACTGCGGATTGGCAGGATCCTACGTAAAATGATTTTTAGTTAATATATAAAATCTGTCATTGCCTGCGCTGGGGAAACAATTGATGATGGAACAAAAAAATATTCTACAATATTATAGAACGTGTTCATATCTACAAAAAAGTCCACGACACCATATGTCCAACTACTGTTGACATGTTACTATAACTACTTTTTTACATTTTAAAGTTAATAAAAATGCCGACTATAATTAAACCATATTATTCATACCTCTGTATTAATCTTTATAAAAGACCGTTATATATTTATCTAGCGGCCTGTCCCGGCTTCGCACGGCTAGACATAACTAGGTACAGATATTTAAGTTATAAGCATGATAATTAAAACAACCATGAATCACTAAATTAGTAAAAAATTGTATGCTTATTTTAAAGCCTCCCTGTACATGTGTTAAAAAAACTCGAAACATTCAATGTCGCTTGCGTCCACTGCGTAAGGAGCCGACCGGCTACCTAGTTCATAATAGTGCACCCCCTTCTCCCGCACTGCCCCTCTCTCGTCGAGTTGGTATTTTTATTTTAATTTCATGATATCTTTTGAATGGAATATCCGATTTCAATAATTCAAAAAGTAATTATTTGGATAAAAATTTATAAATGGTATGCATAACACGGTCTGATTTTGATCGGCATTTCTATCAATTTGTTAAATGTAAAAAAGTAGTTACAGTGACGTAACTACAATAGTTAGACATATGGTCTCGCGAAGTTTTTTGTAGATATTTATATATTCTATAATACTGTCGAACATTTTTTTTAATACCTGTAGAGTATTTTTAATTAGAGAGATTGTATTAGTTAGACATACATTAGTTGTGAAGTAAAATCTGTATATTGATTACATTATGAATGTAAGTGTGTATCCAATAATCTAAAAGAAAGTAAGTAAAAAGTAAGTGAAATAAAACTTTTATGATAACAAAAATTAATCTATAGTCTGACTAAGTGTCCACAGCCATCATCAGTATCTACGCGGGTGAAACCGCAGGGTATTATAGATAGATAGTATGCTTTATTGAACACCACAAGAGAAACAATAATAATACAACGACTTAAGTAATTCTAGTGTACAATGGGCGGTCTTATCGCTAGTTAGCGATCTCTTCCAGACAACCCAACGTATAGGGAGACCGTCAAAGAAAAAAGAGTAGGTAGGCGGTGTTAATAAATAAATAAACATACTCATATAACTAGTGCCACTCTTCTAGTGCCACTTGCATAGATAATATATTTACGAACATAAATCCAACTGAGAAAAAGACAATAAGTAATTTAGATTCGGATCACTGTGGCCAACTCATTCGCTTTCCAATTCCAAAGAAAAATGTAAATAAACGTAGAATAACTTTTGTGCCAGTAACAGCTGACCGTATTGGAAAAATGAGATCAGCCCTAATTTCGAACTGCTATATAGCTGATTCTTCTAATCCAAATGAAATATATAATAACTTTTTTTCCAAATTTAATCAAATATTTAACTCAATATTTAAAAGTAAATCGATCACTCTTACTGACACAATGGCGTTCAGTGAATGGGCCACGGTTGATTTGCATAAAAGTAGGCAAAAGTTGTATGAATTGTATGCTGAGCGTCAGTACAACACTAGTGTAGAGTTCAGGGATTATGTGAGATTATTTTCCAAGGATTTCAAAAAGAAATGTGTTTTTGCTAAATCGCAACACATAAAATGTAAGATAAAAAATAGTACTAATATAATTAAAACAACTTGGAAAATAATTAATGATGAAACAGGAAAAGCAACTCCGCGTTTTGATGAATTTCATTTAGATTTAGAGAATAAAAAAATTTCGTCAGACTTAGAGGTTGCTAATACTTTTGAAGAGTTTTTTACAAAAATTCCTGTCTCAACTACGAAATCACTGAACTCCTCACCTTCCATTGCACTCTCTTGGCTAGCTGATAGCTTGCCCCAATGTCATAGTACTTTTAAATTCAGTCGTGTCGATGCCTCTGATGTTATTAAGTCATTTAATTTAATTAATAACAAAAAAACTAACGATTTGTGGGGTTTGTCAGTTAACCTTGTAAAATCATTAATTGACATCGTTGCACCAGACATGGCGGTAATTTTTAACAATTGTGTAGATTGTGGTGTATTTCCTGACTTAATGAAGTACAGTAAAATAATACCGATGTTTAAGTCAGGCAGTACTTCGAACCCTAGTAACTTTAGGCCAATATCGGTTCTCCCAACCTTTAGTAAAATATTTGAAAAAATAATGTTGAACCAGTTGCTAAAACATTTCAAAAAATATAATTTATTACATAATAAGCAATTTGGCTTTACTCGAGGTCGCTCGACTACCGATGCTGGCGTACAGTTATTACTCAATATCTACGAGGCCTGGGAGGATTCACGTGACGCGCTTGGCGTTTTCTGTGATCTGTCTAAGGCCTTCGATTGTGTTCAGTATGAAACCCTGATCGGGAAATTGCGACACTATGGCCTCGCGGGCACAGCATT
>JACTOM010000110.1:6850059-6970112 GCA_015832385.1 Elymnias hypermnestra | reverse complement strand
AAAAAAAAAAAAAAAAAAAAAACAGGAGGGCATTCTACCTGTCCGATTGTCTTTTTCAGCAGTAGCAAACGTTGCTCTAAGCCAAGGTCCGAGCCTCGCAGGAGGCGCCTTCGGAGCAATGTTTCCCCCACGACGCAGCAGGGCCCTTCTACGGGCACACCCCTCGGCAGAGCTTCTGCGCTCGCCATCCCTCTCGATTACGCTGTAAAAGCCAATAGGGCTAACAGCAACTACACACTTCGAAAAAAAAAAAAAAAAAAACAGGAGGGCATNTGTGTCCGGTGCACACCTTGCACCCATAAATTATTGGTTATTGTCATTTAATAAAAAAAATAATTAATAATTTAGTTGAAAGTGATAAATAATTTCTATGAAAATTGACTGTGGTTGTTTTTATTTAAATGATGGAAGACCAGAACCCGATAAATATATATGTCGGAATGCGGTATTCTGTGGAGCGCTGGCGCCATCTGTCTATCGTCATGGAACAGAGTCAATAGTGGCAGTCCGGTGCACGTTTCTTAGCAGTTCTCGGGTGACGGCCTGCCGTTGCGGTGGACTTTTGAAACTGTCTCGTTCCTAGCTATTTTTATTAATGAGTTTGTGTAAATTGACATCGGGAACATTAAGTGATTGAACATTATAATCTGAGTTAATTAGTAAAGTGTTTGACTGCACCAACATTACCCACGAACGCCCACAGTATGGAATTATGGATGCCACTAATGACGATGTCGGCGGAGAACGTTACGTCCTATGCTTTATGTTCCTTTCTCTCTTATTCTCCGACATATATTTATTTGTTAGAATAGATAAATAAATAGGTGCCATTAGCCGTTTTTCTCATTATATTTCAAATATTCAAATGGTGAAATTTTCAGGCCTCAGTCAAAATATATCGACATTAGGAAAAATTGATGAAAACCAAATCGTAGGTAATTTAATTCCAAACAATTTTTGTTATTAACATTTTCGGTGTAAATTTGAAAACTTTTGGGGGTCTAACTCCAAAAATGACCAAGATGGCGGATGACGCAACTGGTTGCGGATCTTGAAAATCGAAAGTTAAGCTTTCGATGATGCCCTCCGATAATTCGCGTAATAAAACGACAGTTAATGTAATGTCAGTCAAATAAATTTAAAATCTTCTTCAAATATATACAATTTAAGCCGTCGGTCCTGCGCCTGACCTCTCTCCGATCGTGTCGGATTGCCATCACGTCGGACTATGAGAGTGAAGGAATAGAGAGTACATCTGTGTACTGTGCCTGCCAATCCGCAGTGGAGCAGCGTGGTGGGTCTATGCTCTAAAAACCCTCTCTGATTTAAGCGAGGAGGCCTGTGCCCAGCAGTGGGACGTTAATGGGCTACTACTTACTTACTTATACAATTATAAGAAAATAATTTCATATTAAATTTATAAAACAGACAATTATAACATACTTAAAAATAAACTTTAAATTACTAATATAAGACGAAAACAATTAAAAGTGTTTTTATTTTTAAGAAATTCGTAAATAGCTTTTTAAATAGAGTGTTATTGTATGCAAGATATTAGGAGACCGCTTCGAAACCGATGGCAGGCGATGGTACCGATAGTACTGATGCCACCTTTGATGATAGGACGGAAACTATCGATCCTGCTTTAAAAAAAAACCAGCAATGTAACACAAAATCAAAATCAGCTGGTGCTTGCTGCTGGTTTTTTTAGTATTGTATTTTTTATAAAAATTTAGTTTCATTTGGCTACACTGATGGAGCAAAAACAATGCTAATAAAAAGTTTTATAAATATAGTGTTTTTAAAACAGGATCGTTTTTTTCCGTCTCATCATCAAATTGTGTTTCATAGTTTGTTTTTTTTTATAGTAATGTACGTTTTATAAAAGTTTCGATTAATTTAGCGATATGGAGCGTAAACAACCTAAGCTTTAGCGATATGGAGCGTAACCTTTTAAAAATATGATTTTTTTTAAAATCAGGAACGATTTTTTCCGTCCCATGATCCAAAGTGTCAATAGTACTATTGTCTGTCTTCGTTTTCAGAAGCGGTCTCCTAATTCCTCATATATTTATGTCGGAGTGCAGTAGTCTGTGGAACGCTGGCGCCATCTGTTTATGGCATGGGACAGAGCCATACGTCGTGAGCCAACGGCGGATGAGTTCCCAAGTGATAGTCCGCCAGAGCGGTCGATGGATGAAACTGTCGCGTTCCTAGCTATTATTGTTAATGAGCCTGTGTAAATGGATATCGGCAACTTTAAGTAATTGGACATTATAATTCGAGTTAATAAAGTGTTTGATTGCACGTATAGAAATTATGGATGCCATTAATGACGATGTCGGCGGAGAACCCTATGCTTTATGTCTCTCCCCGTCTCTCTTATTCTCCGACATGTATATGTCAGCACCCGACCGAAGCGGAGGCAATCAATACACCACATTACTTGTCTAAACTCAGAATTACTTAAGAACTGTTATCACAAGAGAATGATCTATAAGAATCATCTAACGAAAGTTCTCAAAACTGAAAACCAGCCTATTAATAACACCGAGCTTGCACTTGCTACAGCCTGTATAATTGCAATATTCTATAAAAACAAAGTACCATGACACCGGTATAATTACAATATTAGAATCACAACATCTGGTATAATGACATTCAGTATCATGACTAACTATTTAATAGTTAAACATTTAAAATAAAACCCGCCGACATATTCAGTATACAGTACTAAACCTTTCAGGTGAGTTTTCATTAGAAGGCCATGTATTAAAATAAATTTTATTAATTAATTATACATACATACATAGTCCTTCCACTTGCTACGATCCTTGCATATCTCCTTCGCTTCTTCCATTCTCATTAAACCTTTCATACAAGTTCGTCGGTTTAGAGTACTCTTGACCTGGCCCTTATTTAAATTGTCCTGGATTTGGTCCAGGTACGTACGCCTTGGTCTTCCCCTTCCAACTTTCACATTCACTCTTGACTCATAAATACTTCTTGTCAGTCTCCTTTCATTCATTCTTTTTACGTGCCCAAATCATCTTAGCATGCCTTTCTCAATTTTAGTCACCACATCTTCTTTTACACNTTTTTATTTTTAAGAAATTCGTAAATAGCTTTTTAAATAGAGTGTTATTGTATGCAAGATATTAGGAGACCGCTTCGAAACCGATGGCAGGCGATGGTACCGATAGTACTGATGCCACCTTTGATGATAGGACGGAAACTATCGATCCTGATTTAAAAAAAAAACCAGCAATGAAACACAAAATCAAAATCAGCTGGTGCTTGCTGCTGGTTATTTTAGTAATGTATTTTTTTATAAAAATTTAGTTTCATTTGGCTATACTGATGAAGCAAAAACAATTCTAATAAAAAGTTTCATAAATATAATGTTTTTTAAAACAGAATCGTTTTTTTCCGTCTCATCATCAAATTGTGTATCATAGTTTGTTTTTTTTTTATAGTAATGTACGTTTTATAAAAGTTTCGATTAATTTAGCGATATGGAGCGTAAACAATGCTAATATAACCTTCTAAAAATATGATTTTTTTTTTAAATCAGACACGATTTTTTCCGTCCCATGATCCAAAGCGTCAATAGTACTATTGTCTGTCTTCGTTTTCAGAAGCAGTCTCCTAATACCTCATATATTTATGTCGGAGTGCAGTAGTCTGTGGAACGCTGGCGCCATCTGTCTATGGCGTGGGACAGAGCCATACGTCGTGAGCCAACGGCGGATGAGTTCCCAAGTGATAGTCCGCCAGAGCGGTCGACGGATGAAACTGTCGCGTTCCTAGCTATTATTGTTAATGAGCCTGTGTAAATGGATATCGGCAACATTAAGTGATTGGACATTATAATTCGAGTTTATAAAGTGTATGATTGCACCAAATGCCATTAATGACGATGTCGGCGGAGAACCCCATGTTTTATGCTCTCCAACTCTGTGATTCTCCGACATGTATATGTCAGCGCGCGGCCGAAGCGGAGGCAATCAATACACCATATTTCTTGTCTAAATTCAGAATTACTTAAGAACTGTATCACAAGAGAATGATCTATAAGAATCATCTACCGAATGATCTCAAAAACTGAAAACCAGCCTATTAATAACACCGAGCTTGCACTTGCTACAGCCTGTATAATTGCAATATTCTATAAAAACAAAGTACCATGACACCGGTATAATTACAATATTAGAATCACAACATCTGGTATAATGACATTCAGTATCATGAGTAACTATTAAATAGTTAAACATTTAAAATAAAACCCGCCGACATATGCAGTATACAGTACTAAATCTTTTACGTGAGTTTTCATTAGAAGGCCATGTATTAAAATAAATTTTATTAATTAATTATGCATACATACATAGTCCTTCCACTTACTACGATCCTTGGATATCTCCTTCGCTTCTTTCTTCATTAAACCTTTCATACAAGTTCGTTGGTTTAGAGTTCTCTTGACCTGGCCCTTATTTAAATTGTCCTGGATTTGGTCCAGGTACGTACGCCTTGGTCTTCCCCTTCCAACTTTCACATTCACTCTTGACTCATAAATTCTTCTTGTCAGTCTCCTTTCATTCATTCTTTTTACGTGCCCAAATCATCTTAGCATGCCTTTCTCAATTTTAGTCACCACATCTTCTTTTACACCACAACGTTCTCTTCTCTCTGCTGGGCCATCAAAGGGGAGAATGAAAGGAAATTGCATGCAGCGGAGATGCGAATGTTGAGATGGATGTCTGGAGTAACAAAATTAGATAATATTAGGAATGAATATATTAGAGGAAGTGTGGAAGTAGCACCAGTGACCGAGAAGTTAAGGTGTGGAAGGCTATCCTGGTATGGACATATCATGAGAAGAGAGGATAGCCATGTATGCAAGAAGGTCCAAAATATGATGGTAAGCGGCAGGGCCGGGAGAGGGCGACTAAAAAAGTGTGGATGAACTGTGTTAGGATAGGTGTTGACGGCCTCGCTGGTGCAGTGGTGCGAGTATTCGCTTTGCTTGCGGAGGTCCCGGGTTCGATCCCCGGTAGGACGACTTTAGGAAATTGTATTTTCTAATTTATCTGAGTCTGGACTGGTGGGAGGCTTCGGCCGTGGCTAGTTACCACCCTACCAGCAAAAACGTACCGCCAATACAAAGAAATTTGTGTTCCGGTACGATGTTGTGTAGAAACCGTAAGGGGTATATCGCCTCTTAANAAAATTTGATGGTAAGCGGCAGGGCCGGGAGAGGGCGACCAAAAAAAGTGTGGATGAACTGTGTTAAAGAGGATATGTGCGTAAGGGGTGTGAATGTAGAAATGACAGCGGATAGAGTGAAGTGGTGACCCCACCTAGTGGGATAAGGGCAAGAAAATGATGATGATGAGATAAAAATTGTATTACCATCTTAGGATGAAAGGAACTTGAGTGGATCTTATTACCTTGTTACAAGGTAATAGCTTGTTGAAGCAAACTTCAACTTTAATTAGACGATTGGATTAAAAACTAAATTGTCAACTAATCAATTCCAATTTTCCATATAAAACTCGAGGCTGTATTCAATAAACTTCTCGGTGCCAATTAAAAATTTTTCACTCTGGGTCCCTAGAAACTTTGAATAGGGTTTTCTGACCTGAAGAAGTTTGTTTGAAACAATAATAACGTGGAATTAACTGTTATCTATAAATTTCGTAAACTTAATTAACCAATACTATGTTTATTACGTTAATGTTAAACGTTTTTCGTCCACCTGTCGCATGTCGCAATTACAACTTGCGGCGAAGTGGGAGTAGGGTTCCAAATAAAAAAAGTGCGTGCGTACAAAGTACATATGTCTGAAGTGAGACTTCTTTGGCAAACAAATTTTTAAGTCTTGTCAGAGGGAAGACATGTAAGGCATTTAATTGTCATTGAAATATTAAAAGTGTCGAATGTCAATACAAATAATTAATTAAAGTCTCGAATGATGAAATGTAAATAAAAATGCCATGTGTCTTTGATTAAATTTTGATTTTGAATATAAAATTTAGGAAAGTTTTATGAAAAATAGTATATTAAATGACGAGGGGCAAATTAAAATGCCACATGTTATATGTAAATATTAAAACTACCTAACCTTCAAACGAATCAGTATAAAATGCGCTGCGCATCTTCGTGACGCTCCGATCCGTAAACATTTTACCCTCATGTGCCAGTGGAAGGTTCCCCTCAAAAACATTTTGTTATTTTATGAAACCATGATCCAAGTGAAACAATTGATGGGAGATTCGAGAGCTTTTCGCTTTACCGTGTGCGATAGATGGACTAAAGAAGAAGTAATGGAAAAAGTTTCACTTTCAAAATGAGATCAAACTCTAGTAAGCCCTGAAAACTCTCTTGAATCTTCTCGGTCTTCAAGAGTCTTGAAGAGAGGAAACTCTCATGAAGTTAGAATTTTGCAAAAAATATATATGACAGAAATTTTCCCCTTCAAATGTTCTAAAAAAATGTCTGCGACAACAAATATCTATCTTCTAAGGATGGCGCACCACCTTTTTTATGCTAGCCAAATTTATTCTGTAAATCATGTTTTAATCCTTACAACTATCTGGGCGATACTCCGAGAAATAGCTAGTTGAATATAGGTTGCAGCGTACGTAATATGATATACATACATATAGCGAAAATGATAAATAAGAATTGAGGTTTCTATAGAAAGCCAGTAAAGTACTCCTCCATGGGAACTGCGCGGGCAAGTTCTTGCGGCTGTCCATAAGTTCAGAGTAGCTGCGAGGACTCACGGCCTACAGCCTGACGCCAATGAGGTCCGGAATATAAGGGCCCGAGCCAACCGGGCTCTAATTGAACGGTGGAGAGAGGATCTGAGGTCCCCAGTAGCGGGCGTGGACACAGTGGAGGTGATCCGCCCTCACCGGGAACAATTCCAAGGGGTATGGGTCGCTCTCTTTCAGACTGGTGCAGGTTCTGACCGGATATTCGGAAATGTTGGATATTCGAAAAACTTTCCGAAACCAGCTGTTTCGGAAAGTTCCTGTATCGAATTGGCCGTGAAGAGTTACCCGCATGCCATAACTGCGATGCCGCTGTTGACGCAGCACACCACATTTTAGCAAAAGCAGCAACAAAAGGGGCCGCCTTTATGAACCCTCTGCCAAACTCATCTGAGTCATTAGAGAGGAATGTGTAAGCGCTCCTCTGATGTTCCACAAATGGATGAAGAGGGTTCCGCTGGGTTTTAGTGGATATTGCG
Source organism: Elymnias hypermnestra (assembly GCA_015832385.1). Taxonomy (NCBI): domain Eukaryota; kingdom Metazoa; phylum Arthropoda; class Insecta; order Lepidoptera; family Nymphalidae; genus Elymnias; species Elymnias hypermnestra. Next base: position 6,962,854 of record JACTOM010000110.1, on the reverse strand, counting down.
AGTTCTCCCTCTCGCCGAGAACCACGCTGCCTACGCTAGTCGGGTTGCATAAATGCATTTCCCAGCGTGCAAAAAAAAGCCAGTAAAGTACAAACCAACGCATCCATTAAAAGTTTCTATATATTACCTCTTAGTACATCCGAGTATGACAACCAAGCGTTTATGTAAGTTGCTAATTACTTGATTAACATTCCACCGCCTCAAAGACATAGCCCTTCCCTTTGTACAGCTTCTGAACAGATAAACTTTGGGTTAGTACAATTTTGAAATTACATGACCTCCGTATAGCGGTATTAAGTTCTGTCCCTTTAATGTGTCGTCTTTGTTGTTTATTTAGCTAACCTAAAAGTTTTCTATAGACGGAACTGTATATTAGGATCTAAATTTTATTGTTGTTGAAGTTTCAATGACGCTTGCATGTTATAAAGATCAAAATATAGGTTTGAACTACTCTTCTGGACACATCTATTGGCCCACCTTAGAGTTTAGGTTTCGAGTTAAAGGTTAAAGGTTTAATTTAATAACGCGTGTAGCGTCCATAGGCTTCTACCACAGCTCTCATACGATTAGACATAGAGTTTATCAACCGCTCTATGAAATTTTGGGGGATCATCTCCCATTCCTCTTCTATGGCAGTTTTCAACTCCTGCATCGTCTGGGCAACTGGCAGACAAGCCCTAATAAGTCTTTTTAGCTCGTCATACATAGGAAATGCATCCTATTGCATGTTTCATAATATACTTAAGATAATATTTAAGTATTATTTCGTCTACAAAGTGAAAAGACTTTTTTTTAACATTATATTTTTCTAGTCGAACACTAATTTGCAGGTTAAGTTATACTATTCTCAGATTCCTCATTATTATATTGCGTACTTTGAATGACTTAAAACACAATAACGTTGAAACAAAATAAGAACTGTCACTTGGCGAATATCCCTTCATTCTCCTGTAATACCAAACGCCCCACTCGAAAATAAACATCTCACTCAAAAATAATAAGTCCACCATTCACAGTCGTCGTGAAAACGACGACTAAACAGAAGTTTTGATTAATTTTGAAAGTTTTCGGAATAGCATTAAACCGTATGTAGTGCATGTAAACGTTTCATTGATATAATTACAAAGACCTCAGCATAATAAACAAATATAGTAATTAAATAGCAATCCACAAATAAAATAATCATGATCACTAACGATATTCAAGTTGAAATCGTTTTCCCTTTCAATAAATTGATCAAATCATACCAAAATCGTTTTAGAAGAACTATTAAGAATAATGTCAAGCCAATTTAATATCTCTGTTCCCGTATGCTCGACCTGGGATTACATAGTTGACTTTATTGGGGTATATATACATTTATTAAGTGTCATACGGCTTGAATCGCACAAGTTATAAATTCAAATTAATTTATTTGCTATATACAGGTTACATTGGTGTTTACGTATTAAATTTTTCCACTGTAATTGCCATGCAAATATTTAGTGAATTCAATCATTTTTGCCATGTTAATGTCTCACATTATTAATGGAAAATTAATTAATTTTTTTACTTTTTTTTATAATAACATTTTCCTACAAAAAAGTTTTGCAATTTCCTTTGCACCACTGGTAAATTAATAATGTTTTTAAAGTAAAGCAGTAATTTATCAAAAACAAGTAGACGTTTTCTACACAGATTCTACGCAAGCCTTGGATAAAGTATGTCATATCAACCTTCTACTTAAATCATCGTGTTACGGTTTTACTGAAAGAATACTACGCTGGTTTACATCATACTTACAAGAACGTTTACAGCATGTAGTACTAAAAGGATATTAATCGGATTTATACTCTGTCAAATCGGGTACGCCCTGCTAAAATAATCAGCTACGCCAGATATTTTCGTCCGATAACTCTCAGTGCCTGAACACCAAAGTTTTCGAACAGTGCGTGTTGCCAGTGATGACATACGGTTCTGAGACGTGGTCGCTGACTATGGGTCTCATGCGGAAGCTCAGAGTCACTCAGCGTGCGATGCAGACGGCTACGCTCGGAGTTTCTCTACGTGATCGAATCAGAAATGAAGAGATCCGTAGTAGAACCAGAGTCACCGATATTGTCTTACTAATCGCTAATCTGAAGTAACGATATGAGGGCGAGGCGAATAGTCCGAAGGACGTTGGAGGCCGAAGGTGCTGGAGTGGCGACCCCGCACTGGACGGTGCAGTGTAGGCAGACCCCCCCCCCACAAGGTGGACCGATGATATAAAGAGTGTCGCCGGTAGCTGCTGGAGCCAGGCGGCGCAAGATCGGGCCTTATGGACGTCATTACGTGAGACCTATGTCCAGCAGTGGACGTCCAACGGTTGAAGCGACGATAGTATGGTATTAGACGACGGTATGGATTGACAACTCAGAAGACTCTACCTTACTACAGAGTGATATCAATGCTCTTGATGACTGGTGCCATACTAATAATATTATTTTAAACCATAGTAAATGTTTTCATATATGTTTTACTAGAAATTTAACTCATAAACACGACACTATTTATAATATAAAAGACGTAATTTTAAAGAAAGTAAATGAAATAGGAGATCTAGGCACAATTTTCGACAGTAAACTTACCTTCGTGCCACATATTATGTTATTGATAGGGCATCAAAAATATTAGGAATTTTAATAAGAAACAGCAAAATATTTAAAAATAGCAAAACCAAATTAATTATATACAATGTTTACGCTCGAAGCATCTTGGTATATTGCTGTGTGGTATGTTCGCCTTATTAAAATACACATAGTTTACGAATGGAAAGAATACAAAAGCGATTCCTAAGAAAATCCTTTTTTACTATAATGTCAATAAGACTTTAATGAATTACATTGAAATTAAATATTTCAAATTAGATAGACTCTCTTCTTGCAAAAAATTACCAAACCAATGCTTGTTATACAAAACTAGCAGCCCCGACAGACTTCGTTCTGTCAAAAAGATTTGGAATGTGGCAGATTTCAGTTATACGAATGATTTTTGAAACGAAATTATAGCAGTACTAAATATCTATAGCTCTTACATTTTTTGGGACTATTCAATTTGGTCGGGTTGTGATTATTCATTTGATTTTGAACTTTGTGCAGCGGTAATAAAGTGCAAATAAACTCTTTGACGTTAGGAATACACCTACATTGCTTAGACAATAGTAAGTACTTGTAATTTATGATAAATTTATTGAATAGCAATAAAGTTCAAATGGCTCTACATTTTAGTTTAAAAACGTTTGTATGGGAAACAGAAAAGGGCTGCTTTTTAGGGTTTTCCCCTGCAATTATTCGAACTTCTCTCGCCGTAAAAACCATCATTGGACTTCAACGATCCAGGCGATGTTGTGTTATGCGCATACCAACACATTTTGCGATTCATTATTATATTATGGATAATGCGTAATTCATTAGATGCCGCACAAATATTTAGACAAATTAATATAAAAATACCAAGGCCTAATACTCGAGGCAAATTGGGATCATTTGTTGTAACACATGCAAAAACAAATCTTGGTAGTCTCCACGTATCACACAGCAATACAATAAACTTTCTAACGAGAGACCTATTTAAAGATTCATATTGCAATTCCGGAATTGTTGAGGGATGCGATTTCTGACTAAAAGCAAAAATACGCATAGACATTATTTTTTTAATTTTTATATAGTTCATATTTTACTGTATTATTAGATTAATTTTATTTTTAACTCATGTTGTCGCTACATTGTAAGAAATTAAGTGCAGCAACTACTGGTGATCCTTAAATAGATAAATATTAATACGGATAGTTGTGAATAGTCCCCCAACTAGCCAGTCATACCTGCTCGCGACACTACGCCATAAATCGGAGGCACTCGCAACTGTCGCCGAAGCTGCAATATACGAGAGTTATAGGCCAGGAAATTAATTCTGTCGACGCAAGTAGGGTTAGGCGGGAAGCTTATAGGGTGGCTATGATGTTGGACATGTATATACTAACGTGTCTGTGGGTAAACTAAATCAATTTAAACCTCGTTCACATTCTGACATTTTACGTTATTAGGGAAAGGCCCTTTTTTTTCTTGCCTTGGGATGTTCGGAAACATATATGGGGAAAGGAAGTCGAGTTATGTGGGATTTTACTCACAAAAATCTATCGGTCAATTTGAAGCCGCCAGAGTCCCCACCCTGACAACTCACGACCTTAAAGCCCTCGCAGCTGTTGCAGTTTGGTGGAGTGGATTGGAAACTAGCAATTTTTACCGGTTCATCGACAAAAGTGTGTGGTTTTTTTGCCTTATTTTTTGGTCCTTCGAGCCATATTTAAATCCAACCGATACACTTTCTTTTCATACTTTCATTTTTTTATAATTTTATTATATCGGCTACATGCCACAAAAAATCTATGAAAACATGGTTACATTATTAACATCGACGAAACGAAATCGATTTTTCTCATAAGCTGCTTAGGTAACGGGCCCTGGGATATAATAACTAGTTCTATAGATACTTAGGTATCATACGTGTAATCAAATACAAATACGGGAGAAATGAAACATACAATGCTGTCGTGTTAAATGTGCTACAACATAAAGGAAAAAGAGTATTATGGCGTAGAAGATATTTTTTTATTATTTTACTTTGCGTTTACATGTTTAAATCGTCTATATTTGCGAATGGGATTGTAATTTTTGACGTAAAGTCATCTTAAATGCATCCATTGGAAGGCAATCAATGAAAAAAATCAGGGATACAGTTACATATTTATCAACTTTATCCGAGATTCAATTACACCACTGAATAGCTAAATAATCAAAGAATTTATTACGTTTACGTAAGGAATGTAACACATCGCTCGCGGCGGAGGGGAAGCCCCGCTATTTTGAAGGTAATTCTGCTGCATAACGAAATTCCATTTAGAATCAATCGCTCTTTCTCACTCAAACCTCCATATAGACCGCGCTCTCGCATCTTTTGCCCTCTTCAATACGTCTGGCAGGATGATGAAACCTTCGGAAATGTCAGGCTATGAAAAAAAAAAGTTAAAAATATATATTTAATCCACATTATATATAATAACGAAAATAGAATTATAGAATATTAGAATTTAGGGGTGTCTGGCAAGGGGTTAGAACCATAGTAGGTGTCTGACAATTTGTTACGCGAATTTTTGCATTATTACCAATAATATATCAAAAAATTAGATTTTATAAAATAAAATAACATAATTTACAATGGAATTTTATATAGCTTTACTACATTTTATCTGCCAAAGGAACCACAACTCAGGTATCATATGTGGGGATGGCTCTAACCTGTACTAGAGGCACAAATTTTCAGCTTCTATTAGATAAAGAAAGTCTGCCACGGGCTTTTGGTATATTAATTGGGACAGAAATTTGCTTAATATATACAATTTTTTCTATCCTCTTTCTTATTGTTATATTTTTAGTATTTATTCATATCATCTGTGTTTATATAATTATATATAGTTTATGTATGTCTACATCTTTAGCTTGTATGTATGCTGACATATTCATAGCTTTTTCATATCTTTGTACCTACACCATACGTTTTATAAAATACTTCCACTTTGTGGGGTTCCTGGAACAGATCTCTCCAAAGGGATAAGGTATCCTATGTATACTAACTTTTAATATCTTATTACTGTGACTTCTTTTTTGGCGAATAAATAAGTAAAAAAAAGGTAAGTAGCAGCCCATTAAGGTCCCACTTCTGGGCAGACACAAGTGCATTCTCTATTCCTTTACTCTCATATTTTGATGTGATGGGAATCCAACACGATCGGAGAAAGGTCAAGCCCAGGACCGACGGCTTAATGTCTCATGTCTGTAACCGAACATACAAACCACTAGACCAATGAGGCAGTCTAAAAACACCTAACGTCAATTTAAATTTATACAAATTAATTATAACTATAGGAATTCTATTTTTAATGTTAAAATTTCGTCAAGAGAACTATATTATTTTATATTTTATAAAAAAATAGTAAATTAAATGATTAAATAACGATTGGCAAATTAAAATGCCACATGTCATTTCCAAATATTAAAACTGCCTAAACTTCAACCAAATTACCATAAAAACGCTGCAAATGTTTGTGACGCTTATCACGCATTTCAGCCGTAAAAATTTTACCCTCATACGAAGAAGTTTCACTTTAAAAAACTCTCATCATTCAATAAAACAATAATTTTTCACGAGTTACGAAGCCAAGATTGTTTTATTCATATTTTATTTATCTTATAAGATTAAATTGTAAATATATACTTGCAATGTCGGATTCCCGTCACATCGGACTATGAGAGTGAAGGAATAGAGAGTGCACTTGTGTACTATGCCTGCCAATCCGCAGTGGAGCAGCGTGGTGGGTCTATGCCCTAAAACCCTCTCGCTTCTATGAGTGAGGAGGCCTGTGGCTCAGCGATGGCACATTAATGGGCTGCTACTTACCTTTATATACTTTCATTATATATAATGATGGAAATTTTTATACAAATAAAGCCATATAGCCGTCACATAGCCGTTCAACAGAATCTACTTTCAGAGCTGATTTAAAAGACGATATATTTGCTCTACATTATGTATTTTCACGTAACTACGGAGAAGGCCAATAAATTTTTGCTTCTCAGGTATTAAACCTGAGCTGTAAAGAATGAACTTTACTACTTTCAACGTAACCTAGGGTAACGTACACCGAAGGAGGTAGATACTAAAAATTTTATAAATGTATTGAAATTTCTACCTAATTTTCTATGTATTAAGGTTGAAAATGCCTTAAAAAATAATTTTCTTGTAAAGATTAGATCGCCTGTTGGGCTAGCACTACACATGTGATTCATGGATATTGTTGAGCATTTAAAGCCTAACAGCTTTGTACAACAATGTTAAAATTCTTTTAACTTTTTCCTTCTACCTGCATTTATAAATCTTGTAAAGTGGGTCGATTTTGACGAAACTTTTACAGGCTATTAAACTAATTTTACAAGGAACAACTTATTCAAGTAAATTTGTCTCCATCGCCTCAACTTTTTGTCCATTTATCGCATGACATATTACAGCTTTTCGTGGAGCGAAGATAAAGGGAAGGGCATCAGCTGTTTCACTTGCTTCATGGTATTATATACCACACCATGGTTTTTCTTTAATATTTTACGTTTAAAGTAGAAATCTATACAAATAAATAAAATTATATTGTAGTAGTATATAGAATTTTATATCAAGATACCGAATGGGGATAGCGTTGAAATTGTTTTGTTGTCAAAAATTACTTATAGTTCAATTGACAAATACCTGATTTTGACAGTAACTTAATCTAAATGAAATTATACTTTGTCTACTTAATTATAACGTTTAAAATCGTTGATTTTGTCCATCATAATTGATAAGGTTCTCAAAGTTTTGGCAATTGTTATAACTTGTTCGCGCCACAACAAAAGCACAAGGTTATTTATAAGTTGCGTTTAGTTTAAAATGATTTAATTTACGTTTAAAGTCTTATATGAATTTCATTTATTTGCAAGACCTATTTAAAAACTGGGGTGAAATAGTTTCGACTTTTAATGAATATTATATACCTTCAGTTTTTGAGTCTACAACGCAATATTTCACTTATTTCCCTTTGTTTATAATTCAATTAATTAACTGTACATTATAGCTTTGAATAAGTCTAACACATATGTTGGGGAGGGATTCAGGTACAGGCTTCGATATTTGTGTTTTGCGGGTTCGATGTGCAGTTCTTCGTTTGTTAATGATTCGGTTCTACTGTTGTCAGGCGGTTGTTGTTCGGCTTCTCCAGATTGTAACAGTTCGCGCTTTGTAAGGATTTATTCCATTCAGGAGTCTAAGGCGATTGTGTTGAGGCAAATTTTGGGGAAGCCCTTTCATACAACCCGCCCACCTAGCATGCATATGCGGCATGAGGGGTGGCAGAGAGGAAAATTAGTAGCCACCGGCGCCGCGCTAGGATTATTGCTCGGCAACAATTACCAGTCTTTTATATAGTAATCGAGCACATCACTAATACGCAAACGTTTTCCTCCCCCCCCCCCCACACTCGGCTACCACAGCTTCACACTTAATAAACCTTATAAATATTGCAATGCAGCAACAAACGTATGCTCATTTCCATTTGATTACAGATAATTATATATTATATTATTATTTTGCATTTTCGGGGCTATGTGGGGTTAGCACGGCTTTTAAACAAACTTGTGCAATTGTATTGTAAATCCTTTCCAATAATCATCGAAATCGGTTGCCATTATCTTGAGTTATTCGTCAATTTGTCGCGCACATGCCTAATACAAATTTTTCATGGATGCCATCATCAGAACTGGACTAAAAATAGGTACCCTAAGACAAGCGCCACCTTTCATATCAAAAAAATCATCAAGATCGGTTCACCCAGTCGGTAAAAACAATAAAAAATTACAGGCGAATTGATAACCGCCTCCTTTATTTGAAGTCGTTTAAAAACACGAATTCTTGAATAAATAAAAATAAAAAAGGAAAAATAATTTTGCTTAATTGTATCTATCCACTGGGAAGTTGGTAAAACTACGAAACTTTGACAACCTGTGTAGCGAAAGACCGTCGTAGACTTATCTATAGAGGTTTGAATGAAGAGTAATGCATCATTAGGCAAGTTGTGAGTTTGGCATTCAGGAGTCCCCTTTGGGAATTGAAAATGGAGCGATTGATATTTCCTCTTCCCCCTTACCCTCCATTTCTGTTTACGATATCGTAGTTAAAACATTTTTATTATGGTTATTCTATCTATATGATTATGTTAAGAAAATCGAGAGAAACTGCAAACGTTTCAGAAACAATTGGTCGAAAAATGTGTTGCATTGGTCGAAAAAGGCATGTGTCAGAAATAACAAGATAAAGGGTACTAATAATTAATTAATAAGTCTGTGGAACGCTGGCGTCATCTGTGTATCGGCGTGGCGGCAGAGTCAATAAGTGGCAGTTAGGCCCGTCTCTCGGCAGTTCTCGAGTGGCGGTCGGCCGGAGTGGTCGACTATTGAAACTGTCGCGTTCCTAGCTATTAGTGTTAATGAGTTTGTGTAAATTGATATCGGGAACATTAAGTGATTGAACATTATAATCCGAGTTAATTAATAAAGTGTGTGATTGCACCAACATTACCCACGAACGCCCACAGAATAAGAAATTCTATAATGGATACAATTAATAACGATCTCGGCAGAGCACCCAACGCCCCTGTGCTTTATGCTTCTCCGTTCTCTATTATTCAAATATAAATTCCAATAAAATACATCGACATGCATTACCATTAAATATAAAAACAAATAACACACAATTAAATACAATTGCACCATCAACATCCAATAAATTTAAAACAAGGAGCACACAATTATCATACTTCTGGACACATCTATTGGCCCACTTTGCATTTTCAGCTTCGTTTGGTCCTAGCTATAATGTTATATTAGGTCGAGCAAAAAGTTTGTATGCAGTTTTGAACCTGGCACATTCATAATTTCATTCAATAGTCTTTTTTTGAATTTCGAACACAGAATTTAAAGAAACAAAAGACAACGTGGAGCCTGTTCGTTGTTAACAAACAATCGAATACTAAAAAAACTTGATTTTATTGGTATACTCGGATTTAATTCTTGAAAGTGTGATTTTTCTCATTGGTTTTGCAACAAACATTACTTATTCTTACCATTAAGGTAAGGTTCTATCAATAATCAATGGATACTTCGCCTGAAGTCGCCGCCCAAGCTGTGGCACTTATCCAGGCGGGACACAGCCANTTTGCGGGTTCGATGTGCAGTTCTTCGTTCGTTAATGATTCGGTTCTACTGTTGTCAGTGTTCAGGCGGTGGTTGTTCGGCTTTTCTAGATTGTAGCAGTTCGCGCTTTGTAAAGATCTATTCTAATCAGGAGTCTAAGGCGAATGTGTTGATGCAAATTCTAGGCAAGCCCTTTTATACAACCCTTCCACCTGGCATGCATATGCGGCATGAGGGGTGGGAGAGAGGAAAATTAGTAGCCGCCGGCGCCTCGCTAGGCTTGCTGCTCGGCAACAATTACCAGTCTTTTATATAGTAATCGAGCACATCACTAATACGCAAACGTTTTCCTCCCCCCCCACACTCAGCTACCACAGCTTCATACTTAATACACCTTATAAATATTGCAATGCAGCAACAAACGTATGCTCATTCCCATTTGATTACAGATAATTATATATTATATTATTATTTTGCCTTTTCGGGGCTATGGGGGGTTTCCACGGCTTTTAAACAAAGTTGCGCAATTATTATTTTTATTGTTTATTGTTTTAAGTGTACGTAACTGACAGTGCTCTGAATAAAGCTGTCTTTCTTTCTTTTTCAACGTAAGCCGTTGAGGAGCTTCATTGATCATCTTATTCAACTAAGATAACTACTCGACCATACCGACATTACGGTAGGTGACCCAAATATCCGGATAGCCTATAAAAGCTTCTTCCGAGCCTCGTCAATTTGCTCCTAAGAATTGAAGAGTTCCGTTACATAGTCATGACCAAAACCTAACTAAACTATTATTGAACAATCCTTGAAGTATATCCTTCCCAATAATCATCGAAATAAGTTGCCATTATCTTGAGTTATTCGTCAATTTGTCGCGCACATGCTTAATACATAAAAATAAAAATGAATAAAAACTTTGCTCAATTGTATCTATCCACTGGGAAGTTGGTTAAACTACGAAACTTTGACAACCTGTGTAGCGAGAGACCGTCGTAGACTTATCTATAGAGGTTTGAATGAAGAGTAATGCATCATTAGGCAAGTTGTGAGTTTGGCATTCAGGAGTCCCCTTTGGGAATTGAAAACGGAGCGATTGATATTTCCTCTTCCCCCTTACCCTCCATTTCTGTTTACGATAGACCGTAGTTAAAACATTTTTATTATGGTTATTCTATCTAAATGATTATGTTAACAAAATAGAGAGAAACTGCAAACGTTTCAGAAGAAATTGGTCGAAACATGTGTTGCATTGGTCGAAAAAGGCATGTGTCAAAGTAAAGGATATTTTAGTTTGGATAAACTAAAATATTCTTTACTTCCAGTAAACTTGACTCTACCACCGGTTCACAACCTACAGGGAGGAAATTCCATAGTCTTTTACCCTTTTTTATCCATGTTATATTTAATATGTCGGAGTGCAAGAGTCTGTGGAACGCTGGCGCCATCTGTGTATCGGCTTGGTGGCAGAGTCAATAAGTGGCAGTCAGGCCCGTCTCTCGGAAGTTCTCGAGTGGCGGTCGGCCGGAGTGGTCGACTATTGAAACTTTCGCGTTCCTAGCTATTAGTGTTAATGAATTTGTGCAAATTGATATCGGGATCATTAAGTGGTTGAATATTATAATCCGAGTTAATTAATAAAGTGTTTGATTGCACCAACATTACTCACGAACGCCCACAAAATAGGAAATTAAATAATGGATCCAATTAATAACGATCTCGGCAGAGCACCCTACGCCCCTGTGCTTTATTCTTCTCCGTTCTCTCTTATTTTCCGACAAATAAAAATTCCAATAAAATACATCGACCGGAATTACCATTAAATATAAAAACAAATAACACACAATTAAATACAATTGCATCAACATCCATTAAATGTAAAACAAAAAGCACACAATTATCATAATGACATTTTAAAAGTCAGTTTTTATTTAAAGAAATACACTTAGCTTTATATCGCAGAGCACCCCTTTTTACTGACACACAACAAGTCTTGGTTAACGTTGATTCAAAAACTGGCTTCTCGACTAACTTATAGGACTATTTATACATTTGTCGTTAATGATGCCATTGGCATAAACCACCAATGGCAGCGTTTGGCGGCAAATATATTTCTTAATTATCTTATTTATTAAGAAACTACCATTCCCCGTTAGTATTTAATAGTTACAATTAATATAACTTAAGCAATTCTAATCGTTTCTGAAACATCACCATGTTCACAAATTTACCAATTGGAATCAACATTTGTGATGTTTCAAGGTCACCGTTTTCTAGGAATACGATTTAGTCAAATGACGAACCGTACCCTTTATTTAAAATATTATTTTTATTAAGTTATTTTATATATACTAACACGTTTGAAAAAATTGGTCACAAAAGATCTGTTAACGTGTGTGCTGCGAAAACTATTGGAGATAGAACAAAAAAATGTTCTACAATATTATACAACGTATTAATATCTACAAAAAAGTCCATGATGTTGTATGTCCAACTACAGCGGTTATGCAACTATAACTACTTATTTGCATTTTAAAAGTTAATAAAAGTGCCGACAATAATCAAACCATATTATTCATACTTCTTTATTCATTCTCATCCTATTAAATGATATTTTATTAAATACCGTTTCAATACCATTTAAAAAACTATTGAAATTATTAAAATCGCACATTTTATTCAAAAGATATAACGAATTTAAAAATGTATTACATTCCAGAGAGAGAGAGAGAACTCCAGAGTATCTAATGTCATGTATAGGGAAGTTCTGAAACAATAAAGTATTACAAATAAATCTCTTCTCTAATATTATAGCAGAAAGTTAATCATCAAGTATCATTTATTACACCTTAGAAAATGCATTTGAATTGTAGTAAGTAAAAAATAATTTTATTAACGACGGAAAATGTGCTATTAGTAGGAATTTAAAAAATAACGATTTTGTTCACTTTATATTTGAATTTTCTGATTTTTTTATCACACGACACTAGATCTTGTAACTACAATAAAAGTTTCATTAAGATATTCGTGTTTGTACATACGCAGAAGAAATAGAGGTAGTTAGATAGTATACAGACAACTTTATACCTGAATTTGTTCACGTGGCTCTTTAATCTAGATTGCTTTACACGTGTAGACATACTCGTAGTTGTTTAAGTAAATAGAAACAATGTCAGACGAGACACATTTGTAAAACAAATGTGCATATATTAACATCTGCCTAGGTCGAGGTGATATATAGCCTTGTAAATCTATACACATGCAAAGCGATCCAATTGGAATGTCTGTCCGTTATTTCAGGAACAAAACTTCTTTCCGTAAGTAAGTATCAGCCCATTAACGTCCCATTGCTGGGCACTGAACTTTTATTTAAATTTAAATTTAATGAGTCGGACATTCTAGATAAACGATGTTGTTAGATATATATTCGTTGAAAAGTAAAATCTGTATATCGATTAGAATATGAATGTTATTGTGTATAATTGAAATACCACTTTTATGTTAACAAAAATAAATCTTTACTCCGATTTTCCACTGCCACTAGATAGTTTTCCACGCGGGTGAAATCGCGGAGGATTACTTGTATAGTATAATATAGCTCGACGCATTTATCAAATTCATTACCATCGCAAAATTTGTCAAATGAATGCTTCCATAGAAATCTGCGGATGCTAATGTGATATATTGTTTCTACAATCAATGAAGAGGGTGTCAAAGGCAGCCCAAATTGAAATGTAGAGAATGATTTACGCAACCAATATATTAGCAACTACTCGTTGAACGAACACGCCCAATTCATGTCACTTCAAACTATTTAATAGTTACACAGAACAGAACAAATAGATATATACTCTTTATAAAATAAAGAAATCTTAAATGAAACGGAATTAGAAATAATGTAAAAGGTAATTAACAACAAGACGATCTTATCAATAATCAGCGATTACTTCTAGACAATCTTGATGAAAAGGAAATTATGCATAAGTTAGTTGGGTTGTATCCTTTAGATTGTCCCGCCGCGTTTTTTAATTTGCCCTCCTAAATTTCCCAGCGCTTTTTAACTGACATAACCGTCACTTGCCCCACCCCGCACAAACGTTTTTGCGTCGATCTAATGACGCTAAAGTGGCTCTTGGGCCTTAAATGTTCATGAAAGTCTACCAAATGTTATGATTTTTATATTTGCTAATAGTTAAACTATACAATGTTATCTATTGTTTATTAAATTAAGAGTGGTGTAGCTTCAAGTTGGGCTAAACTTTGAGATAGTGAAAAACGTTCGTCTTGTATTTCTAGGCTCATATTCTAAAAACTAAAATTTCCTCAACAGTTTTCATTATTATTCACATCACTGATATAATCAAAAACACAAATAAACACTCACAGTTTATAAAGTAGCACAAAAAAAACTTAACGTCCTTCGACGAGACACACGTCAGTTACTGTCACTATGTAACTAATTTGTTTTTTGCTTTTCCTATAATCCCGAGTTGAGATAGAACTATCGTGTCATGTCAACTTGCACATGGACAATCTAGGTATAGAGAACTCATACAAACAAATAGTACTTTTTATTGCTGACAAATAACACCTGGACTGTAATCTTAACTGATGATGAGTGATGACATAGTCTAAGATGGAATTGCGCCAATCTGGTAATAGGTAATTTAACTCTTAAGGTTTCGACACAGAATCATACATTAAATATTTGCTTTCAGTAAAGTCAGGCTTGTATTAGTATTATTATAGCTTAAGTAGCCTTCTGGTGAATAATATGAGCCTATTTTTATTGAAAAAACTGCATTATTAATATTTTTTTACTATAATGAAAGCGTAGTTCTCTCTCCAATTAGTGTATTATTTCTTAGTGTTCCTAGACTCAGTATAACCTCACTTTAATGACCACACAAAGGGTGTCACTTAAGCTCGCTCGTATACCCCCCTTGTACACGCTTTGCAGAACGGAAAGTACTAAGCGCTTTATTCGAGACCTCGGTAAGAATAACACTTGGAAAGACAGCTGTGAAAATACTTAAGTCTCGCTGTCTTCCCCTTTGCTTCTTTTTTAAGAGCGCTTTAGAATTTCTTAGTTTTAAGGAGTTATGTTTGATACTATCTTATTGTAGTGACCATGATTTCTATAATATTTTATAAAAGGATGTTATTAAAACGCCTACTGTTTTTTTTACGGCAATTGTGCATACATGCTCAATTGCTAT
The DNA here is from genome assembly GCA_015832385.1 of Elymnias hypermnestra. NCBI lineage: Eukaryota > Metazoa > Arthropoda > Insecta > Lepidoptera > Nymphalidae > Elymnias > Elymnias hypermnestra. The sequence continues at coordinate 6,947,844 of JACTOM010000110.1, read as the reverse complement.
ATTTTCTTAGCAGGAGATTATTTACAGTACTAATATACAGTTTTCAACTCTAAGATGTAAATAAAGCAATTGTTATTATCCAGTTTTCTCAATATTTCAAGTTAATAATAATTTATTTTGTGGATATTGAATGCGACAGAGCTGAAACGGTCATTCAGGTAAAGTCTTCCAGGTGTATTCTTAAAGAGTTATATCAATACATCAATGCTATATTTATTTATTAGACTATTTAATATAACATTTCAAACAATATATTATTGTCAATAATTTATAGAGAAATAATCGAAATGTTATAAATATATAGCAAATATGTAGAATAAAAGAAAACAACACGATAAAGTTTTTACATCTATCTTGTAGTAATACACAACATATTTTTTTTAAATTTGTGGCTCAGTCCTAGACTTATAAAAACATTTTTCTAAATTCACTTTCCTGGAGATTGAAATCTGAATCTTTGTTTGTGAAGCGAAGTGCGTTATTCAAGACTTTACAAAGCTGTGAAAATACGTATGAGTTTCTATGTGATTCATATATTTTTTAAGATAAAATTTCGTGGTCTTAGGAGTTATGTTTAATTCTATATTATTGTAGTAACCATGATTTCTACAGTTTCATAAAAGGATATTTTAGAGCGCCTAATATTTTTTTGTAGCAATAGCACTGTAATTGCGTATAAATACTGATTTGCTATATTTTTTGGACATGGGATATCATTAATTGCAATAATAGTATACAATTGTTAACTTCAAGAGGTGAATAAAGCAGTTCTTATTATCCAATTTTCTCTATATTTCAAGTTAATAACATTTTTCTAAATTCACTTTCCTGGAGATTGAAATCTGAATCTTTGTTTGTGAAGCGAAGTGCGTTATTCAAGACTTTACAAAGTTGTGAAAATACTTAAGAGTTTCTATGTGAGTCATCAATTTTTTAAGATAAAATTTCGTAGTCGTAGAGTTATGTTTAATTCTATATTGTTATAGTAACCATGACTTCTCCAGTTTAAAAAAAGGGTATTATTAGGGCGCCTACCATTTTTTTGTAGCAATAGCACTGTAGAAATAAAACTGAGTGACAGAGTAAGAAATGGTGTGATAAGAGAACGTTGTGGTATAAAAGAAGATGTAGAGACTAAAATTGAGAAAGGTATGCTTAGATGGTTTGGGCATGTAGAGAGAATGAATGAAAGGAGACTGACAAAAAAGATTTATGAGCCAAGAGTTAATGGGAAAGTTGGATGGCGATCGTTCCTGGACCAAATCCAGGACATTAATTAAGGGCCAAGTCAAGAGTACTCTATACTGACGAACTTGTATGAAAGGTTTAATGAGAATGAAAGAAGCGAAGGAGATATGCAAGGATCGTGGCAAGTGGAAGGATGTTGTCTCTGCCTACCCCTATGGGAATGAGGCGTGATGCTATGTATGTATTTAATAGCACTGTAATTACGTATAAGTACTGAATTGCTATATTTTCTGGGCAGGAGATATCATTAATTGCAGTAATAGTATACATTTGTTCACTTCAAGAAGTGATTAAAGTAATTGTTATTGTCCTATTTTCTCAATATTTTATTTTAATAATAATTTCTTACGTGGATATTAAATGAGGCAGAGCTGAAACGGTCATTCGTGTAAAGTCTTAGGAACCAAAAAGAGTTATATCAATAGATCAATGCTATATTTTAATTGAATATTTAATATAATATTTTAGACAATATATTATTGTCAATAACTTATAGAGAAATAATTGAAATGTTAAGATATATAGAAAAAAACAACACGATTAAGTTTTCACATCTGTCTTGTAGTAATACACAACAATTTTTTTTAACTATGTGGCTCAGTCCTAGACTTATAAAAATAATATAATAAATTTACTTTCCTGGAGATTGAAATCTGAATCATTGTTTGTGAAGCGAAATGCGTTATTCAAGACTTCGCAAAGCTGTGGAAATACTTAAGTTTTTGTTTGTTTCATATGCTTTTTTAAGAGGATTTTAAATTATCGTAGCCATAACGTTATATTTAATTCTTTATTTTTATAGTGATCTTGATTTCTACAATATTTCTAAAGAAATAAACTACTTGTATTAACGATGGTCAGCACTTTGATCTAATCAAATAATGACACAATTTAAAATAGTTACGCACAAACCTGTTAATAGTTAAATTATCACTTAATCAAAATCAAAATTTGAATCAGAATCAGAATCAGGATCTGCATCAGGATCTGGATCAGGATCTGGACCTGGATCAGGATCTGCATCAGGATCAGGATCTGGATCTAGAACTGGAATTGGATCTGGATCTGGATCTGGAACGGGATCTGGATCTGGATCTGGATCTGGATCTGGATCTGGATCTGGATCTGGATCTGGATCTGGATCTGGATCTGAATCAGAATCAGAATCAGAATCATCATCAAAATCAAAATCTTAATCAAAATATTCTTTAATGAAACTCAAAAATCACTTTCGAGTCGTCTATAGTCTCTCAGTTGGTAACGAATCTACCACCGGTTTGGAAAGTTAATTCCGCTGATAGAACAAACTGGCAAGAAACTCAACGGTTATTCCTTTAAACATGGTTTTTGTACGTTACAATGTGTTTAGCTTTCATGTGCAACTGGAATCAAGTTCAAACAACTTTGTCACTTAAATAATCTTTAACATTATAATATGCCTTTTGTAATTGGACGTTTTTAATATGTTTCTTAAAACTTGGTGGAGGCAAACTCAGAAGTGAGTCAGATATCTTATTAAAAATGCGTATGCTCAACCTGACAAATGATTTCTGAACCTTCTTCACTCTAAAGTATGGTATTACAAGTCTGTTTTCATTTCTTGTATTAAAATTGTGTGTTTCGCTCCACTTTCCATATAAATGGATATTATCACAGTTACATAAAATGTTTTTCAATATATATTGCGACGATACTGTGAGAATTGATATTTCTTGGAATTTACCTCTTAAGAAAACGCGAAATATAGATTTAATAAGTTGTAATGTCTGTTTGTAATTAAGAGATTTGATACCCCCCTGTAGATATTAAATTAGATTCAAATCTAAGTTGTTTTTTCCTAGAAATATTCCTCAAATGTATAATACTAGTTACGTGTAAGAGTGTTCTTTACATATTGCTGTTGGTTACTTAATGCATTTATTCTTATATGTGTATACAAGCTCAGAAGAGCTCAGCTGAGAAATAATAAATATAAATAATAACAAAAAAAGAACCGCCTTCAAAACAATTCACAAATATATTAATATGCTCTAAAAAGTAAGAAATAATTGCGTATTCTTTTATAGTGTTCTTACATACATACATAGCATCACGCCTCATTCCCATAGGGGTAGGCAGCGACAACATCCTTCCACTTGCCACGATCCTTGCATATCTACTTCGCTTCTTTCAATCTCATTAAACCTTTCATACAAGTTCGTCGGTTTAGAGTACTCTTGACCTGGCCGTTATTTAAAATGTCCTGGATTTGGTCCAGGAACGTTCGCCTCGGTCTTCCCCTTCCAACTTTCGCATTCACTCTTGACTCATAAATCCTTTTTGTCAGTCTCCTTTCATTCATTCTCTCTACATGCCCAAACCATCTAAGCATACCTTTTTCAATTTTAGTCACTACGTCTTCTTTTATACCAGACCGATTTTAGTGTTCTTCGTATTCTTATATTCGGAGTCGGCGTCAGCCAAGGCCGGAGTTCCCCGCGAGTCCACTTGGCAGCTCCCACCTATATGTACACCTCGGCAGACACCGACTCCAAATATAAGAATACGAAGAACACTATAAAAGAATACGCAATTATTTATTACTTTTTAGAGCATATTAATACATTTGTAAATTGATTTGAAGGTGGTTTTTTTTTGTGAAAATTTATATTATTTTTTTGATTTTTCGTGAATCCGAAGTAAACTAACAAATTTGTCTCAATATGTGTACACGTAAAAACATGTTGCAATGCAGCAACAAACGTAAGCTCATTGCTATTTGATTACAGACACTTATATTTTCTGCCTTAAACCGCACCCTTACTGTAAGCCGTTGAGGAGTTCCATTGATCTTCATATTTAACTACAACTAGCACTTGACCATACCGAAGTTACAGTAGGAAACTTAAATATCTGGATAGCCTATAGAAGATTCTGCCGGGTATCGTTCATTTGCTACTAAGAATTGAAGAGTTCCGTCATTTTGTCATGGATTCCATCATCAGAGCCTAACCAAAGTATCACAAAACAACCCTTTAAGTATATCCTTTCCAATAAAAAAAGAAACATCAAAATCGGTTGACGTGATCGTCATTTATTCGTCTATTTGTCGTGCACATGTTTAATGCAAATTTAACACTTATCCGGTTTTCTCATGGATGCCATTATCAGAACTGGATTAAAAAAAATGGGACCCTATGACGAGGACCACCTTTCATTTAAAAAAAATCATCAACATCGGTTCACCCAGTCGGGAGATATGAGGTAACAAACATAAAGAAAAGTAAATACAGTCGAATTGATAACCTCCTCCTTTTTTAAAGTCGGTTAAAAAAGTCACAAGCTTCTTTGGTTCTTGTATTTTAATTTTGTTTGTTTTATGAATATGTATGTTTATGTTTACCAAGTAATTATTTTAAATAGCTCTGCGTATAAATACTGAATTGCCATTTTTTCTTGGCAGAAGCAATCAGATATTGTTACCGTGAAAATTGAAGTCTTTAACATTTATCGAAGTGTATCAGGAGCTTATAAATGATAATTTCATTTACTACATCAGTTTGCTACACTATAAATTTCTGAGTACTAGTTGAATAGATTTTCACAAATAAGGTAATTCTTATGTAAATATGCATTCTCGTTACTGATTGCAAGTAACACGACATTTCAATAGACGGCGAGGGACAAAGGGCTGCCTCACAATTTGTCCCTTGATTGGGTATCGCGCACCTGTCACCCGCTAAGTGCAGGGCCCAAACAAAGGATGCCAAGTGGTTCAAATTAAACAAAAAAGCGGATTTATCTTCGACTTATGTACAGACTATAGTTATATAAGCGCATACTGTTGTTATTTGTTGTTGTATAGTGTCGCCTGCCTCATGGGCCTAGTGGTTAGCATGTCTGAAATCGATACTGAGTTTTCTATTAAGATTATCTCAATATTTGCCCAAAGTTGGGAAGTTGGCGGTGTGATCCACCCCCGTGCCTTTGAGAGCACGTTAAGCCGTCAGTCCAGCGGCCGGATCTCTTTCAGGTCGTGTCGAATTGCCATCACGTCGGACGATAAGAGTGAAGGAATAGAGAATTCACTTGTGTAGTATGCCTGCCAATCCACAATCGAATCTGGTGGATCTATGCTCTAAAAACGCTGTCTCATTATGAGTGAGGAGGCCTGTGCCCAGCAGTAGGACATTAATGGGCTGCTAGTGGTTAGCATATTCGTCTACAGACTTGAGGTCCTAGGTTCAAGTCCTGGGTCGGGCCAATTCAAAATCGATATTGATCTTGATTAAGATTTCCTCGATTTTTGCCCGAAGTTGGAAATTTCGCGGTGTGCACCACCCTCATGCCTCGGAGAGCACGTAAAGCCGTCGGTCCTGCGCCTGATCCCTCTTCCATCGTGTCGGATTCCCATCATATCGGACTATGAGAGTGAAGGAATAGAGAGTGCACTTGTTTACTATGCCTGCCAATCCGCAGTGGAGCAGCGTGGTGGGTCTATGCTCTGAAAACCATCTCTCTCATATGAATGCGGAGGCCTTTGCCCAGCAGAGGTACGTTATTGGGCTACTACTTTAAGTAAGCTTTCACGGCGTTTTTGATTTTCAAATATCGTTTTTATTTCATTTCTAACGCGCAATTGAGGATGATATTAGAGAACGACTTAGACTCTTAAGTTACCAGGGTTCCTTTTGAGAGCCCTGCTCTAAGAATAATACACAACAAAATCAGTCGGGTTTCCTTATCGTTTTTCGTGTTGTCGTGTTTTGTTCCTTAGTATATAAATTATAATTCATTTTATTTAGTATAGAGAAAATCAGTCACTATGTGCTTTTTTTTATCTTCAACGGAATTTAAATTTACCGAGCAATCAATACCTTTAGAAAGTCTTCTGGGAGTTTGTTATAGAAACATATACGACCATTCTTAAATGAATTGTTATTTTTATGTAGTCAGTAAAATAATAATTATGTAGCAGTCCATTAGCCTCCTACTGGAATTGACAATAATTTATTTTTATTTCCAATGTTTTGTTAGGTTAGGTTTTTTTTTTCTTAAAAGCGGCCGTATTAGGGTCTACTGACCTGTCTCTGCCCACCGTCGTGAGAGCGATGGTGGAGCGGAGTGAGTGTTGGAATGCGGTGGCCTCCTTTAGCGACGAGGTGATGTCGCTGAAAGAGGCCGCGGAGTGGCGTCGGGAGGGGGATCCCGCCGCCCACGCCCTCCGTCGTAGGTTTCCGGGGAGACGACGTGCGGCTCACGACCGCCGTCTTCCCCCTTAGCACTAGCCTCTGGGACGGCGGACCGCGGAGGCCGTCGTCCCACGTAGCGAGGCTCCGTAGGTTGTCGGGCGGCGCGCCACCGCGCTGCCCCATAGGTTACTCGATCCTTAGGATCAAGGTAGGGGCGTGCCGTCCGCGGCGTCCCGGTATCCTATGAGGATTTTTTCCCGTCTTACAAAAAAAAAAGGTTTTCTTAAAAGTGACATACAATATTTAACTCTTAGCAACTCTCTTGGAACCATATTATAAATCGCAAGAACAGCCAGTATAAAACATCTTTATGCTCTTGAGAGAAAAGCCACTGGAGTCTGTATTATAAAACTTGTACCACAGGTAAAGTTGACAGGTGTGTAGGATTGTCGATAGCGTCACTTGAATTCTTGATACAAGGGTTCGAGTTTTGAGCTTTTAGCGTCGAGCACCTTCGTGACTAATCGAGTGTTCAATGCTCGTTGTTATGTCGAGTGAAAACAATACATGTCACATGGCGCACTACAGATGCATTAAAAAAATTAACACTCGTACAAATGACTCGTGATTTCTATTGTGTTTTGAAAAATCAGAAGTGTTAACACAACTCTTATAATATGGTCTTTCATATTTTAAATACATTTAAATGACAAATTAGTTGCTTCAGTCAGGAAATCTTCATATACCTTCGCGCCTCACATCGAGGAGGCGATGTGGGTTATACCAGATTTCTATCAGCTAAAACCTAACGGTGCTTTGACACATCTTGGTGACCAGGTCTCTATGGCTATCATTCGATCATGTTCTACGAAAGTGGCGTGCCTTTTTTTATCGCGGGAGAAATATTAAACACCCGATAACTTGAATCAGGCTATCGGGTTATGTGGAGTTGAACCAACGAAAACCCCCTTGGATATTTGCTAAATGTAAGATAGTTTCGGATTCTCGGACATTCGCCGAAGCTATCCTCGTGCAGAAGTTCATTAGACTCATCCAGGTAAGATTTAATTACCTACCATGCATCCTGTGTCGCAGTGACAGAAATAAGAAGGACTTCCAAGGATCGTGACAGTGAAAATTCCCTATTCTCACTACTTGCATCCCAGATGTCCCATTAATCCGGACATCTGGTAAGTCTTTACCATCTTATTGTAGAATTATGTCATCACCACCGGCTAGACTTACCGATTTTTTGCCGCTCTCGCTCAGCGGTCTCCTTCTTAACCATGACAGTTTCGCTGAAGTAGATCACCGCCCTCAAACCTCCTACATCCACCAACATAGCTTTAACTACTGATGCAGGGGTAAGATAAGGTGGCGTGGCTGGAGCATCTGGCACATCACCAGCCATTTTCATGTGGATAAACGGGCTCCGTATTCGTTACCCAAATGGCACTCCCTGTAGAAGAAGACGAAGGTCGTGGAACGAACATCTCCTGCCCACTCTGCGTAAAGCGGAAGCGGCCAGGTCCCCCTTTTTACTGCTGACAAATTATCGCTTGACTGTGATCGCACCTAATGGTAAGTGATTATACAGCCTAAGACGGAAGCGTGCTAATCTGGTATAAGGTAATTTACTTCTTGTGGTTTCTACATATCATTGTACCGGAAAACAAATCTCTTTGCTTAGCGATACGTCTTTGCTGGTAGGGTCTTTTTTATTTTTGCTGGGAAATGCTTCTATCCACATGCCCTGACCCATTGGTCAGGAGTGTGGATTCGGCGAGTGATAAGGCCTCGCAATAGCCACTAATACCCAACGGAATCCTTTTCATCTATGATTGCGGCACCAGGGGTTCAACTTTCGCATTCATCCCTAGTGTCCCGGATGAATCTGATTGAGGATACACGAAGGCGAGAAGACTTGCACCAACAGGCGTTGCTTTGTACCCCGCCTTCTCTAGCGCTGTGAAAAATCAAAATATGCTATTTCCTAACTTCGCTCTACCGGGGACTGAACCGGAAAGCGCTGCTGGCAAAGTGAGTCCTCGAACCACGACGCTAGAGTGGCTTCCTACCGCGAATAGCCCATAGTCTCCTTCTGTAACTGTACTTCTTCTCAGAAGAAGACTATCGGAAGCCATTAGCTCCGCCAACTGGCCCGAATGCAATGTGTAAAAGGTATTTATATAACATTTGAAAATTTTAAGATTTGTATAAATAGACAGTGTAAGCTAATAGTAAGAATGAAAAAATAAAACAAGGTATAATAAGACAAAAATTCTATTATTATAACTAAATACATTATTACTTTATCGAACAAGTTTAGAAGTAAACTCCAACTACGTTTAAAAGGTGGTCTTATCATCGGAGGGGAAAATGAAGTAATCCGATGAGAGCTTTCAACTTTAATTGCTTTAGGGGATATGTTTTTGAGCTAGAAATGTATTAGTACATAAAGCATCTCTTTGATTACATTTCCCTATCTGGCTTTGAGCTTTGGATGAAATTGTTTTATTGTGAGCTTTTGAAGAGTCATCACGTTTGAAAGTATGTGTTGATGTCGCGTTAAATTGTATAAAATGTTTTGAGTTATAAAGAAAAAGAGTTAACTTTATTACAGAAGCAGTTTAAAATTATATTTCAAAGAATTGAAAAGCGGCAACTGTTTAAAGCTCACGTTAATGAGTTTAAGAAGTTTGTGCTATATCTTAAGTAATGGTAATGGTTGTAGTTTCACGTTTTCCCCAAAAAATGAAATAAAATATTAATATATTATATATGTATACTGTAATAAACGGGACGTACACGGAGTGGTTTCCTGTCGAAAGAGGTGTTCGACAGGGATGTGTTGCGTCACCATGGCTGTTCAACCTTTTCATGGATAACTGTTTGACAGATTTAAACGAAAGTATGTATAGGTTAAGAATGAACGAATTACTCATCAAATGTTTGCTCTACGCTGATGATCAAGTAATACTTGCGTCATCCGCTAACGAGCTACAGGAGATGGTAAATATTATGAATAAAATTTTGAAAGGGAAAGGAATGAAAGCGAATGCAAACAAAACGAAAGTTATGCTTTTTGAAAGAGATGTATCTATGATGAATGGCAATATTTTGATAGATGGGGAACAAGTGGAAGAGATAAAAGAATTTGTATACTTCAGATCTAAATTTACAAAAGATGGAACATGTAAAAGTGATATTCAAAGGAGAGTGAACGACGAACTTGTACGAAAGGTTTAATGAGAATGAAAGAAGCGAAGGAGGTATGCAAGGGTCGTGGCAAGTGGAAGGACGTGGTCTCTGCTTACCCCTATGGAAATGAGGTGTGGTGCTATGTATGTATGTATGTACTCGTATACTGTAATGCTACTTTGAAATAAACACATTATCCCTTTGGCAGTATTAAATTACTTAATTATACATATTTCTCTGAAACATTGATAGGAAATATAACCACTGTGTTATAGAAATAGATTTGTACGTGTGTTGAAGCCTTCTTCTATAACAAAGGCCTCTGAATGAACGTTGTACGACGTTCTTTTAACTGTCACAGGATCATGGCCCTTATACTTTTGTTGGGAACTGTTTTCATTGTGTTTCGTAAGAAATATAACAAATAGTTTCATTAACGTACTTAGTACTTGCCGAAAATATTTTTGGTCCTAAGATCGTGACATTGCAAGGAATATCTAATAGAAGGTAGAAGTTTGATTGAATTTAGATTATTATTAAACCATTTCATTTTTAAACTATCTATTCAAATAGAATGACGTCAACTGGCCTTGACATTGTAATTTGATAATTTAGGAGGCGGGGTTAGAATGATGACTCACTGCATTTTTAACGCGAACAAACTGTAAGCCTCGTCACCGTAATCTAAGTTGATGAGAGTTAATTTTCAAGACTTCTCTTATATAGCGTTTTTTAGTCTTTACAACATAGTTTGTAGTCATTTATCTTAATTCATGGTGTTTTTCTGTATCAGAATATAAACAACTTGCGACAGTACATCCTTTCTGGGGTTCTGCGGGTCGTTGCTGAGGGTTTTAAACGGGGATTTATGTTTGTGTTCTTCACTTGGAGTATTTGATGGATTTCTTTGCTGGAGTTCTTTTTCTGAGGTCTATACTGGGGGTCTTTATCGGGTGGTATTTCTAGGGACTTGGTTCACGTCTTCGGTAGTGTTTATAGTAGAAAACAGATCAGACTTTCCACAAGTCTTATACCAAGTTAACAAAAGAGTTCGACCTCCCAATTTAAGACAATACGTACTTAAGGTACACTAGTATGTTTTAAATAAAATGATTTTATGATCTATATATCGGAGTGCAAGAGTCTATGGATCGCTAGTCCGTGTTTAATAGTCTGTGGAACGCTGGCGCCATCTTTGTGTCGGCGTGGGGGCAGAGTCAATAAGTGGCGGTCCGGCCCGTCTCTCGGCAGTTCTCGAGCGGCGGTCGGCCGGAGTGGTCGACTATTGAAACTGTCGCGTTCCTAGTTATTATTGTTAATGAGTTTGTGTAAATTGATATCAAGAACATTAAGTGATTGAAGATTAAAATTTGAGTTAATTAACAAAGTGTTTAATTGCACCAACATTATCCACGAACGCCCATAGAATAAGAAATTAAATAATGGATCCAATTAATAACGATGTCGGCGGAGAACCCTACGCCCCTGGGCTTTATGCTCCGCTTCTTCTCTCTTATTCTCCGACATATATATATTTACGCTGGGAAATCCTCGTCGATATCTGGAATACTCGGGAGGATGTTCCAGGGTATGCCGGACTCATACCGGCTAAAACCCATCGGTGTTCCTACATCACTCTGAGACGGGGTCACGAGTACGCGACTGACAGACATTCGCAACCCCGCCAGCGATGTGCCTGTTTAGGCCCAACTCAGTCAATGACCAAAACATACTCCGAAGGTGGATTGCCTGGAGCACTTGGCAAGCCACAAACCATCTCGCGAGACTTTGTTGGGCAGCAGACCCCGCTTCCGTTACCCAAAGGTCACCACTAAGGAGGGAGACGGCGATCGTGGGCCTCTCGCCTCCTTCCCGGCCTTCCCATGCGAACGGTCGAAGTGGTCACGTTCGCCTCCCTCAATCGTTTTGCCATCTCCTTCCGCGTCATGACATCCCCATGTATGATATATATAAAACAATTAGTCCATCCTTTCTTAATCTGTTTTTTAAATATACAATCTATGCAGAACAGATTAAGAAAAGATAGACTTATTGTTTTTTAAATAGTAAAAGTAAGTAAGTAGCAGCCCTTTAATGTCCCACTGCTGGGCACAGGCCTCCTCACTCCGAGGAGCGAGGGTTTTTAGAGCATAGACCCACCACGCTGCTCCACTGCGGATTGGCAGGTATAGTACACAAGTGCACTCTCTATTCCTTCACTCTCATATTCCGATGTGACGGGAATCCGACACAACCGGAGAGATCAGGCGCAGGACCGACGGCTTAACGTGCTCTCCGAGGCACGGGGGTGGATCACACCGCCAACTTCCCAACTTCGGGCAAATATTGAGAAAATCTTAATAGAAAACTCAATATTGATTTTTGAATTGGCCCGACCAGGGACTCGAACCCAGGACCTCATTTCATGTCATGTAGTCGAACATGCTAACCACTAGACCATTGAGGCAGTTTATTAAATATCTTGTAGTATTTGCATTTTTGACCGTAATATTTCATAAAAAGTCTGCAGGCATTATATTTATTAATCTACATTTTAGATACTATTAAAAAAACACAACAAGTGCATCTTTTACAAATTATCACATCTAAGATGGAATATATAATTAATATTACACGGTCAGCTGATGTGAGCAATGGACGCTGTCTTATTGGCCTTGGGTGCTTTGCCGAACGTCTTTTACTTTACCCTCACTCCGCGGCCGGCTGTAATGCGACATGCGAAAAAATAAGAGGTCATAGAAAACGTTTCACTAAAAAAGAGACTTAGCAATGGATACAGGACAATTTCTACTAATACTTACCGCAAATATTTCGACGGCGATGAGACAAACCTCACACAAACTGAAGGGTGGATTGAACTGGGGTGACTTAAGGCTTGTTCTCCCTACAGTTGCATGACGACACCAAACCTATTGGACCCCTCAGAAAATACTAATCACACTTATTACAAAGCCTTTAGGTATACTATGTTAAGTATTTTGGATATGATTTCTTGGTTTTTCACTTGAAATATGATAATCGTCGCGTCTGATGATGGTATTCATAGTTTGCAACGATAGACGGAAGTCCTAGATGTTTAGGGGAAAATTACTGCGCTTTTCTCGATGGAAAATGCCACAACAGTTCTTGATATAAAGCAGTCGTTTTATACATATGCTCGAAGCAAAATTTATGTTAAATTTAACTTTATCTACGATTATTGAAGTAACTGTTTTTAACTGCGTGATTATAAAACAAATTTGATCATCATAAAAACGATTATAAAGACGAATAATTCCCTGATATATGATTGTTGGGTAACTTTAATCGATTAGCCAGCACAAGTAACGAAAGCTCTCAGAACATATAAATTTTCACCGTTCTAGTTTTCTTTAGTCGTATATTGATTTAGATAAAGAGAATCTAGGGTTTAAGATCCTAAACACGAACGGGTTTATGCTTTCCACCCGCTTCTGTTGGTTACGCTACCTTCGCTGGCTTTTAGAACGTAGCCTGCCTGGTCTCGAACAGCTGGTCAGCCCATCGTGTTGGGGAACAGCCTCGAGATCTTTCTCGTCTGTGTTGTCCATGATTACCAGCTTTTCTAAGCAGTCCTTTCAGCGCGTGATTTGTCCGAAAAAAGCCAAAATTCGCTGATAACATAAAGATGAAAGCATAACGTATAGATACGTTTATGCGTTTAGCTATCTAAGGAATTCTTAACATCCTCCAACACCACATTTCGAACGCATCTATTCTTTGCCTTTCTCTTGTCTTTATGGTCCAAGTTTAGCTCCATACACTGACAAAGTGACTCTTTGTAGTGAGTGAAATACCTCGATTCTTCCAGATCTTGATCAGGCGTGTCATAGCACTCTTGGCCGTTGCAATGCGTCTCTTCATCTCAAGCACACAGCGGCTATCACTGCAAATCTGGGATCCGAGGTGGTTAAAATCTTGTACGATATCAAATATGGTAAGCCAGTATATTCCTGAGATAAAAGTCTTTAACCAAACAAATAAATTCTCAAGTTTTATAATACAATATTAGTATACATAAATACCATGATAACTTAGTGGTGTGATGGTTGGTTTCTCGTTTAGAAAGATCGCGGTTTCGAAACATGCTTGATAGCTCTTGACTATCGTTATGCTTTTCGGTGAAGAAAACATCGTGAGGAAAGCTGCATATCCAGGGTATGGGTAGCTTGCCAACCAGCAGGGCAGCCTGTTAGGTTTATCTCCTATTACTCTCTCTCCTATGAGACTACTCGTATGCCCAGCTGTGGGGAGTTAATAGGCACCTGCTTACCTTTAGTGTACGTAGTGTCATTTATATAATATTTATTATTTTAGCTTACGAGATAATTTACCGTTAAATTAAACTAAACACTCGTGTATCAGGTAAGTAGTACATGAATAATAAACGACAGTTTTGATGTATGACTTATAAGGGCGAATTCACGTTGAGATTGGACTTATATTATTGAAATTTACCAATGACATTGATCATATTTTTTTATTTCCTTATTGCATGACAGTTCAGTGTTACAGTTAAGTGCATAAGCACTTGACTGTAATTTTACATGATGATACAGTCTAAAATGCTTTGCCATTATAGGTAGAAAGCTGTGGACGCTCCTCTTCTCTGGCGCAGGAGAAATACGCTTCCACTGCCTCCTTCTTAAGTTTTCCAGCGAGTATGTTCTGGAGTACCAGGGAAAATTGCGTCCACCGATTTTTTGGGTCACTGTACTAGAAAGTATGGCTTACGAACAAGTTCTACACTCCGATACGATTTTAGGTCTAATCGTGATGCATAACAGCATTTTCCAGTGTGAAAAAATAATATAAAAAAGGTAATGGGTACTTTTCCTCATTATAATTTTTACACTGCATCGCCACGGAAAGTAATTTTTTGCCTAATTGCTCGTTTTTGCTGGTAGGGTGATAACTAGCCACTACCGAAGCCTCCCACCAGTGCAGATTAAAAGAAATTGCAAATGCATTTTACTAAATTTGTACCAGCGAGATTATGGTGTTATAATAGATTTGAAAATGAGAGGAAATTGAAAAGGAATTTAAATAATTCAGAATTTTATTAATAACAAGTGGGCAACAACGACTTCGTAGAATTAGTATTCAAATCTCTGTGGTAATTTCTTAAGTACCTATTTTTGTATTTTCTTAAGTAACTTAAGCATTTTCGTCCAAACAGTAAATCAATTTATATACTAAAATTTATGACTTTGAAAAAGAGACTAAGTTAGTAAATGAGATTTTGTACAATTTACTAAATATATTAGCACAGGTAAAATGATTATTGAATATAGATTATGAATATTTGTGGTAATAATGCCTTATTCTTTCATTTGCCAATAGAAAAATCGGATTTCTTGTATAGTTTCACTTTGCTGTCATAAAAATCGCAGTATAAATGCGCCTTATATTTGTGATACATCATATGTAATCTGATAAAGCGTTTGTTCTGTTACATATTTCTATAACAAAATATTTTTTATTCGGTACAAGTTATTACTTTTCTGTGATTTCACTTGATTGTAAGTAAATTGATAATCTTGTAAGAGAGGAAGTAAAATCTAAAATCAACAAACAAGTCTAGTTTGTCTGTGAAGGTACTAGTAAGAAACAGTAGTTAGTTACTTAAATATCAAATTCTAGGATGAAAAAACTTGGAAAGAGAAAATCTACCTGTTGTTAATTTTTGAAAAGATATCTTTATAGGCCTCGTTGATATAATAGATCGACTACTCGCTTCTCTAGCAGAGGTCCCAGACTCGATTTTTCGCAAAGAGACAAGAGAGAGAGGGAGGTTAAGAGACAAACCCTCGCGAATAACGGTTTACGCATTAGTCTAAGTAAGACAGAACATTTAACATGTGTTTTAGCGGAGATGTAATACCTACTATAGTCTTTTCAGTACACGTCACCTAATAAAGGTCCGCAGAGTTCATTACCTTGAATAACTTATCACAGACGATAGCATAGATTCAGATGTCGCGCAACCCGTCAGTGTTACATGGTTAACATGGAAAACTCTATCACCAGACTTTCTCTCTCACTCATTCACTCACTTCAACCGACGGAGGTCCACTGCTGGACATGGGTCTCGCCTAATGATGCCCACTCTGCCCGATCTTGTGCTGCCTGGCTCCAGCGGCTACCGGCGAACCTCCTTATGTCGTCGGTCCACCTTGTGGTCTGCGGACACTGCGCCTTCCGGTGCGGGGGCGCCATTTCAGCACCTTTAAACCCCAACGTTTGGTTCGTCGGACTATGTGCCCCGCCCAATTCCATTTCAGCTTCGTGATTTTTAGGGCTATGTTGGTGACTTTGGTTCTTCTATGGATCTCCTCATTTCTGATTTGATCGCATAGAGAAACTCCAATCATAGCCCTCTCGATCGCACACTGTGTGACCTTGAGATTTGGATGAGGCCCATAGTCAGCAACCACGTTTCCGATCCGTAGGTGATCACTGGCAACACGCACCGATTGAAGACTTTGGTCTTCTGGCACTGAGCGATATCGGAGGAAAAGACCTTACGTAGCTTTTCGAACGCTGCCCAACCGATTTGGATCCGGCGGTTGACCTCTTTCTCGAAATTAGACCTACCTAGCTGGACTATATGTCCCAGGTATGTATACTATCGAACATCAGCACTTTGTCATAACGAAATAAATATTAAGCTCAAAGGATAACTATATAAGAGGGTCTTTTAAAATCGCTTCGTTTTCAGAAAAACTTACCAAAAACGCTTGAGGTGATTTGACCACGTGATGAGGTGCAGAGACTACCACGTAGTCAAGTTAGCCTTGGCGCTTCCAGACAAGAATAGGAGAGGAGAAAGATCACCTGCCATTTGTTGAACAACCGTGTCCAAACATCTGGATAGGCCTAATTTAACCGTACAGACAACCCAAGACAGGATCTCTTGGCGCCTAAAAACGATGAGGACAGACCTCAAATAATTGAAAAAAGGCAAGGGAGAAGTAGAAGAACAAGATAACAAACAAGTGAAAAGAAAAAAAGTACAAGAGGCGGTGTTATCTTTTACAATAATGACGATTTCTTTCAGACAACTTTGAGTTACAAAACATTAAAGAAGGAGAAAGATAAGCACTTATAAATATTTTACATAGATAATTTTTATTTACGTATTTATGTCACTGAACTCTTGAAAGGCTGGATTGATTTTGTTTTATGCGAAAACGGTTAAGATCGACAATTTGATTCGATAGATAATCGATTTCCTTCCTCTCGAATATATTCATATCATACTCATACATACATACATAACATCACGCCTCATTCCCATAGGGGTAGGCAGAGACAACGTTCTTCCACTTGCCACGATTCTCATTAAACTTTTCATACAAGTTCGTTGGTTTAGAGTACTCTTGACCTGGCTCTTATTTAAAATGTCCTGGATTTGGTCCAGCAACGTTCGCCCTGGTCTTCCCCTTCCAACTTTCGCATTCACTCTTGACTCTTAAATCCTTTTTGTCAGTCTCCTTTCATTCATTCTCTCTACATGCCCAAACCATCTAAGCATACCTTTCTCAGTTTTAGTCACTAAATCTTCTTTTATACCACAACGTTCTCTTATCACACTATTTCTTACTCTGTAACTCAGTTTTAATCAACTTATGCTTCTCAACGCTCTCATCTCTACCGCATTTATTTTACTTTTGTGATTCTTCTGCCATACCCAATTTTCACTACCATACATAAGTGTTGGCACCAACACTCCAGCATGCCCTTTGAGACACCATTCTATTCATAAAGGCTATTCATAAAGGCGTGCAGAGCACCATTTACCATATTCCTAAGGAGAGTAAATTCCTTTCAATATAACTTTCACTTCCCCATCTATCAAAATATTGGCATTCATCATAGATTCATCTCGTTCAAACAGCATAACTTTCGGTTTGTTTACATTCACTTTCATTCCTTTCCCTTTCAAAGCTTCATTCATAATATTTAACATCTCCTGTAGCTCATTAGCGGATGACGCAAGTATTACTTGATCATCAGCGTAGAGTACTCATACATAATGTTACAAAATGTGTGATCAACTCTTAATTCTATTGTTGTGTCCAAGCATAGATTTTTATTTGCAGTGTATGATTTCATTTTTTTCCTCTTTCATTATACTTCTACTTTGTGTTTGATTTTTAGTGGAAACTTAATTGGTTTGTGTACAGTTGGCCAATAAAATAAGAGATAGTCCTTTTTTGCTGGTTATCTAAAGACATTTGTTCTTTTAAACTCGATGAATTTCTTAATGTACGTTTATAAAATGATAAAAAGTGGTAAATAAATCCAGTAGGCCATACAAATCCTTTTGCCGAGTGTTTGATTTCTCTAATCGGAAACGTGAGCTCTAATTGCCTCGTAGTTCTGAATCCATACGAATATTCTTCCGCAGTGCTAGTACCGTCTTATACCTGCGAATACATAAGTGGAATAGAGCTGCCTTTAAATTAAAATATTTGCTAGTTTTTTTCAAATCAAATCAATGCATATTTATTTTAAGATTAAATGTACATGTACAGAAACAAATGTCTATAGTAATATTATAAAGACGAAGATTATGTTTATCTGTTTTCTTGAAAGCGATAATTTCTGGAACTGCTATTACACATTTTTGGCATATAAGAACGCATTTATATTTATAATAAGTTTTTTTTCCTATGTCAAAAGTCCTCGATTGTTTTGTTCGCTTTTTAACCCTTTGCGAAAACCAATATACGCTCTTGGTATTTTTCATAGTAATCGTTTTATTTCTATTTATTTCCACCTAAATATCAACATGGTAGCAGAGCGTGGTTGATTGACTACTCGTGGAAGTAAGAGAAACAGGAAACGCAGTTAAAATTAAGAAAACCAATATACGCACGTGGTATTTTTCATAGTAATTGTTTTATTCCCACCACAAATCATAACACAAATGAAATGTATTTTTGTATAACAAAGTCTGGTTAAAAATGAAGGTTTATTATTTTATGGATAAGCATCAATTAAATATCTTAGACATTCACTCGAATTGAAAGCTTTCGTTAGGTGCATTGGATAAAGTTATTCAACAAACATGTATGATGTATAATTCGTCTTAAAAAGTAAAATTAATCGAAGCTAAGTGCACCTTAAAGGTTGAATAACATAAGCATTTTTATGGTAATGTAATTTGGTCTCTCCATTTTATATTACATACACGTAATCTTACTCATTGTTGGTTTGAACGCGCTAATCTCAGAAACTATTTGTCTTATTTGAAATTTTCTTTCAGTGTTAGAGAGCCCATTTATTAAGGAAAACTATAAATTTTATACGATTACCCTAATATTAAGAAGAGTTTGTAGACCGATGAGTTATGTTTCAAAATCGGGATTTGTATATTGAGAGTTTCCGCTGCGTACACTGCGTTAACAGTTAAAGTTTCGCCAAAATCATGTAGGATATTATTATTCTCCTTTAAAAATTCTATAAAAAAGTCTTAGATAGTATAGATCTATCTTTCAAGGTTGGCTTACCTTAATCATTTTTTATGATTACCAAGTTTCTTTCGTCCCTTACGAGTTGCAGACGCAGTTGTAGCCGATCGGCTATAAATAAAATAAAATTAACAATTCTTCTCCAGGTATTTCCCTGTCCCTAAGTAAAGTAAGCTAGGTAATTCAATTACAACTCCTTCGCTGGCACCCGACGTGGGGAATATACAAAAAGTGAACTTAAAGGCTTCATAACTTATTGAAGGATGTATTCTTATACAAGGTATTGCTTACGCAAGGAGTCCAATACCTTTCCATATTACAATGGTAATATGCGCCTTATTGGTTACAATTCCTTCAAATTTGTTCTACGGGAATGATTTCGAGTGGCAGACGTATCTTCTTTATTATTTCTACGAATAAAATATTTGTTTTGGTCGTATGGCACAGTAGTATTTGTTTAAATATACATTTATTTAAGTTAAAATACGTCAAGTTTCCACTTATAACTACAACATAAACATAGCATCTAAATATTAGAGTAGTTTTGTATATTGTAAATACAAGTAAAGCAAGTAGCAGCCCATTAACCTCCCACTTCTGGGCACAGGCTTCCTCATTCATATGAGAGAGGGTTTTTAGAGCATAGACCCACCACGCTGCTCCACTGCTGATTGGCACGCATAGCACACAAGTGCAATCTCTATTCCTTCGCTCTCATATTCTAATTCGATGGGAATCTGACAGGATCGGGAGATCTCAGGCGCAGGACTGACGGCTTAACGTCTCTCCGAGACACAGGAGTGGAACACATCGCCAACTTCCTAACTTCGGGTAAATATTGAGAAAATCTTATGAGAAAACTCAATATCGATTTGGAATTGGCCCGACCCGGGACTCGACCCCAGGACTTCATATCTATAGTCGAAAATAAATATTATTGTAATGTTTTCGTCTCATCCTCAAAGGTGTCATTAGTACTATCACCTGTCTACGTTTTCGGAAGCGGTCTCCTAACATATGTCTAATGTTTATCGTATTACATATGTACAATGTATAACGAATAGTCCCATTTGATATATCGCCTGTTCCTGAAGGGTGCACAATAGTGCTATTGTCACGCTACCACACAATCCCTCATTCGGATTTACGACTTTATACTTTTATTGGGTTATTCCGTCTCCGCAATTTATAACGGGCACTGAAATTTTAAATATTGCATCCAGATATCGGAGTTCCATCGTTTTATTGCCCAAATTCCCAATTTATTGCGTATATTAATTGGTTTTTATTGGTACAAAATGGATCAAATACCTCACAAAATTTGTTCAATGGGGAACAGATAAACTTTTCTTAAAAACAATTATAATTTCTTTCTTTCTAAAAAAATATTTATATTTTATTGATAATGAATATTCTACAGGTTACTATTTCGGCTATTATTCGGTATCGGTTGCTTTCCAGCGTCTGTATGTGTGTGATAGTATATATAAAGTAATTTGTGATATATTTCAAATAAAGGTCACGGTTCGTTATTTGACTAAATCGCATTCTTAGAAAGAATGACCTTCACAATGTCGTTCCCATTGGTGCATTTGTAAATCATTGTAAATGATGCCAATTTAAAATATAATTGTTGTAATGTTTCGTAAATGATTAGAATTACTTAAATTTTATAATTGTAACTATTAAAAACTAACAGGCAGTGGTAGGTTCTTTATAAATAGAAATATATTTGGTGCCAAACACTGTCATTGGTGTTTTGCCGTAATAGCCTCATTAGGGAAAAATGTATAAAATATTGTAGAAGTTAGTTGAGTTTTCAGTTTTTAATCAACATTAGCTACCAGTTATTGTATTTTAAGTTAGTTGTGTCGGTAAAAAGGGCTGCTCTGCGATACAAACCTACTAATTAGGTTAGCTAATTTCTTTAAATTAAAACTGATGTCTTTTTAATGTGTCATAATGATAATTGTGTGCTATTTGTTTTTATATTTAATGATAATAGGCGTTAATGATGTATTTTATAGTAAATTATGTGTAACTGTTACTTGAAGTACTCTATGTAATAACATTTATAGGATTTTGAGAATTTTCGTCTGTAACATCTTTTAATTTAAAGTTATAGCCTGTCTATCCGTTTGTTTCAGCTAAACTCTGAAACGGCTGGACTGATTTTGACAGACATTAACTGGCAGATATGTAATGTTATAATATAAGTTGGCTACTTTTATTTTAGAATTACACTTGTTATTATACGGACAATATCACAAAGAATACTTAGTTTAACATCAAAAATTTTCACAGGAACGAGAAAAATCCGCGAATTTCAAATCGTACATCAGAACAATAAAACTTTACATGAAAACAGCATTATTCTAAAGTTTTGGTAAATAATCGTCGTCGTCGATACAAATCAAAACGCAGGTCAGAAATTTATTTAACTTGTCAGTTCTTCTCAGAACAGGGCGCTATGGAACCCTCATAACTTAAAATTCTAAGTCGTTGTCTAATATCTTCGTCAATCGTACATTAAACTTTTATGTATTGTCATATATTTTCAATTTATTCTTTCCCTTTGAAGTATGCCTATAGGCCTTTGGTACTTCTAAAAATAACAATTGATTAAAACGTAATTTGTAACGTTGGATCTTAGACGTTTGTATCGTAAATTATACTTCCAAATGGCAGCTGAGACTCGAGATGACAGATGTTAAAAATGTTTCGAATTTCTTTCTTTTAATTCTAGTGTAATATTTAAATTTGCCACGCTCCGTAGAAAGGGGGAAACCTTCAAAGCATATAATTACGCTTAGGGTAGAAAACACGTGACTTTTAATTTATAATATTAATACAGACAAAATAAAAGTAACTAAAATGAGCCATCAGAAGCAAATGGATGGGTGCCCATAAGGCTGGCAGGGTTACCTCTTTGGACAGCGATACTTATACGCTGTCCGAAGTACCACCCGGCCTTAGGGTCACGGGTGACATCAACTAAGTGAGATGAGATTTCTTTCAAAAAACTTTTAGCCTCAGGACCCCACGGTCCCAATGTCTCCACGCCAAAAGGCACAAATATGTATTCTAAAGCAAGGCTCTCATATTTGCGCCTCTTGGCGTTTTCAGCTAATGACGCCGCCGCTCCCGCTGATTTGGAGGTAGCGTCAATGTGAGATGGTGCAAGCGTATCAACACATGTAGCATCCCACACCAACGACCTTCCTTTTTTCCAAGGCATCAACGACATACCATCAGGTCTCTTACCATCATCACGTGCAATTCCATTCGGCTCGAGAATAGCCGGCACGTTAATGGTGACAAGGGTCCTTCTGATGATGTCGTTGATGCCGGCGTGTCTCGGAAGACGACCAGCACTACGAAGACAAGACAGACCATGGTGACCTAGTTGATTTACCCAGTCACCACATTTACAACGATGGGGCTCTGTTGTTTTCACACCCAGACGCAGACACGTAGATAAAGATAACGTAGTCTTGTCTAACAAGGTACCTACGGATGCAGATGGAAGCGCATGTAGCCAGAAACCTGACTCGCGTTCAGAAACAGCAAGGAGGCGAGCCCTCTCTGTTAGATTTTTAGATGTTTGTAATAGATTAAAAGATACATTTTTACAGAGGGGTTCGTCCCATGATTTTTGAGAAGATAAAATCTGATGGCGCATTTTAGTTACTTTTATTTTGTCTGTATTAATGTTAAGGTTCGATATAATGTTATCATGGTTAATTGTATATTTTAAATAAAAAAGACAATATTTATAATATTATAAAACCTTGATAAATAAAAAAAGAAATAAAAAGTATTTATTGTCTTTAACAATTGGTTCTTATTCTATATACAGTTGACGGTGCCGTCCCAGTAAGTTACTAGTATAGATACTAGTACTTGTTACAGGCGGAACCGCTCTTCCGTATCACAGTACATACATTAAAAAAGAAAAACCATATTTCGACAGAAATTGATATGCTAAATAACTACTTACTATTGATGTAGAGAGATAAGAGAATTCAAGTATAGGTGCATGCATCTGTGTGTATGTGTGTGCGTGGGCCTCTGCGTGCGTGTGCCTGAGTGTGTGTGCGTGTGTCTGTCAGTGCGTGCGTGCGTGCAAGTATTTATGTATGTTGTGCTGATGTTTATATTATAGTTTGTTTTAAAAGGCTTTCTACCTCTTTATAACTTAGTTGTAATAACCATTGTGTGACAGTTATCTTACATTTGCGATATGTTAGTCGGTAGATATTAATCTTTTTGTCAACTAGGTTATAAAGTCGAATTGACTGCCAAGTAAACTGTAGATCAGCAAATTCTGTTTTAGCCGGCCTTACTAATTGTGCGACTGGAAACTTTCTTCTTTTATGGATGGGATTCTCAGGAACGATAGGTAAGCCAATGTCAACTTTAAGGACACTTCGTAACACGTATAGTTTCCTTACTGTTAGTACCTCTGCACATACATAAAGTTTTTCGGTAGGGAACCTATAGTTCTTACAAAGCATCACTTTCAGTAGCGACCTCTGACCTCTCCTGACTTCAAGAGTCTTTCCTTTTGTAGCTAAACCCCATACTGGAATGCAGTATGCCACTACAGATTGGACTAAGGTGAAATAAATTTATTGGAGCAATTTTTTTGAGGCAACATGGCGTAAAGATTTAAAAACCAAATAAGTCTTCTTAGTCTGGAATTGACATGGTCGATTTGTGCATGCCAAGACAGTCGCTGGTCCAGTGTTATGATAATGAGTCATCATAGATTAATTTATTTTTAATAAGAACAATAACAATTAAATCTAAACTAATATTACAAAGAGGAAACACTTTGTAATCCAAGGTGTGAAAAAATTGAAACTATTGATGATAGAAAAATAATGTTCTACAATATTATAGAATGTATTAATATCTACAAAAAATCTTCAGCATAACATATATCCAACTACTGTATTTATGCTCTTATAACTACTTTTTTACATTTAAAAAAGTGCTGACAATATCAAACCATATTATTCATACCTCAGTAGGTATAAATTACATTTTATTAAAGACAGTTTCAATACCAGTCAAAATAGTTTTAAATAAATAAAATCTGTCATTCCATTCAAAAGATA
The DNA here is from genome assembly GCA_015832385.1 of Elymnias hypermnestra. Lineage (NCBI taxonomy): Eukaryota > Metazoa > Arthropoda > Insecta > Lepidoptera > Nymphalidae > Elymnias > Elymnias hypermnestra. The sequence goes on along the minus strand of JACTOM010000110.1, from coordinate 6,923,583 downwards.
TAACGAATTTAAAAATGTATTATAAATGGGCCTGCGACTGGTGAGTAAGCTCACATTCCAAGGATACCAATGACACCCACTGATAAATATACAATCTTTATTTTTATCTATTATTTATTAGCTAAAAATTACTGGAGCAATTAAAAAAAAATCCTTTAATTACCTCCTTGAAATCAAAAGAATTTCAATACCAGTAGAGTATTTTTAAATTCACTAATGTCGGATTTTCTACGAATTTAAAACTGTATTAATTAAATATTTTTTATTTGTAATGTAAAATCTGTATATTTATTAGATTATAAATGTAAGTGTGTATCTAATAATCTGAAAGGAAGTAATTAAAAACTAAGTGAAATAAAACTCTCATGTTAACGAAAATAAATCTACAGTCTAACTTAGTAGACTTTCCACTGCCACGAGATCGGTATCTACGCAGGTGAAACCGCGGGGCATTGCTAGTAGAACATTTTTTTTTATTGCTGACAGATCAGCGCTTGACTGTGATCTAACCTGATCGTAAGTGATGATACAGTCTAAGATGGAAGCGCGCTAATCTGTTAAGAGGCGATATACCCCTTACGGTTTCTACACAGCATCGTACCGGAACACAAATCTCTTTGTTTGGCGGTACGTTTTTGCTGGTAGGGTGGTAACTAGCCACGGCCGAAGCCTCCCACCAGTCCAGACTCAGACAAATTAGAAAATACAATTTCCTAAATTCGTCCTACCGGGGATCGAACCCGGGACTTCCGCTAGCAAAGCGAATACTCGCACCACTGCGCCAGTGAGGCCGTCAAAACAATTAAAACAAAGAACGTAATTAATCAAGATCGTTATCATGTCATTTTGCCTATTTGTGATACTGACTAAATGAAAAGCTATAAGTAATAAAACTATAGACACCTAATACCTCATATTCATCTAATCTAGTTTCCTGATGTCTCATGTTTGTGGTTTTTATTTTGAGTCAAAGAAATTTCTGTATGAAAATTCAATTTTTCGAGGAAAAATTAAGACATTTGAATTAAATTTTCTAGGATAATCGTCTCTAATTGCAACGTAGCGAAGGACAGAATTTGCATAATTTCATTCCACAGTATTGCTCGAGATGGAATATATTTACTTGTCGGAGAATAAGAGAGAAGGAGAGAAACATAAAGCATAGGGGCGTAGGATTCTCCACCGACATCGTCATTAATGGCATTCATAATTTAATTTCCATTCTGTGGGCATTGATTGGTGATATTGGTGCAATCAAACACTTTAATAATTGACTCGGACTATAATGTTAAATCACTTAATTTTCGTGATATTAATTTACACAAAATAATTAATGATAGCTAGGAACGCGACAGTTTGAACATTTGACCGCTCCGGCGGACCGTCATTCGAGAACTAGAGAGATGTGCGCCGGATTGTCACTTATTGACTCTGCCCCACGCCGATCGACAGATGGCGCCAGCGTTCCACAGACTGTAGCACTCCCACATACTTATATTTGACAACCTCTTGAGTCTGAGTCTGAGTCTTGAGTGTGAGTCTTCACTTTGCTAGCTGAGGTTCCGGGATTAATCCCTGGTATAGGCGACTTTAGAAAATTGCATTTTCTAATCTGTCTCTGTTTGGACCCGTGGGAGGTTTCGGCCGTGACTAGTTTTGTGTTTCGATACGATGCTGTGTAGAAACCATAAGAGGTAAATTGCCTCTTACCAGAATAGCGCGCTTCCATTTTCGACTGTGTTACCACTTACTATCTACTATGTTACTTAGTAATGATGACAGACATGTGCTAATCTATCAGTAATAAAAACAAAAGAACGGATCTTGTGGGCATCGTTAGGTGAGACGTATGTCCAATTTTATGAGATATTTACCATTCTTACATATTTACTAGTTGTTTTCGTTGATATCACCGGCAGAGTTTCCGATCACGTAGAAATATTGGAAAATCCTTTCTTTTTATCGAAGCGAATTGCCAATTTAAACAATTCTTGAAACCATCAGAGCACAAAGAGACAAATCCTTCAAAATCTGTCATTTACATACATTCGTAGAGAAAACAGATATAAACACTTAATTACACAAACACATACAAGAAATACAAAACTACTATTATTAAAGTAAAGCTAGAAGCCACTTTATTCAATAAATTAGAGCAGAACAGTGCCAGAAATAAATAAATTCATTGCCATGAAGTGAGATTAAGAAAAAGACCTATATTATCAAGAGCAATTTTGAGCCAAACAGTAGTACGAATTTGGAAAGAACCGTTTTATATGTAAAGTATATGCCTATAGTAACCAAGAAACAGTTATATATCTACAAATTACGGAAGTTGTTTACTGTAATTAATTTAAATTTTAAGTTCATTATGAAGATAACCACATTCGGGTATTATAATGTATTGTTGGGGTATTAAGACGTGTACACAATAAGTGTAAAGGAAGGCTGTGTTGCAAATTGTGGGGTCGGAGCGCGCCCTCTTATTTGCGGTATACCTAGCGCCAGCCTGACTACGAGTCACTCCCGTTAAGGTCGTTATAATTGTGGTATTATTCATATTTTGATATATTTATACTTTATTACTTCACTGGTACCAAACAGTCCTCTAGTATTTCGGTTATATTGCCCTAAGACAGAAAGATAACCTGGAGAACCTGCTTGTGGTAGCAAGGGTCGAAAAAATGATTAAGGGCTCACTACAGCCCTCATTAATTATGGGTCCTCATAGTGCTGTTATCCGGAGTTTTTAGAGTGAAAACCAGTTAAGGAACCTCTAGTGATCTCAGTTCTCGACGAGAAGGGATGTGATGTGTATTAGTGGTGTCGCTTTTTTTTCATTGTGAAATGCATTTACGCACCCCCACCAAAAAGTCGAGAGAGTGGGGCTCATTCACAAGGCAGAATACCCATTAAAACCCAGCGGACCCTCGTCATCCTCAGGTGAAACATCAGCCGCGCCTTATTGCGCCAACCTTCTGTGAGGGACAGCAGGGGCCTTACTAGAAATCTCCCGCTCCTTCTCAAGTGCCTCCTTAAGCGAAACGATAGTCTCGCAAAATGAGGCTTCGGTTGTCCATCCTGCTTCACTGCCGACTATTGCCTGAGCTATGTTCTCCAGTGAGATATCTCCTCCAATCAATGATATCAGGAAATGCCCTGCCCAGGCCGGACACTTTGCCACAGTATGGTGCGCCGTGTCGACGAGCGTACCACACTCATGGCAGATGGGTTATTATTCCCGACCAGCAATATGATGCAGGTACTTCGAAACATCTAAGGCCGGTGAGCACCTGCACCAGTCTGTACGACAACATTCCATGTCTTCTGGACAACCACTGTTCTAGCAGAGAGCGAAACGCCTCCACTGTTCCCACACCTGTAATAGGGGACACAAAGTCCTCCCTCCATTTTGTGATCTGATCCTTTTCGGCTTGGACTATGATCCTACGTGCCTTTACATTTCCAAGCGATGCTCCTGTAGTCCTCGCGTCTTGTCTACATTTATAGTTACCTGCATGTTATATGCGCGTCCCATACTCCCGATTGGATTCATCGGGGGCGTAAAGTAAAAAAGCACTACAGCAAGCCTAAGATATAAAGAGATGGAAGCATCTCGTCCATTCAGCCACTAAGTCATATCAGAAAAGGCACGACCATCAGCAATGAAGTATACGGTAACACTAGATTATCTAATCCGTGTAGCTTCATCTCCATAAACATAATTGTGGAACTAAGTAAGTAATTTGATTGAACTCATATTTAGCGGCTTGAAAAGAAATTCGCAATGTTTTCTTTTATAAATTAGTATTCAACCAATCATATTTAATACTAAACCTAATTGAATCGAGTAAAATGAAAAGGTTATCAATCAGTTGAGTAGTTTCCGAGTTCATGGAGATCATAGAAATACTTTCGATTTTTAAAATTTAAATTGAAATAATATTATATTGTTCATAACTTTCGTCTTATCCATGTTCATTTTTAGGCCCAGACAGTCAGATAGTAGATGTTACTGTCTAAAATGGAAGCGCGTTAACTTAATCTTCGCGACTTTTCTTTGCTTAGTTATTTGGAGGAGCTGCCTAGTCATCAATCATCGTTCCAGAACTTTTTCATTCGTGATCTTATGGACCCTGCTTATGAACCCAGCAGTCTTATTAGCAATATCCTAATATAATATAAGTTTTCAATTAAAAAATCCATGTAATAATATATGTATATCGTGTAATTTTCTATTCTATCGTAAATCAATTTTGTTCTTTAACTCCTATATGATTTGTCGCACCCAAAATATTGTCCAATAAATGGTGTATATATATGTAAAAAATGCAAACATGGTGTCTAGATTACTTTGGACAAATCGCCTATCATTTATGGGAGTACCTCGCTAATCGCCGATTGTTTGACGTCGGCATTAAAACGACGAAATGTCAATATTTGCAAGCGAAGGGCCGAGGGCTCTAATCCGGACCTTTTCGACAAATACTATGCATTTTGCAATCGCTTTGTTACTGGAAATGGTTTATCACATCATTAGTAACAGAAAAACGTTGATATTTTTAACTTGTCTTACAATTTTACTGCATAAAATTGCAAAAATTGTTGTTGTTTCAACTGATGGATATAATGACATATTTAAAAAAGCAAATATATCTTTGGCAATTCCTCCACATCATTCAAACGTTAACTGAAAAAATAATAATTTATTCATAACGAGATCTCCAAAACTAGATACATAGATAATAAAAGATATGCTTTTTTGAACACGGTAGAGCAACGGTTTCGACATTGGCAGGTGATCCCCATGAGAGCTCAGGGCGGAAGTTCTCACAGCTGCTTACCAGTGCAAAGTAGCCGCGAGAACCAGAGGAATTACCAAATGCTGACGATGTAAGGAGGGTCAGGGTTCTAGCTAACAGAGCCTTAACCTAAAAGTGGAATTAGGATCTCGGGTCCTCAGATGCGGGCGTGGCCAAAGTAGGGGCGATCCGCCCTCCTCTGGACAAGTGGCTGGCCAGTGAGCACGGATCGCTCTACTACAGATTGGTACAGGTGTTTTGGAAAGTAACTGCTGGCTGCGATCTGTCCTCCAGCTGTTACGAGTGTCGCAGGATGTCCCGCCTGAGGTTCTCAAGGAATAATTATGATGTCGCTGATCGGCACAGACCTCTTACTGTCTAGTATTATAGGTGCAATACTCATCAGTGAGCAGGCCTGGAGAGCGGTTTAATCCTTTTGCAAAATCGTGAGAGGGAGAGGGTGAATCCCGCTCAGACATAACGGCCCCGATGAAGGGTATTAGGAAACCGGAGGCGAAGGTTCATACAACTCCTCCTGTAGAATATCTGTGAGCCGGCTACAAGCGAGGGGCCAGAGAGGAATGGCTCAACGAACCTCTGGCCCCCGCTCATGGTAGACAACGGTCCCGCTAGGTTTTAGTGGATATTGCGAGTTCTTCCCCCTTGCGAAGTCCCACACTCCCGACTCCACAGTCGGGCTGCATAAATGCATTTCCCAGCGACAAAAAAAAAATAGTAGACTTATTATAAAGGTAAATGTTTCAAATGGTCGCCTTCAAATCTTTGACACGATGGTAATATATCAATAACGCGACCTCCTTACAAAAGGCCTCCGGCGGTGAAGTGTGAATAATAGGTCACATCGTCGAATATATTACAGGCGACGTGGAAAATTTGCTCAGAAAATGATAGCTTCGCATTTTGGTTTAGGAAAAATAGGAACAATATACATATAATACCCAAAAAGGATTTCTACCTACGTTAGTTACAACCAATGTAACGCAAGTGCGAAAATATTATTACATGACACTATCTCTGGAGATAAAATTGGTATTCAGGTAAAGGTAAAAAGCAGCCCATTAACGTCCCACTACTGGGCATAAGCCTCCTCAATCATAGGAGAGAGGGTTTTAAAAGATTATAGGTATTACTTTATTTATATATACTTTTTTAAATCCAAGATTAAAATAAATCGCTATTTAGCGATATTATATTTAAGTTTATTTTGTTATTATAAGTTATCATTCAAAAACATATGTCCATGTTCTTTCTAACGTAGAATATGTAGACAATTTTCTGAAAAAACTTACAAAAAACCCAGCTTTTATTCATTTATTTAAGGACCACCAGTAGTTATTACACTTAATGTGCTTATAGCATAAAACTTACATCTAGATAATTGTGAAATATGCAACATTTTAAGGTAACCGCAACATGAGAAGATTAGTTATTCTAAAAGTACTATAAAATATGAGGAAATGGAAGAAAATAATTAAAAAAAAAAACTGCCTAATTGGTCTAGTGGTTAGCATGTTCGACTACAGACATGAGGTCCTGGGTTCGAGTCCCGGGTCGGGCCAATTCAAATATCAATATTGAGTTTTCTATTAAGATTTTCTCAATATTTGCCCGAAGTTGGGAAGTTGGCGGTGTGATCCACCCCCGTGCCTCGGAGAGCACGTTAAGCCGTCGGTCCTGCGCCTGATCTCTCTCCGGTCGTGTCGGATTCCCGTCACATCGGACTATGAGAGTGAAGGAATAGAGAGTGCACTTGTGTACTATGCCTGCCAATCCGCAGTGGAGCAGCGTGGTGGGTCTATGCTCTAAAAACCCTCGCTCCTCGGAGTGAGGAGGCCTGTGCCCAGCAGTGGGACGTTAATGGGCTGCTACTTACTTTTTTTTTTTTTAATTAAAAAACTAATGTCTATACGTATATTTGCTTTTAGTCTGAAATTGCGTCCCTCAACAATTCCGAAACTTGCTATTTACTCTTACTTTTTTTACTTAAAAGTTACACTATTTGATACGTCCGATCCGAAACTCAAACCCAGGATCTCAAGTCTGTAGCCGAACAAGCTTACTACTGGACCAATGAGGCAGTCCGTCCAGTAAATATAGTAAAATAATTTAAAACAAGAAAAATTAATATCGTTCGTCGTCTGATGCCATTTCAAAACAATTATATATATCCGTCGAAAGAGTTCTCAAAGTCCAATGTTATTCGAGCCACGTTCAATTTCTATTTGTTCCATTTCTCCTACTTCAAGAAGTCAAATAAAAATGACTGTTACTTTAAAATACCGTCCACTCGTTCCCGTTTTCTTTATGTAAACTGTTCGCTATAATGAAATCTTTCTCTAAAAATAAATTTTACACATTCCTCTCAAGTGTAGAAAGTGTCAAAAATTATGTTTTTGGTAAAAACTTTAATTATTTTATACGGTTTGGAAACTTGTATTATTTTATTTTGTTTTCCCAATTTTCATATCTGATAAATTTTATTGTATATAAATATATGAAAGTAAAGAAAAATATCAAAACACTTCTTGTATAATATAAAAAAGTTTTAACTGACCTTCACCACTTTTTCTACGTATATTTGTGTTTTAATAATTATATTGCGTTAACTGATCATCGCATTGTTACCAGAGTAGTTATCGCTTACGTGGAAAAATGGAAAGATGCGTTCTTGGTGACCGTATACGTTGCGAAATGACTACGTGTCAAATAGTCTTGAACATCTCTCAGCAAGGGAATTTTTGTGGTCATATGCCTCGGCCTTAAATAAATATGGAGACACGCGTTGTTAGTGATCGTCTACGTCGCAACAGGAGTAACTATGCCAATTTTGAGATCAACAAGACTTATACTTTTGGAGATTTCGTGATGAGTATGTGTTATTTCGGTTACATATATACTATTATGTTTTTCAGACAGGAATTCGATTCCTGTCTGAAAAACATATGCTATGCTCAGAACTTATGCTAGCGAAACGAGAATAATAAATAAATAACCTTTTATTTTTCACATCACACTTAACTGCAGCTCCATCCTAGAAGAGCTCCAGGTAATTCAAAGGCTTTCTGCGATATATCTAAGGCGCATACTACAGTTCTTTGGACATATCGCGCGTAGGCCTAGAGATAACCTAGAGAAAACCATCTTAACCAGAAAAATGGAAAGCAAAACACCCAGAGATCGAAGTCCGAAACAATGGCCTTATCAGGTAGTGGAACACCTGGATACCCAAGCCAGTCAGGCCACTTACATCGATACCCATCGACTAAGATGACAAAACCTGCAGAGGAGAAGGAGGACACGAAGCAAGCTCTACTAGTATGTATGAGAAAACTAATAATGTACATTTTAAACTCCGAGAAAGCGAACTAGAGTTTATTTAGTGCTGACTATAAGAAAAATGTTCATTTATTCATGAATTATTAAATGACATCTAGGCGGAAAACCTCTCATTTGAAGCCGTAAAAGGAAACCGTTTTCTAACTTTTCCAACAGACTAGGATAAAAGGTAATTAAAAATAAATATTAACCCTGTCTTCAACTTCTATTCATTTCGCCATTTTAAATATTCCACAAAGGGATTTTGCATTTGCTATTATAAAATACACTACCACGTATAATAGACTTAACAAGAAAATTTATCGACGCGAAAAGTAACTTTGAATTTGTGTAATAAAGCATAAATTTCATTGTAGTTTCTATAAATTTTATGTTTTTTAACATAAGCAAAGCAATTTACATGATAGCAACAAGGTAGTCTATAATAATTTCGAAAATAACAGGACGTGGAAAAGGAGTGGTAATGTAACATGTAGTTAGCGTCAAATGTCATATATCAATATATCAATTAACTGTCGTTTATACGTCTGTACAAAACTCAGAAATTGCTGTCTTTAAAATACGTGGAGTTTTGTTACATTTTACATTAACTGTTGGTGAAAATTGTTTCTTTTAAGGGAAACAGTCAATTGTATTTCTACTTCACTCACGTAATGGAAAATAGAGAATGGATGAACAAGGTTCGGTTTCTGTTTCTGAGTATATTTAGGAAATTGTGTTTTCATAACATATTTCACGTTCAAAATACTTGACTAAAGTCTCACCTAATCGTAATGTGAGATAATCTAAAATGGAAGCGCATCAACCAAGCAAGAGGTTATTTACCTCTGATGGTTTCTATACAACACTGTAAAAGGTACGGTAAGTAACAGCCCATTAACGTCCCACTGCTGGGCACAGGCCTCCTCACTAATAAGAGACAGAGTTGTTAGAGCATAGACCCCACACACACACACACACAACATTGTACTGGATTGCAATTTTACTGGAAGACTTGTAACTATCCAGGGCTGAAGACTCTTACTAGTCCAGGTTCAGACAAATTAGAATGTGCTTTTTTCTAAATTAGTCCCTAACAAAACCTAGGACCTCTGCAATGGAAGCGAGGTCGTGCTATCTTATAGAATTATTATTCAATGGTAAGTAATTGAGTAGTTAAGTTAGGGCGTTACCATTTTTGACTCTATTATGACTTCTATTATTGCCTACCTTAATAACATTGAATTTCTTAAAAAACCTTATATATATGTCGGAGTGCAATAGTCCGTGGAAGGCTGGCGCCATCTGTCTATCGGCAGAATCAAGAAGTGGCAGTCCGGCGCGTCTCTCGGCAGTTTTCGAGTGACGGTCGGCCGGTGCAGTCGACTATTGAAACTGTCGCGTTCCTAGCTATGACTGTTAATGAGTTTGTGTAAATTAATATCGGGAACATTAAGTGACTGACTATCATAATCCGAGTTATTTAATAAAGTGTTTGATTGCACCAACATTACCCACGAACGCCCACAGTATAAGAAATTAAATTGACGATGTCGGCGGAGAACCCTACGCCTCTATGCTTCATGTTCTCCTTCTCTCTTATTCTCCGACATATTTGTTTTTATTTGACAGTGTCACTGGCATTATAGTGATAGTATCCTTGAAATGATTCTGAGTTCGACTTCTGGGATGGCAAATTTGAAAAATTGTTTTCACCATTTTGTTATGGTTCCAGTTTCACCTTCTACTTACCACCCTATTAGCAAAGACGTGCCGAAAAGTAAAGTAAATTGCATTAAAACATTTAAAAACATTCAGAGATAAATTACTTCGTAAAAGATAGCTCATCATCATAACATCTTGCCTGAGCTACGTAAACGGTTGAAAGAACGCCACAATAAGAAATTGTTCCGCTAATAAAGCTCTATAAAAAGCTCGTAACAGTATCTATTTTATCTATTAAGGTTGACTCTTATTTTAGGTCAGATGAAGTATTTTAAGGCAATACGAGATTAGTATATCCATATCTGTATCACATCACATCTGTAGTCAGATTCGTTCGTCATAAGAAACAAAGTCCCAATCGCTTGTCGAAAAATGTAATTGGACTTCTTTTTACAGTTCCTTTTCGGGACAGTAATTAAAAATAATTAGAACGAATCAATTAGTTTCGTTTGTCTTTGACCAATTTCGGTTAATTGGACTTGTTGTTATTTTGCCTTATTAAACTCCTTATTAAGGCAACTAAAGTTGGAAATTAAACTCTTTATTTAAAGTTGGGGAATAAGAAAGGATGAGGTATAAATGTTAAAAAAATCGCGTCTATTATAAGTCTACTAAATGAAACTTTCATATTACTTATGTATATATGTGGTCGTTATTTTGGTCTACAAATATATGTTTTATATTTAAAATATATCACTCATATTATTATTATTATTATGTTATCGAATATATCCTAAGGAAATTGTATGTAGCTTTGCCAAACCTCCTGCCTCCATTTATATCTCTGATATCTTCTAAGATATACATTTTAATGAAATGTTGTTAAGGGCAGTTTTGATCCTCATTAAATATACAACGTATATAATGTATTTAATTGTATAAGGAATAATACCGTATTGTATAAATGGCTTAGTAAATAACACATATTTTTTTGATATGTAAAATATGAAAATGGTAAACTGTGGGTTATCCTTTAGAGATAAATTACGCTGTTGTAAACTTTTTTATTGATCATTTTAAAATTTACAATTACGTAGTACATTAATTTGATCTATCTCGTTAGGTTTAGCCAGCGCTTGGGATTCACATTACAAATGTTTGAATTTTTTATACTATAATATGTATGTATTATACATATAAATATTCCTCTTGAATCACTACATCTATTGCTGAAAAATAAAATAAAATCGGCTGAATAGTTTAAAATATCCAAGCAAATAGACACCGGAAGGGACAACATATTTATGTAAGGATTTGATGGCGTAGTGTAGCATATTAAACAAAAACAATCATGAAATTTAAATAGTTCATGACAGTGTGTATCGTCTTTGAAGCAAAAACAAACATTAAGCTACAATTTCCACATAAAAACACATTTTATATTTGAAAATGGCGTTGCAAAGCTATAAGTGAGCGTTATTAAAAAGCGCCGTAGTGTCGGACGCGCCGGTTGCTACAGTTCCCTCATTATATATTTAAAACCGACTTGCGATTGTCTTATGTATATGTCACAAGTAAAAGCTCAATTTTTATACTAGCGTTTTGCCAATTAAATATTTATTCAAGTAGGTTTTACACTATCACACAACAGAAGAATCCTCTAAGCGTTCTCAATTTGCGTTCTGATATAACAGTTCCTGTGTAGAAAAGGTAACGTAAGAGGAAAATTACCTCTTTCATCTTTGATTTTATCATTATGTATCAACAGCCTCTTGTAAACTTATATAAATTGCATAAAGACACTTTTATATACCTTTTGTAACGTTATTTAGAATAATATAAATTATTTCTGTTTATAAGTAAACAAAACTGATGTGTCTGTTTGCCAATGTAAAGCCTTTTATTAAATATGTTTGAAAGTGTACCGAAAATTGTAATATAAAAACAAGACATTTCTTGTTGTTTATTCCAATTAATCTCTCTAACAGCTGGACCGATTTTGATCGGGTTTACTCTGGGAGACAGCTGATTTTATAAGGAGTCATTGAAGTTACTTTTGTTTTAGAAACCAACACTGGATTCCAAGTAAAATATAAATTAATCCAATGTATTTCAGGTGCTAAAATGACACATATTTCTTTTGAACAATTACTCATATGACTTGACTCCTTATGGTTTACGTACGTGGTACGATAACCTATCAATTATTATCACGTGATATTACAAGCAAACGATAACCTATCTATTACTATCAGGCGATATTTCAGTCAAACGATAACCTATTAACTACTGTCAAGTGATATTCAAGTCAATCGATAACCTATCAATTACTATCACGTGATATTCCAGTCAACTAATAACCTATCAATTACTGTTGTTGTTTTCTTGCCATTACTATCAAATGATATTCCAGTCAAGCGATAACTTATAAATTACTATCAAGTGATATTCCAGCCAAACGATAACCTATCAATTACTATCTGGTGATATTCTAGTCAAACGATAACCTATCAATTACTATCGTGTGATGTTCCAGTCAAGCGATAACCTATCAATTACTATCTGGTGATATTCTATTCAAACGATAACCTATCAATTACTATCTGGTGATATTCCAAGCGATAATCAAGCGATAATCTATTAATTACTATTAGGTGATATTAGAGGCAAACGATAACCTCTCAGCAAAATAACTAAACTAGTTGTGATGTTTACACAATTTTTTCGCCCATCTATCTAATACATGTTGCATTACAGTCTCGGAGTGAGCGTAAATATAAAGAGGCGTCTAAGATTCACATCAGCTGTTTTACTCCATCTTGGTTTCACAAAACAATTTCACAATTTTATTCCATAATACAACTGATGATAATAAAGAACGACTTCAACTTTTAAACTTCCAGGGTTCTCTACCCTGTTCTGAAAAGATACACTAAAAAACTCTGACGGGTATCCTTTTATTATCATCATTATTACAATATAGTTACAATTGAACTCTTCCATTACTAAAGAAGCATAAGTAAGGTAAGTAGCAGCCCAATAACGTCCCACTGCTGGGCACAGGCCTCCACACTCATATGAGAGAGGGTTATTAGAGCATTGACCCACCACGCTGCTCCACTGCGGATTGGCAGGCATAGTACACAAGTGCACGCTCTATTCTTTCACTCTCATAGTCCAATGTGACGGTGATCCAACACGATCGGAGAGAGATTAGGCGCAGGACCGATGGCTTAACGTGCTCTCCGAGGCGCGGGGGTGGATCACACCGCCAAACTTTTCCCAACTTCGGGCAAATATTGAGAAAATCTTAATAGAAACCTCAATATCGACTTAGAATTGGCCCGACCCGGGACTCGAACCCAGGACCTCATGTCTGTAGTCGAACATGCTAACCACTAGACCAATGAGGCATAGAAAATATATCACTTTACTAAAAAAATCCCTTACTGAAACACAAAGTTAATACAGCTGACGTCAACGACCTCTAGCAGCCGGCGCACCACGGCCGTTCCAATTAGCTGTACTAACATGATGGAGCGTAAATAATGATAATAAAATGTTTTTAAAATATGATTTTTTAAAATGAGAAACGTTTTTTTCTATCCCATCATCAAAGATATCAATCTTACTATTATCTATCTTCATTTTATTTGATATTATTGATTTAACTTTTTAATTTAATTTTAATATTTGTATAGTTAAAATACATATTTTTGTAATCTATTTCTTAAAACATGTTTTTGAGGTATCGTTTTTAAATTTTAGTCAAGTTATTACGTTAATATTGTCCGCTTATCATATGTCACTTGTCCTACACACAGCATTTGAAATGCTTTTAAAACTTAACCTTTATTTCCTCACTTCGTTTTAAGGGATTACATGCGAAGCTCTTCTCGTAGCAATTGGGTTCAGCCCTTCTGTATCTAAATTTAAGAGAGCTTTTGTTTTCCTATGTGTAACTTCGTCTACGTATACTTAAACCTGAGTCCATGTTATCTATTTCATACTTATGTAACTTAATTGATAAAATTCACACTTAAGGACAACATTAAAAGGGGTTGCGAAGGTCATCGCGGTCAAACACACACATGGAAAACCACAAAGAGTCAGATCATATGGGTAATTATTCAAAAGAAATTTTGGCGCCTGAAATTCATTGGATTTAATTATATTTTACTTGGAAACTGGCTTTTGTTGGAAACTGGCGTGTGGAGGCTTCGGCCGTGGCTGAGTTGCTGAGTAGACCATGAGGTAAATTCCCTCTTACCAGAATAAAGGGTTTCCATCTTAGTTTGTTACTTACCATCAGGCGTGAACACAGTTAGCCTGTCAGAAATAAAAAAAATAAAAGTACGTTATAATAGCGACTAACATATAATGACAGACATGAGGTCCTGGATTCGAGTCCTGGGTCGGGCCAATAGGAAATCAATATTGAGTTTTCTATTAAGATTATCTTAATATTTGCCCGAAGTTGGGAAGTTGGCGGTGTGATCCATCCCCGTGCCTCGGAGAGCACGTTAAGCCGTCGGTCCTGCGCTTGATCTCTCTTCGGTCGTGTCGGTTTCCTGTCTGATCTGATTATGAGAGTGAAGGAATAGAGAGTACACTTGTGTACTATGCCTGCCAATCCGCAGTGGAGCAGCGTGGTGGGTCCCTCTCTCATCTGAGTGAGGAGGCCTGTGCCCAGCAGTGGGACGTAAATGGGCTGCTAATTAACTACCTTACTTACCTTTTTACGATACAATAGCAAAATTTATTCAGTATTCTAAATAACGTAAAATACAAATGATATACCGAGTATTAGGTAGACTAGATATAGCCTGCAAAAACGAAGACATACGATAGCACTTATGACACCTTTGATAACGGGACGGAAAAAAATTTACCTTGATTTAAAATCATCATATTTTTAAAACGTTTTATCGAACATCAGCTGTTATTATTTTGTGTTTCATTGTTAGTTTTATAAAGCTATCGTTTGATTTAACTGTACTAACAGGATGGGGCGTAAATAATGCTAATATTTTTTTTTGAAATATGAATATTTAGAATCAGTATCGATTATTTTTTCGTCCCATCATCAAAGGTATCATTGATACTATAATCTGTCATCGTTTTCGGATGCGGTCTCCTAATACCCCGTATAAGTGCCTTAATGCAATTTATATGATATTTTTCACTAAAACAATAGCATTTAACCTTAAATTTACAAGAGGCTGTTTTAACTATTATAACGAGTTAAATATTCACACACATGGATTACGTATGGCTTCAGCTTTTAGCTATCTTATCCAGTAGGCGGTATACAATACGATATATGGCCTAACCACAAAGGGAAAGTTGAGCGGGTAGCATTGTTTACCTGGACACTGAGCTGGCTCTTTGTGCAGTTAATTAATTATACAACTGGAAACGACAAATTTCCAGTAACAAAATATCCAAATGTTATGTAGAAAAAATGCTAATAATTGGAGTGTGAACTTCCCTTTCTTTCACGCATACGGCAGCGATAAGCAGGCTCCTTCTTTTATTTTATTTTATTTAAAACTTTATTGCACACTTTTAAGAAATAACAATACAACTTATGTAATATAAAAAGAACCAGATAATTAAGAAACAGGGTGCGCAAAGGCGGTCTTATCACTAAGAGCGATCTCTTCCAGACAACCTTTGGTGGGAGGAACAGAACATAGGAAGGGGAGGTGCAAATAACTTTAAAAGAGAAAACTTGACTCAGTTTTACTCTACTTAAACAAAACATTAAATATAATTTCACATATAGCGCAATATATAATTCATAAAATACTATACAACCATATTATACATATATATAATTACACAACTATATACATACATATATATAAATATAAGATTAAATATATATAAATATGTATAAATATATATAAACATACACCATACAATAAATTATGCGAACTTAAACGAGTTACACTTTATACATCAGCGGATAAATAGTGGTTTTTTAAGCGATGTTTGAAAATTTGTAATGAGTCAGATTGACGGATGTGTACTGGGAGGGAGTTCCACAGTGTTATGAATTTAACTGTGTAGGAGTTCGTGTATGACTGTGTGTGGCTAAAAGGTGTTACAAGCATATCTTCATATTGGGAACGGAGATTTGACTTGTTCTCAGACATATAATGGAAGCGTTCTTTAAGATAGGCTGGATACTGCGGATTATAAAGTACACTATATAAGAGCGATAAGCCATAAAAGTTTTTACGGAGTCTGACAGGTAGCCACTCAAGTTGTTTGCGGTAATTTGAAATATGGTCAAACTTGCGGAGGCCGAAAATAAATCGTATACACAAATTTTGTAAACGCTCCAGCTTATTTAATAGTTCCTCAGTTAAATCCGGATAGCATGGTCCTGCATAGTACAAAATCGGTAACAGTAGTGACTGAGCTAGCAGGATTTTAGTTTTAGTGGGTAGCAGGTGCTTCCATCGTCTTAGTGAACTAATACAAGAGAAAATTTTACGACTCACTTCGGATACTTGCGGTACCCACGAAAGAGTGTTGTCGATTAAAACACCTAAACTCTTGACTGTGGTATTGTATGGTAGAATTTGCCCACCAAGCAGTACCGGAGGTATATTTGAGTTTAGTTTAGATAAAAGTTTCTGTTTGCCAATCAAAATTGCCTGTGACTTGGTAGGATTTACTAATATACCATACGATTTACACCACTCGCTAATTTTAGTTAAATCAGAGTTTAATATCTGAACAGCGCTAATAATACAATCTATAGAAGCAGTATTATAAATTTGCAAGTCATCGGCATAGAAATGGTGTTCTGAAGAGATAACCGACGTAATTGAGTTAATAAAGATAGAAAAGAGGAGAGGAGATAAGATACCACCTTGTGGAACACCATAGGAAGTATATAAGAACGAAGAACATTTATTATTCATTCTTACACATTGCCAACGATTGTTTAAATATGACCGAAACCATGCGACAGTATTTGAAGAAAAGTTTAAGGAAGTCAAGATTGCAAGGAGTAAGTCAGGGTCAACTGTATTAAAAGCATTACTAAAATCGAGTAGTACAAGAACAGTAAGAAGTTTATTGTCAAGGGCATAGCGAATATCATCACACACCTTTACTAACGCGGTGACAGTACTATGTCCAGGTCTAAAGCCGGACTGCAATGGACTTAAAATGCTGTTTTTCGATAGGAATAGAGTAAGCTGAGTATGTATAACACGTTCTAGCACTTTAGATAAAAAAGGAAGAATGGAGATAGGACGGAAATGAGCAGGAGCTGTAGGGCTAGGGATTTTAGGAATAGGTACTATAAAAGCTTTACGCCAAGACGCAGGAAAGCAGCAAGAAGTAAGAGAGTAATTAATCAAATGAGATAGTGTAGGTAATATATAATTCAGAGCTAATAGAATCATCCTGCGACCAATTCCGTCTACACCCACGGCATTCGATTTTAGACTTAGGATATGTCTCCTTACCTCGTTCTCAGTTACAGGACTAAATTTAAAGTCGGGATAATCAGGAGTAGGTAATAAGCTGAGGTGAGCAAGAGTACGCTTCTTACATTCGCTGTCTAATGATGAGCCTGTCGTGAAATGTCTATTCAGGTTATCAAGATCAGGCGTGCAAAAAGCCGTTTGTCGTTGTCGCCCAATGCCCAAAGAATTTAAGAATGTCCATACTTTAGAAGGATTGTTGTTCGAAACTGAGTCGTGGATGTAGGTGCGTTGAGCGTCACGACATGCCTTGCTGCAAGCATTCCGAAGTCTTTTATATCTCGCATGGTTAGTCTCAGTAGACGATTTTTTAAATTTACTTTTCGCTGCATTGCGTCTTGACATAAGGCTTCTGATCTCTTGAGTTAACCAGGGGGCTGGCAGGTATTTTAATTTTATAGGTCTTAGAGGAGCGTGGATATCAAAAATTTCGATTAGCAATGAATTAAAAATATCAAGCTTCTCATCCATGGACTTTGCGTCGTGGACTGCTGACCAGTCAATATTATTAAGATCGCTCATGAAGTTAATATTATTAAGGTTACTGAAATTACGACGCATAACAATTGTTGGCTTTAATTTCGGCGGTCTAATTTTATAAGATAAATAAATTAGGTTGTGGTACGAAAAGGCATCCGCCGGTAACTGTCCGTGGTTAAAAACATGCGCGCTGGAAGATACTAGCATAAGATCCAATTTTGAAGGTTGACAGTTAGGGAAAAAATGTGTGGCATTGGTAGGCAAACAGTTAAGATTAGCGCTATTAACAATATCCATTAGACGCTTAGCTCGGAAATCATTTTTTATGAGGCACGTGTTAAAGTCCCCCATTAAAATAGTATGATCTGCTGAAGGGACATATTTTACTAGTAAACTCTCAAAGGTGTTGTAGTAATCGAAAAGCATCGACGGATTGTAGAATACACCTAGCAGCACCTTGAAGTGTCCAAAGAGTGCTTCAATCAAAATATATTCAAGAGATTCTGCATATTCTTTCTCACTCTAACACAGCGCTAACATCGCTAGCCGTATTTCGAACAGACTGAGAATAAGATATATTTTACAATCAATAAAATATTTTGTTTACGCCGGTCGTGACCTGCAATGGACGCGACCCTTGAACTCGAGCCCAAAAGAAGTCCAGGTCGAATCGGTCCCTGAGACGGTGGGAGGAGAAATATTGGGGGAGAAATTCTAGGGGTCTTGTGCACCACCAGGCAGAGAAATGTTCAAGAACCAAAGCCCACGTGGGCCTGAATGGACTGTGGCCGCGTGGACCTGCCGCACATCGCATAAACTCGAAGGAATAGGCCACTAAGGTCCTTAACGCGACGACTTCACCACTCGTACTTACAAAACCAAAAAACCGCGTGGAACTACACCAAAAACCACGAGGCGCCCGTCGCAAATGCCTCGTTGACAGATGGACATAGACAGCTGTATTTTTGTTCCATGCTTTAAGGAACGGTGCAGGAGGCGCCCTCTAGTATGCAGACGCGCCGCTTCCTGATACTTAGCGCATTAGTACCTCGGCAAGCTTCCAGATGGCGCGAACAGATTTTTTGAATAAATAACCATTTCTTAAGTTATCATATTAAAATTCAAATAATCACCTAAGCTTTCCTTAACACAATTCTAATACCATATGCCAACTTATATAAGTTTAAGTTTAAGACTTTGTTTCCTTTTACGAATGTAAAAATAATAGCTTTTATCTAAATGCACATTTACAAAATATTTATAACAAAAATGTTTTTAAAAAATTTGGTGTATTTGTTCCTATTAATCTCTAGAAGGGTATTTGGATTTGGATGGGGCTTCTACTATCAGATATGTAAGGTAATATAATAAGAACAAAAGTTAAAAGTGCGTGCGTAAGAAATACACATGTCAGAAGTGAAACTAATTTTTAAGTTTTGTTTATATTTATACAAACTTAAAACTTTTCATTTGCGTGACTTCAGAGAGAGAAAAAAGGAGATACGTTAGGGATTTAATAAATTTAGTTGTCATTAAAATATTAAAAGTGTCGAAAATGAATACAAATAAAATTTTAATGAAATCTCAAATGATGAATTGTAAATAAAAATGCCACGTGTTTTTTGTCAATATAAGAAGTTATTAATTAAATTTTGTTTTTAAATTTTAAATTTTGAAAAGTATGTATAAATTATTTTTATTTTATATTTTATGAAACATAGTGTTGAGAATCTTGACAGGAAAAACTCTGGTTCCTGTTCATGAGTTCTGGTTCAATATTGAGATTCACAGTAAAACATTCGTAAAAAATGGAAAATACAATTTTTATATTATATTACAGTGAGACATTACAAAGAAAAATGATAAAAAACAATACATGGTTCTTGAGAATTCGATAATTTGAATTTGAACTTTTTTTCTTAGACAGATAATATATTAAATGACGAGTGGCAAATTAAAACGCCACATGTTATTTGTAACTATTAAAACTACCTAAGATTCAAACGAATTAGCATAATAACGCTGCACATCTTCGTGACGCTAATCACGCGTTTCCTACGTGAAAATTTTACACTAATGCGCCTAAGGAAGTTTCACTTCAAAAACTCTTTTATATTCAATATTTTAGGATAAGTACATTAGATATATTTGACATAAACTAAACCAGCACTCTGTCGAACTTCGACGATAATCGCATTGTTTATAACTGTTATATGACCTTCAAATGTCACAATTATGCTGATACAAAATGTGTTTGTGGTGATATTTTGTTATTCAAAAACAATGTAATGAGAAATAAAATCTATGATTTAATATTAAAGCTCGCTTTGTATCCGTCAAGTTAAGTATATAGCATCACGCCTCATTCCCATAGGGCAGAGACAACATCCTTCCACTTGCCACGATCCTTGCATATCTCCTTCGCTTCTTTCTCATTAAACTTCCATACAAGTTCGTCGGTTTAGAGTACTCTTGACCTGGCACTTATTTAAAATGTCCTGGATTTGATCCAGGAACTTTCGCCTTGGTCTTCCCCTTCCAACTTTCGCATTCACTGTTGACTCATAAATCCTTTTTGTCAGTCTCTTTTCATTCATTCTCTCTACATGCCCAAACCATCTAAGCATACCTTTCTCAATTTTAGTCACTACGTCTTCTTTTATACCACAACGTTCTGTTATCACACTATTTCCATCTGGCTATTCATAAAGGCGTACAGAGCACCATTCACCATATTCCCTGCATTTACTCTCCTTTCAATAACACTTTCACATGTTCCATCTTTTTAAATTTAGATCCCAAGTATACAAATTCTTTCACCTGTTCCACTTCCCCATCTATCAAAACATTGCCATTCCTCATAGATTCATCTCGTTCAAAAAGCATAGCTTTCGTTTTGTTTACATTCACTTTCATTCCTTTCCCTTTCAAAGCTTCATTCATAATATTTAACATCTCCTGTAGCTCATTAACGGATGACGCAAGTATTACTTGATCATCAGCGTAGAGTAAACATTTGATGAGTAATTTATTCATTCTTAACCCATACATACTTTCTTATATATATTATATAAATCTGTTAAACATTTATCCATGAAAAACAAATTCTATCGAATATTCATTTTTGTATTTCATAATTACAATAGTAATATAGTTTTTTTAACACTCTTCAAAAAAAGGAGGAGGTTATCAATTCGTCTGTATTTTTTTTTATGTTTGTTACCTCATATCTCCCGACTGGGTGGACCGATCTTGATGATTTTTTTTAATAAAAGGTGGTGTTCGTTATAGGGTCCCATTTTTTAAAATCCAGTTCTGATGATGGCATCCATGAGAAAACTTGATAAGTGTTAAATTTGCATTAAGCATGTGCACGACAAATGGACGAATAACTCAAGATCAGGCCAACCGATTTCTATTATTCTTTTTGGAAAGGATATACTTCCAGGGTTGTTTTGTAATAGTTACGTTAGGTTCTGATGATGGATTCCATGACAAAGTGGCGGAACTCTTCAATTCTTAGGAGCAAATGAACGATACTCTACAGAATCTTCTATAGGCTATCCAGATCCAGGTACCTTGGCTGACACCGACTTCGAATATAAGAATACGAAGAACACTATAAAAGAATACGCAATTATTTGTTACTTTTTAGAGCATATATTTATTTATATTTGTAAGTCTGTTTTGAAGGCGGTTCTTTCTTTGTTAAAATTTTTAATTATTAATATTTATTGGAGTAATTTATTCACTGAGAAGGTATGTTAATATTAAAATAGATTATAAGGCACTCATGCATTCACAGACACATCTAGCAGCAGTTTTTATGTCGATGTGTACATGTTTTGGGCAGAAGAGGTGAGCGATAAATTCAGTGCTTTGTATACCTTCGGTTTGTTGAAATTTTTTACCTTATTTTCATGAACGCTTGCTCCCAGTACAAAATTCTTTGTTGATAGCATCTATTTTGTTATCTCAGTATATGTATTTGTTAGTTATATAACCAAAATAGCAATAAACCAATTTTTCTTGAATCTATACTCCTTTCGGAATAACGAAAATGAAGTTTGCTGACTGTAATCACAGGTGATTGATAATAAAGACTGAAATGATGGTGTTTTAACCTGATAAGAAGTTATTTATCTCTTAATAATTTTCTACACAGTATCTTACCGAAATGCAAACGTTGCGAATCTTAGAATTCGCAACGTTTGCATTTGAGTTGTTTTCGCAAATATATGTATATGTCGGAGAATAGCAGAGAAAGAGGAGCATTAAGCATAGGGGCGTAGGATTCTCTGCCGACATTGTCATTAGTGGCATCTGTAATTCAATTTCCATACTGTGGGCGTTGGTGGGTAATATTGGTGCAATCAAACACTTTATTAATTAACTCAGATCATAATGTTCAATGCCTTAATGTTCCCGATATCTATTTACACATACGCATTAATAATAACAGCTAGGAATGCGACAGTTTCAACATTCGACCGCTCTGGGGGACCGTCACCCGAGAACTTGGGGGAGACCTGCACCGCATATTCACTTTTGACTCTGCCCCACGCCGATAGACAGATGGCGCCAGCGTTCTACAGACTATAGCACTCCGACATATATTTATCTATATTTTGACGTGAATACGTCTTTAAAATCGCATATATAGGCAAATAACAAAATCGGAGGATACAGTTTCGTGTTGCAGCCACATATCTATCACCTTCCTAGGAAATTCAATTACACAATTGGATAGCTAAATAATCAAGTAATATATTACTCTAAGTAAGGACTGTGAGGCCACGGACATCAGCAATACGTCAAATAAAAAGAAAAAAGAAAAACTTAAAACGTAAAACATAAAAGACTTTACAGACTAGTGTAAAGATTTTATTATAATACTTACACTAATTATACCTAATAAGTTTTCAAGATCAATTTGTTTATTTAGCAAGATTTTTTTAAATTTAAATTTAAACGTATACTTGTTTTTGGAATTCTTTATGGGCGGTGGAATATTGTTCCAGCACCTAGTAGCTGTGTATTTAAAACTACCCCTGAATGCAGCGGTGTGAAGAGAATAAAAGTTGTTAGTTAATGGGAGTTGGTGTCTTTTATAATACCAGGTATGTCAGACCTTAGAACGTCCATTTGGAAATCACCAAAAGACTTTTGCCTTTCAATGGAGTTATTCTTTTTAAATCCTTGAAAACCGGAAGTATAATATAGTAAGTGGAAGGCATCTATTTTATTTAAAAACGCTTTCTCTTTTGATTTATTAGTAGAGTACTTATTTTTCTAAGCGCCTCCGAAATGGTTGAATTTATTTGTGTGTTTATTTAACATTAATATTGCTTGTCTCTGGATTTACGATCCAAACAAAGTCTCGGACAAGAACCATGTATATAAAACCGTTATTCAATGTGAAATTGATAATAAAAATCCAATAGTATGCCAATAATGTCCCCGCGAATATCATACGGCGAGTATAAAATTCAACATAAAGGAATAGTATTAAGCGAAGCAGAATGCAATCTTATGCAGTTTCATTGTGAGTCCCCAGGAGTAAAGGCTCTTTGTGATGTAAAAGATTGGTGCCCATCTTCCACTTGAGTCTACGGTAAAGAGACTTGTAAGTGAATGTAAATATGAATTTTATATTTCAACATTTCGCTCAAAAATTTCCTGTATTATATTTATTTATGTAGGGATTGATAATACAAATTCTTTTATTCATAATTATAATTCAATGAATCTTGTATACACACATTTCTATTAAACATTAAACTCAATATATTAATACTTTCTTAACGCTTTACTAATACACTTCATATCAAAACTATAACTATCGTACTCTAAGAACAAGCTTCGCCATCCTGCCAAAGCGGCGTCATCATTCGCGCAGCTTAACTTAGTCAATACAAAAATTAATATCATGACGCAAACATATTTTAACTTGTTATAAATTCTATTAACGCACTTAATCAAATATTTCACCACTGTACGTTTATTATTTAGTTAAGATCTCGCTAAATTAACCTTAGAACTGCCTCATTGGTCTAGTGGTTAGCATGTTCGACTGCAGACATGAGGTCCTGGGTTCGAGTCCCAGGTCGGGCGAATTCAAAAATCAATATCGAGTTTTCTATTAAGATTTTCTCAATATTTGCCCGAAGTTGGGAAGTTGGCGGTGTGATCCACCCCTGGACCTCGGAGAAAACGTTAAGCCGTCGGTCCTGCGCCTAATCTCTCTCCGGTCGTCTCGGATTCCCGTCACATCGGACTATGAGAGTGAAGGAATATAGAGTGCACTTGTGTACTGTGCCTGCCAATCCGCAGTGGAGCAGCATGGTGGGTTTATGCTCTAAGCACCCTCACTTCTCGGAGTGAGGAGTCCTTTGCCCAGCAGTGGGACGTTAATGGGCTGCTACTTACTTTTTTTACCCTTTCTAAACACCGCGTTATATTCGAATAAAGTTTCCACTAATAAAAGTGAGTAATGAAATTTTCTTCACGAAAATGTATGTATTTAAAAAACATAAATTGTAAATATAAAGTTACTTCCGAAATATATTTAAAGCTTTTATATAGGATATAGGAGATAAAACGGGAAGAGTGACACTAAATCCTGTCACAAAGACAAAGAATGCGTTGAAAAACGGTAAAAAAAGGAAAAGTGTACAATTGGGGGACATTCGGACAAAAAAGAGGAGGATGGCCATTAATTGATTTAATTTGTCGAGTCAAAACTCCGTGGCAGAGAGGTGTGGTAGTTGCGAGATTCGTTATAACGCTGCGGACACGCTGGGATAGATTTTAGAGTTAACTTTTGTGGCTTGAATTAAATATGTGTTTCACTTTCACTCTGTCCGCTGATAATTAATCAACCACCGAATCGGAAAATAGTTTCTACAGGGAAGACACGAGAAGGAATCTCATTAAACATGATTTCATTTTAAAAGTTTACATTGGACGGAATTAGACTTTCAAGTGCAACTGGAATGAAAAACAATTATTTTTGAAAAATGATATTTAAACCATTTTATCTTAAATTTGGGTAAACATTGTGCTGCATTGACTTCTAAATTATTTATATGTAGGAGTGCAAGAGTCTGTGGATCGCTGGTCCATGTGTAATAAAATAAATCTGTGGATCGCTGTCTGTGGCACGCTGGCGCCATCTGACTATCGGCGTGGGGGCAGAGTTAATAAGTGGCATTCCGGTCAGTCTCTCGGCAGTTCTCGAGTGGCGGTCGGCCGGAGGGGTCAACTATTGAAACTGCCGCGTTCCTAGCTATTATTGTTAATGAGTTTGTGTAAATTGATATCGGAAACATTAAGTGATTGAACATTATAATCCGAGTTAATTAACAAAGTGTTTGATTGCACCAACATTACCCACGAATATTGAATAAGAAATTAAATAATGGATCCCATTAATGACGATGTCGGCGAAGAACCCTACGCCCCCGTACTTTATGCTGCTCTATTCTCTCTTATTTTCCGACATATATATCTTAGTATTGTAGCCGAATTACTCAAATTTTACACGTTGGTTAAAAGTAATATCATAAATTAACTAAAATGATGGGAAACTTCGTGAGGAAACCTGCATATCCGCAGGCAATTCAGAATTCAGAATTGTTTTAGATAAAGAAAGTGTGTCTCAGTATACAGGTAGAGGTTTTTCTAATGAGTACAGTAACGACTAAACAGACATTTATACATGCAAATTCAAAAGAAGCGTTGTCAAGTTAAATTTACACCAAGTGATATATGAATTAAAAAATACCCTTTAAAGCAATTGAAAAAAATTGGTTATCAACAAACGTGTTAAATTATACCGTCAGTTTGTGCGTGCCTTTATTAATTCTCTGCGTTTGTTTTTAGGCTTGGTTCAATTTGTTTTCATTAAAGCTTTTATTGTGCGAGATCCGGCATGCTTTATAGTCGGATTAATTGCATAAGTGTTAACTCGATGGCTTTTTTGACATTGGAAAATCTACTGTGATATATCACGGACCATTTGTTATTTCGATGAAATTATGTATATAAAACATTCGTATTTCTAGCTATAGTGTATTTATTTATATACTATTACTAGTAGCAGCCTGTTAACGTCCCACTGTTGGGCCCAGGCCTTTTTACTCGTAGGAAAGAGGGTTTTAGAGCACAGACCCATCACACCTCCACTGAGGGTCGGAGTGCGGTACCTAGTTTGTGGAGCACTGGCGCCATCTGTCTATCGGCGTGGGAGAGAGTCAATAGTGGGAGTCCGCGGGGCACACTTGGCCTGATAGAAGCCCCACACAGAGACACGAGGACGCCCACTGTGGAGGAATTCGTGCGCTCACTTGCCCGGCGCATGTTCGCACGTGCGGACCAGGGCATTCACACTCACCTCTGCCCCGCTACATAATAGACCCACGAGCGAGCGTCCCCAATCTCGGGAGCTCCTCATAATGCCAAGCGATCCAGGCGAAGATAGCACGAGCGAGCACGACAACACCGGACAAGACATCACCAGGATATGACAACAAACAAACCAATAACAGATCTACCACAAGGGCGCGCTCTAGCCCTAAGGGCTAAAACCCCCGCACAACAAATTGTGCAAGAGCATCGGCCCTGGCTAGGAGGCTCAGCCTCGAGGCCCGCACCACTAGTAGTCTAGTGAAGACACCCTCGGTCGTCCGCGGCGGGCGTCTCTCGGTAGTTCCCGGGTGACGGTCCGACACAGTGGTCGACTATTGAAACTGTCGCGTTCCTAGCTATTTTTATTAATGAGTTTGTATAAATTGATATCGGGAACATTAAGTAATTGAACATTATAATCTGAGTTAATTAATAAAGTGTTTGATTGCATCAACATTACCCACGAACGCCCTCAGTATGCCATTAATGACTATGTCGGCCAGGAGCCCTACGCGCCTTTGCTTTATGCTTCTTTCTCTCTTATTCTCCGACAAATATATACGTATAAATATATTAAGTAGAGTTTTATCCACGTCTAAATTTATTGATGTATCTTGAATTGATTTTATTGCTGACTGGTTAGCTATTAGTGAAGACCACACCTCTTATGGACGAAAAAAAAAGGGATCCCTAAGAAAAATGCCATGTCGTACGTTGCGAAACCTATTGAAGATAGAACAAAAAATTGTTCTACAATATTATAGAACGTATTAATATCTACAAAACAGCCCCGAATACCATATGTCCAATTACTGTAGTTATGCCATTATAACTACTTCTGTACATTTTGAAAGTTAATAAAAGCGCCAACAATAATCAAACCATATTATTCATACCTCTGTATCAATCCTTATCCTATTGATAGATATTTTATTAAAGACTGTTTCAATATCAGTAAAATACTTTTCAAATTATTAAATTCAGTCATTGCATTCAAAAGATATGACGAATTTAAAAATGTCATTCTAAAGAAAATAATGTATCCCGACTCGAACACCAGTGTCAAATGGATAGTGAAGTTATATGTATAGGGAAGGATATATATACGTGTATAGGGAAGTTCTGAGACAATAGTTTTACAACAGAATTGCTCCTCTAATATTATGGAAAAAAGTTTTGCACTTTTTATTTTTAACAATTTATTATTATCAAGCTAAAAAATACTGGATCGATTGAAAAATTCTTTCAATACCTGTAGTGTATTTTTAAATTTACTTATATCGGATAAGTAAGTAGCAGCCTATTAACGTCCCACTACTGGGCACAGGCCTCCTCACTCCGAGGAGCGAGGGTTTTTAGAGCATAGACCTACCACGCTGCTCCACTGCGAATTGGTAGGCATAGTACACAAGTGCACTCTCTATCCCTTCACTCTCATAGTCCGATGTGACGGGAATCCGACAAGACCGGAGAGAGATCAGGCGCAGGACCGACGGCTTAACGTGCTCTCCGAGGCACGGGGGTGGAGCACACCGCCAACTTCCCAACTTCGGGCAAATATTGAGAAAATCTTAATAGAAAACTCAAATTTGATTTTTGAATTGGCCCGGGATTCGAACCCTGGACCTCATGTCTGTAGTCGAACATGCTAACCACTAGACCAATGAGGCAGTCTATCGGATATTCTACCACAATAGTGTTACGAATTTAAAAATGTAGTAGATTTATATTCGTTGTAAAGTTAAATCTGTATATTGATTAGATTATGAATGTGTATCTCATGATCTGAAAGAAATTAATTAAAAACTAAGTGAAATAAAACTTTTATATAAACAAAAATAAGTCTTTAGTTCGATTTGTAGACTTTTTAATGATATAAGAATAAAGCAGTCGGTTTTAGCTTTAGTTTGCAATAGATATAAGAGTTTACATTTATTCAAAAGGTATTTTCACAAATTCCAGGTTCTTCACACAGGACAAATGAAAAATACTATATTTTCTAATAGACCTAGGTCTAGAGTGGTAGGAGACTGATAAGTAGTAGTATTGTAAGTTTTAATTTGCGTAAGGCTAGACTATTAGAAAACCTCCATTATGAATAGCTACTCTACCAGCAGGAGCATAATTTTAAGAGAATATCTTTGAGTGTATCATCACTTTTCATGAGATAAGAAATCATTACTTAAAATACGCTCCTTTAGAAGAAACGATGAATGGTTTTGATTTTGTGTTTCAACATAACAAATCGGGTTGGTTGTTACGGATTCTTCTAAGGACAGAGCCCTTAATTTCTCGTAACTTTGCTTTGTAAGTCGTTCTTTAATATCACTCGTACGTTGGAAGAAATACGTGGAAATTTATGTATTATTTAGTATCTTATTTAAGAGAAAATGTATGTCAAATATTAATGGGCGATATAAAGTGGGCAATAATTTGACAGGTGACGATAAATTAAATCAATTAAATCCATCGAACAAGTAAAACACTATGGAGTCAAGATCAAACAATATTTTATTAAAACCAACAGGGATTCTACTTTACAATGTTATCTGAGCAAAATCCAACGGTAGACTGCGCGCCTCGCTTTTTTTTTTCGAAGTGTGTAGTTGCTGTTAGTCCTACTGGCTTTGACAGCGTAACCGAGAGGGATGGCGAGCACAGAAGCTCTGCCGAGGGGTGAGCCCGTAGAAGGGCCCTGCTGCGTCGTGAGGGAAACGTTGCACTAAGGGCGCCTCCTGCGAGACTCGGACCTAGGCTTAGAGCAACGTTTGCTGCTGCTGAAAAGGATAATCGGACAGGTGCTTAGTCTTGACGCCCATGGGTCCGCGACTGGGAGCCGTGGTCGGGGTGCGTCAGATAGTGGGAACTTGGTCTTCGCCGGCGAAGACGCTGTGTGTGTGTGAAAGTGTACTGGGCATTGTCAATGGTGGTCTGGTCGTCTGGGTCGTCAAGGACGTGTTTGAGCCGCCTCTTCCTAGGCGGGATATTAAGCCTAATCCCATAAGAGGCGGCATTCCTAAGGCGTGCCTCGCTCTCGAGTCACACCTTTATAAAAAGCCTCCCCAACACAACAATGATGACGTCACAAAGAGCATCAAAACACTTTTTAACACTATAGTTAATCGATGACGTAACAAAATTAATTCCAATCATTATCAATTATAAAACTAAGTCCTAAAGTTATTATTAGGTGTATTAAACATTTATTTTAGCTAAGTTTAGAAATGAAACAAGACTATAGAAACTAATAAAATCAAAGGTAATTAATAAATCTATATATATAATTGGTAATATATATAATTAGCTAACATATGGCACGAAGTATATTCCATTGTAAAATAATTATCGCGGCGACATGTATATCCTTTGAAACATTCACAGTAAATTTAAATTTATTGTTTGAAACAATCAGCTTTTGGTCTACCGTTAGATATTTAACTCTGGATGCAAAAACGAAATGCAAAAAGCAAAAACTAGGCTTAAAGCCGCAGCGGCGGTCAACTTTGTCCCTACCTAGATTTTGTGCCTTTGTATCAACAACTTTTTGTTACGGCTTAGTTGTCGAGTGGTCGGCTTTTGTAAACGTGGAAAATGTTTTAGTTGAAATTGCGATTAAAAGAATTGTTTTGTTTTAGAATTTACCGCGAAAATGATTTTCTCTTAACTAATAAGGTGAGGTTTGAATTTGGGGGACCGAGATTACGGTGGAATGACGATCAACAAAAACAGCTGGAATGGAGAGAAAGGGCTGGAGACAGTAAAAAATGGGACGAACTGAGAGAGCCCTAAACCCAACAAGGGCATTATGACATAAAAAGATTTAAAACTTATTTTTAAGTCTTTTTATGTCATATCATCAGGACGACCCTTGTCACCATAAACATGCCGGCTATTCTCGAGCCGAATGGAGTTGCACGTGATGATGGTAAGAAACCTGATGGTATGTTGTTGATGCCTTGAAAAAACGGAAGGTCGTTGGTGTGGGATGCTACATGTGTTGATACGCTTGCACCATCTCACATTGACGCTACGTCTAAGCCAGCGGGAGCGGCGGCGTCATTAGCTGAAAACTCCAAAAGGCGCAAATATGAGAGCCTTGCTTTAGAATACATTTTTGTGCCTTCTGGCGTGGAGACATTGGGACCGTGGGGTACTGAGGCTAAAAGCTTTTTGAAAGAAATTTCATCTCACTGAGTTGATGTCACCCGTGACCCTAACTAAGGCCGGGTGGTCCTACAGCGTATAAAGAGGTAACGCTGCCAGCCTTATGGGCACCCATCCATTTGCTTCTGATGGCGCATTTTAGTTACTTTTATTTTGACTGTATTAAAGTTAAGGTTCGATATAATGTTATAATGGTTAATTGTATATTTAAGTTATATAAAAAATATTTTTTGTTTACTGATCTAGTATAAACTGTTTCATTAGTCATCACCTTCTTAATTTACTGTCAATTACAATCAACAGCTTATCTAAATGTAGATAAAGATAAATATTTTTTTAAATTTATATCAAAAGGCATTTCTGTGTTGTATGAATGGGTGTGTGTATGGAATATGTATGTACTTTAATTACATTACTGTATAAAGGAAATTTTCGGTTTCCTCATAAAAGAGGCCCATTGAGGTAGTTTTTCACTTGTATTTTGCATTTCCGGGTTGTAGTTGGATAAATATTCATTGTTTTATTGAATAAGTTGTATAACCCAGATCCAAGAACATAAAATTGATAGTCCGCTAGTGTAATTTTGTGCGCTTCATATGTGCATATTGTATAAGTCCAACGTTTCGCTTCATTCGACCCGGGAGTCGAAGCCAGGACCTCATATCAGACATAGTCGGACAATCTGACCACAAGAACGATGAGGCAGTTACTTAATTAATACTTTTTTGGAGAAAGTAAGTAAGTATAGCATATGTTGCTCATTGAAATGCAGCTTTCTAATGGTGAAAAAAAATTTTGAAATCGGTCCAGTAGTTTTTTGTGAAAACGTTACAAACCTACATGCTTACGCACTTACATATATAAGTACATACATACATACATAGCATCACGTCTCATTCCCATAGGGATAGGCAGAGACAACATCCTTCCACTTGCCACGATCCTTGCATATCTCCTTCGCTTCTTTCATTGTCATTCAACCTTTCATACAAGTTCGTCGGTTTAGAGTACTCTTGGTCCATGAGCGTTCGCCTTGGTCTTCCACTTCCAATTTTCGCATTCAGTCTTGACTCATAAATCCTTTTTGTCAGTCTCCTTTCATCAATTCTCTCTACATGCCCAAACCATTTAAGCATACTTTTCTCGATTTTAGTCACTACGTCTTCTTTTATACCACACCTTTCTCTTATCACACTATTTCTTACTTTGTCAGTCAGTTTTAATCCACACATACTTCTCAACGCTCTCATCTTTACCGCATTTATTTTACTTATGTGATTCTTCTGCCATACCCAACTTTCACTACCATACATAAGTGTTGGCACCAACACTCCAGCATGCACTGCCAGTCTAGCCCTTTGAGGCACCATCTGGCTATTCATAAAGGCGTGCAGAGCACCATTTACCATATTCCCTGCATTCACTCTCCTTTCAATATCACTTTCACATGTTCCATCTTTTGTAAATTTAGATCCCAAGTATACAAATTCTTTCACCTCTTCCACTTGTTCCCCATCTATCAAAATATTGCCATTCATCATAGATTCATCTCGTTCAAAAAGCATAACTTTCGTTTTGTTTACATTCACTTTCATCACTTTCCCTTTAAAAGCTTCATTCATAATATTTAGCATCTCCTGTAGCTCATTAGCGGATGACGTAAGTATTACTTGATCATCAGCGTAGAGTAAACATTTGATGAGTAATTCATTCATTCTTAACCCATACATACTTTCTTTTAAATCTTAAGTAGTAAATATATAAGTAGCCTATTAACGTCCCACTACTGGGTAAAGGCCTCCTCACTCAGAGGCGCGAGGGTTTATAGGGCCTAGACCCACCACGCTGCTCCACTGCGGATTGGCAGGCATAGTACACAAGTGTACTCTCTATTTCTTCACTCTCGTAATCCGATGTGACGGGAATCCGACACGACCGGACAGAGGTCAGGCGCAGGACCGACGGCTTAAAGTGCTCTCCGAGGAACGGGGGTGATTCACACCGCCAACTTCCCAACTTCGGGCAAATATTGAAAAAAATCTTAATAAAAAACTCAATATCGATTTTAAATTGGCCCGACCCGAGACTCGAACCCAGGATCTCATGTCTGTAGTCCAACATGCTAACCACTAGACCAATGAGGCAATTTACTTACATATATACAAAAACACAAATGTTGCCTCTTTATAATATTAGTTTGGATATCATTCGTTCGTTATTTTATTTACTATTATCTTAATAATATATATTATCTTAACAATCTTTGACAAGCCTTGCCTTGGTTAGAAGAGGTCCTAGGTTAAACTTTAGATTAGGACAAATTTAGGAAATGACATTTTCTAAAATGGGTTGGTGACAGTCTTCAGCCAAGGTAAGTTTACCTAACCAGCAAAGACAAATCGTAAAGCAAAACAAAATACATTCCTGTGTAGAAACCACAGAAGTAAATTACCTCTTCCTAGGTTAGTGCCTATTATTTTAGACAGTAGCACAATTTACCATCAAGATTAAGGTCGTACGTTACTTACATTCCCACACGTTTCAGAACTACGTTGAAACATTGGGCATACTTATGTAATGATGACCTTTACGTATTAAGAGCCAACTCACGTTTTAAATATCTTACCGTACGTAAGCTGAGTGAAGTAAAAACCCACTCAGCAATTTGGAATTCGCTGGACATTTAGAGTATCCAGTAAAACCCAGCAGACACTATTATATTTAATGGGTGGAGGGCCAGGAGTTCGCCTACGTATTAGACTTAGTTGGCTCCCCAGATGTTTCCAACAGAAGTTCCAGTGAGCTGGAGCAGGTAGGTATCCATACGCCTACTGCACCCTAACGTCCTCTGGCGTAAAAGGGTAATAGTCACTGCCTCTCACGCCCTCGAGCTTGCCTCCTTCTGTAAAATGACAGACTCACAAAACGAGGCGAAGGCCCTGCATGCCGTTTCGCCGTGAGATCCTCTCTGGACGCTGGAGTCTCCAAGCTGGGTTCTCTTGCACAGTATGGTACGCCGAATCGATTTGAGCTCCACATTCAAAGCAAGCTGGCGAATCCCTAGGTGTAAGCTAAGGTGTTGGTTAAGAAAAGTACCAGGTTTTGATTGAAAATACATATCCCAGTAGTAATTTTAGGGTAGGTGTAGTCTTTCAACTTATATTGGAGCAGCATTGTGGGTCTGCGCTCTAAAAGCCCTTCCCCTTATGAGCGAGGGCTCTGCTCAGCTGTGGGGACTTCAATGGGCTGTGGCTTACTTTATCATCCTAGGTCTTAGATATATTTAAATCCAATGGTTATTAAAACATCATTAGTACAAAACGTAGTTGAAATATATATTTTTGAAACACTGCCTTACAAATTAGAATTTTATACTTAACTCTGGTGTCAATATATTTCAGAATTCACATTCTATAGATCAACAGAAAACATTGTAAGAAAAATATTGTTATAACGTGAATCCATCTAACATCAAGGACTTTAGGGAATATCTTTTATGCAGTTTGTGCCGTTTTTACCGTTCCCATCGGCTATTACTTACACGTACAATTGGAACCGTCGGCGACTGGCGCCGACAAGCTCTTCTTTCTGAGATTTATTTTCCCCAGGATCTTATCGACACCCAATAGAGGCATTGATTATCTCCGAGACAAGATTAATGTTATCTATTGTCAATGTATTTTATTGATCTGCGTTCGTCGGGGCAGTTTGTTTTGAACGTTGTATTGTTTCAGTGCTATAAGATCCCTATATTTCTTTTTATTAAAATTGTAAATTGAGAAAGGTATGCTTAGAGGGTTTGGGCATGTAGAGAGAATGAATGAAAGGAGACTGACAAAAAGGATTCATGAGTCAAGAGGAAGAAAGTTGGAAGGGGAAGACCAAGGCGAACGTTACTGGACCAAATCCAGGCAATTTAAAATAAGGGCCAGGTCAAGAGTACTCCAAACCGACGAACTTGTATAAAGATATGCAAGTATCGTGGCAAGTGGAAGGATGTTGTCTCTGCCTACCCCTATGGGAATGAGGCGTGATGTATGTATGTAAAATTGTAATAAACTTTTTGCAAATCTATATACGTTATACATTTATTATCTTTAAAGGAATGAGGACCTAGTGTTTAGATACTTGAACAATTGCTAAGCACTTATCCAGAGCTAGAAAAACCTAATAGGAAGAGCCTGAAAACCACCACGTGGTGGTAGCATCTGAGTAGTCTCCGTAGAGCCGATGGATCCCTCATGTACGTAGAGGAAAACCACCGGGGGTTTTAGTGGAAAAATCCCACATAATCCAATCTATCCCCTGAAAAAGGTCGAGTATCTAATAAAGATTTCCCCCGCGACAAAAAAAGGATGGTGATTACTACCATGATTACTACCGTGATATGCAAATTTCCTCGCGATATATTCCTTTACTTAAAAGCACAATGATGAATTTGAAAGTGCAATCAAGCACGTATTGTTTTTTATAAAGAGAAACTTACTTTTATTTTAAATCCTTAAGTCTGATAAAACTGCCTTTTCGTACCCCCTACTGTCCTATCAATATACAAAATACACCTTATTGTACACCACAGATTTGCATATCACGGTAATAATTCTGGGGTAGGTGTAGTGTGCCAAACTTTTGTTTTTGTCGCGGCGGAAATCTTTATTAGATATTCGACCTTTTTCAGTGGAAAGATTGGATTATGTGGGATTTTCCCACTAAAACCCCCCAGTGGTTTACTTACAAGTACAATGGGGAGCCCTCGGCTCTACAGAGAATATTTAGATGCCTCCGCTGCGTGGTGTTTTTCAAGGTCTTCCCATTAGGCGATAACTCTTGCTAGCATTGGGTTGCCACGGCAGATTAAGACCAGAACAATATGTTGTCTTCCTGGAGTCTGCTTACCTATATTGAAGCAGCATTATCGATCCACGCTCTAAAAACCTTTCCTCTTCTGTGCTATTGCTTACTTTACCTTACATATTTTATAATAAAATCTGCTTGCGATAAACTAAAGAGAATACTTAATGGATTATCATATGGTTTTCGCCAATAGAGTGCTATGAACTTTTGAGGATGGTTTCATTATATGACTTGTCATGGCTTTATGTAATTAGTTATACCGCTTGGGAGCTTTCAACGAAAGCTCAGCTTAATATCTCTTAGATAAATAACATAACATTGTACGATGGAATATTTATCTTTTTAAGACTTACAAAATATGCGTGATGATATATTTCTATGTTTTAATGATATATTCTTATGATACGTTATACTACCCGTAGGAAAATTGACGGGTTGCTAATAGACAGGGTCTATGTACGTCAACTTCGGACTTCTTAAATAAGGCGTTTAAATTATTGTAAATAATCATCCCTATCACCTCCTACTGGAAATACATTGAAAGACCAATAACCCAGTATATATAACACACAAATATAATTTATACTTATGTCTGTTATAGAGTTTGAAACTATCGAAACGTTGAGTCAAAAACCAAGTACGTTTAAAGGGCAATAATGCTTGAATTAGCTTAAAATTTTGCAAAGTAACTCCTTTCGCAATATACCCGGTTATTGAGTGAAAATTTCCTCTTATTCCTATATATAAATATACATAATTTCATTATAAAAGTCGCCCTATTTGTAATGTAGTGCTCAAGTGAGGTGCAAGCTTAATTCAAGCGTACATGTTAAGGTTTCTTTTCCGAATAAAAGCAAATAAAATGTATCCCAGTTCCCTTTCTAGATCATGCATTTCCTTTGTTCGGAATTCCTTTGTAAAATGCACGTAGTTTATTACAAACAATTGTGTATTACAAAGGGAAAACAGGAATAAGAAACCCAATTTTATTACATTCATGTTTTTTTATAATTTAATAAAAATCTAAAATATTTTCAAGCTATGTTATCTTTATTAACATTGCTTCTAATCGGTGCTAAAGTTTGAATATATTTTCAGGTACAAATAGATAGAGTAAATTTAAAGATTTTCTTTTTAAAAATTGCAAAAGATTTGCTATAGAAAAACTGCACTGATTTTGATGAGACTTCAGTATTATTAGTCTGATTTTTAATAGGACTAACCTGTTTTAACAAATGAAAATATTCAAAAAAGGGAGCCTTAATTGTAAAAAAGAATTATTAGGCCTTTAACTCTCGAAATAATACTGTCCAAAAGTGCTAAAGCTATAAGGTATTTGCTTGAAACTTTCGAAAATGAAGTGAAAGCACCCGGACGTCAATATTTTCCGCTAAAATGTCTTTAGAACATAAAAAGCTCGTCTTTTCTGTTGATTAAGGAGGGCCAGTGATGCAACTTATTGGATTAGCTCGTTTGATGTCCGTCTTTAGCAAATTGCGAGGCCTTACTGCTAGCAATAAAACGTTTTAAACGATTCGGGGTCCCGTCTTTATATTAAATTTGTTTCTACTATCTATATAAACAAATGCATTTGAGTAACTATAACAGTTTTTATTTAAATACATAATACAGCAACCGCAACTCCAATTTAATAAAAAAAAACAGTTGTTTCCCTGTAATGAAAAAGGGTGGACTAATTTCAACGTAACTTTTACTGGCACATATCGAGTATATAGGAAATGATACATTTAATAACATATATGTTGATTAATAGATTGATGTTCATAATTATTATATTAGAATGTAGGTAGTTTGACGTTTGATATCAACTCACATTAACTAACAACTTTTATTCTCTCCACTATATAAAAATACACAGCTTGCACTATACTAGTGAAGTAATTACTTCACTATATGAATTTATACAGTTTAGCATTACTTCTCTTATAACAACTACTTCACGAGAGACAGCTCGAAAGACTATCTCATACAATTGTTCCGCTTTTTAAAATTACCGTATTTGCTTAACATTTCGTAATATTATACTATGATTTTTGGTATTTTTAAGTGTTGCCACTATATTACTAGTCTAACAATGAATATAAAGGAATTTCTTAACTGAGTGGAATTTTTTATGAAGAACTTGTGTTAGTTGCTTTGTAATTGGTTTTTTCATATAAAAAATACTTTTTTAATATATTTTCTCAATTTGTTTTGCAATATAGTTAACATAACACTCAATTTCTAAGTGACAGACTCAGCAACTGAATTTTAAGCAGACAACACGAAGTTTTCTTTATAAAACCTTTCGCGCCAGTCCTTTTAAACGTAGTAGTTTTTTTTTTAATTGTAAATGATGTGGTGATGAAATCTGCTTCATCCGAATGTATTACTAGTATATGTGTACCTAGTTATCCTGTATTTGTCCAGTGTGGAAGATTAAAGCTCCTAAATATCTCTTCTACATACATACATACATACATAGCATCACGCCTTATTCCCATAGGGGTAGGCAGAGACCACGTCCTTCCACTTGCCACGATCCTTGCATATCTCCTTCGCTTCTTTCATTCTCATTAAACCTTTCATACAAGTTCGTCGGTTTAGAGTACTCTTGACCTGGCCCTTATTTAAAATGTCCTGGATTTGGTCCATGAACGTTCGCCTTGGTCTTCCCCTTCCAACTTTCGCATTCACTCTTGACTCATAAATCCTTTTTGTCAGTCTCCTTTCACTCATTCTCTCTACATGCGCAAACCATCTAAGCATACCTTTCTCGATTTTAGTCACTACTTCTTCTTTTATACCACAACGTTCTCTTATCACACTATTTCTTACTCCGTCATCTCTTCTACTAATAAGAAATCCTGTATTTAGTATCCAATAAGATATTCATAGTTCATTATTAGTATTACTGTTAAATATGGGAATTTTCGTTGAAAGAAAATATCAGTAGAAAACCTGGAATTGCCTGGAAAAAGGTCTGGGTAAGTGCAGCCTGTAAGCTAGCTATGGAGTAGTGTGATGGGTCAAAACTCCAAATCCTGTCGTTTTCAAGTATGTAACCTTGATTTAATATGAGATGGCGTCTAATAAAGATCTAGGAGTATGTCTGGATCAGGAATTATCTTGGCAAGCATATCTTAAAGAGCTAAGTAGAAAAATAATTGCAACAATGCACTCATTGAGGCGGCTAAAATCCTTGCTTCCATTTCTACTTTTTTTTTTGCGTTGGGGAATGTTTTTATGCACTTACCCTGACCAGAATGGGTCAGGAGTGTAGGACTCAGCGAGGGAAGAGACTTCGCAATACCCACTAAAACCCAGCGGAACCCTCTTCATCCGTAAGTGAGACACCAGAGGTTCAGCTTGCGCATTCTTCCTTGGTGCCCTAGATGAGTCCGATTTCTACTGAAGTTATGCTAGCGCATTCACTTCTACTCTCTATTCTCGATTATGCTGATGCAAGTTATGTTAATTTGACTGAAGACCAACTCAATAAGCTTGAATGACTTCAAAATCTCGCTATTCGGTTCATATTTGGATTGCGTAAGTATGACCACGTATCTAAATTTCGTCAAATGCTCAATTGGCTTCCTATTCGCCATCGCCGGGATCTACAAATACATTCTCTTCTGTAATGTGTGCTATCTCATCCTAAAACACCAGCATACCTAAAGAATAAATTTGAATTCGTTGGAGTGCAAGATCAACTCAGAACCACAGGGCAGCTTATTTTAAAAACTCCGAAATGTAACACTAAAGTTTATGAGCAATCTTTTCATGTTTTGGCTACCAGATTATGGAATTCACTCCCGCTACTTATTCGACAGTCGAAATCACTAAACATTTTAAAAAAATTCAGTAAAAAACCATTTCTTGAAAGCTACATAGACGACTTATATTTTATGTATTCATATTAAAATATTTATTAGTATATTCTTTTAATATTATCTTACTATCATTATTTTGTGTATACATTTTAGTACTCGTGTGTAATTATTCATACGTAAGTTTAAGTAAGTTCATGGCCTACCCTCAATTATTAAATAATATTTTCTTTTTTTTTGAACTGCCTCATTGGTCTAGTGGTTAGCATGTTCGACTACAGACATGAGATCCTGGGTTCGAGTCCCGGGTCTGGCTAAATCAAAAATGGATATTGAGTTTTCTATTAAGATTTTCTCAATATTTGCCCGAAGGTGGGAAGTTGGCGGTGTGATCCACCCCTGTCCCTCGGAGAGCACTTTAAACCGTCGGTCCTGCGCCTGATCTCTACAGTCGTGTCGGATTCCCGTCACATCGGACTACGAGAGTGTAGGAATAGAGAGTGCACTTGTGTACTATGCCTGCCAATCCGCAGTAGAGCAGCGTGGTGGGTCTATGCTCTCTCATATGAGTAAGGAGACTTATGCCCAGCAGTGGGACGTTAATGGGCTGCTACTTACTTATTTCCTTTTATAATCAACGGTTGCCTGGAAGAAATCCAGGCAACTCCGTTTATGCAAATTTATATAGTCTCCAGTTTAAGTTTTTGTATTTCCTGTAAGTATAATATAAATTTGTGTGAAAAAGTTTAAAATAAATAAATAAATAATAGCTTAAATATATTGGAAATTTTCATGCGTTTGTACCTTATTTCAAAGGAATGCTAAAAGGAAGTAATTCTTTAAAGGGAGGCTTGTTAAGAAGTAGGAAATTTGGAAGGTTAAGTAAGTGGGGTGAAGCGATATCGTCGCGTAGATAACGAGATAGTAAATTGCCGATATTAAATATGCATTAAGATCATTTTCTTAGTAGATACTCAGATAGTAACCCTTTCAGTAAAAGGATTTATGAGTCAATAGTGAATGGTTAACTTGGAAGGGGAAGATCAAGTCAGACGCTCCTGGACCAAATGGAGGATATTTTAAACAAGGGCCATGTCTCTAATCCACTACTGGTTACTCTAAACTAAGCGAAGACTCTAAACTAAAGAAATAAGCGAAGGAGATATTGCAAGAGGAAGGACGTGATCTCTGCCTACCCCTATGGGGATGAGACGTGGTGCCATGTATGTATGTTGAAGCATTTAGCAAAACGCTGCTTTTTTTAAATAATAAAACAGGCGAACTCTCTATGTAAA
Organism: Elymnias hypermnestra; assembly: GCA_015832385.1. NCBI lineage: Eukaryota > Metazoa > Arthropoda > Insecta > Lepidoptera > Nymphalidae > Elymnias > Elymnias hypermnestra. The sequence continues at coordinate 6,883,240 of JACTOM010000110.1, read as the reverse complement.
AAGTGTGTAAACTTAGGGTGATAATCCATCTCTAATGTTAGCACAAGTGTAAGTGGGGTAGTCATTCGCACCCCTGTTCGTGAGGGTATGTACAATTAGCTGGGATTTACTAATTCTTCTCGGGATTACCTACATTATACTGGTTAAGCATGAGTAAGACTTCCTAATTGACAGGCCAACTGTATCTATCTAACACAAAAATGTTCATATATATAAAAGAAAACGTATTTTATGAAATAAAATACATCTATATGGACCATAATTTTCTTCTTCTAAATGTAGCAAAATAGTATTATAAAGTAAGTTAGTAAGTAGCAGCCCATTAACGTCCCACTACTGGGCACAGGCCTCCTCGCTCCGAGGAGCGAGGGTTTGTAGAGCATAGACCCACCACGCTGCTCCACTGCGGATTGGCAGGCATAGTACACAAGTGCACTCTCTATTCCTTCACAGTCATAGTCCGATGTGACGGGAATCCGACGGCTTAACGTGCTCTCTGAGGCACGGGGGTAGATCACACCGCCAACTTCCCAACTTCGGCCAAATATTGAGAAATTCTTAAAAAGAAAACTCTATATCGATTGTTGAACTGGCCAGACCCGGGACTCGAACCCAGGACCTCATGTCTGTAGTCGAACATGCTAACCACTAGACCAATGAGGCAGTAATCTTATTCTAAATAGACCTAATTTATTGTCTCCAATTATTATAAGTAAAAAATAAGTAAGTAGCAGCCCATTAACGTCCCACTGCTGGACACAGGCCTCCTCACTCATGTGAGAGAGGGGTATATTTATTTAAATAGGGCACGAACAGGTTACAGTAATAATATGCAAAATGTAATGAATGGTACGGGGGTGGATCATATCGACAAATTTTTCCCAACTTCCAGCAAATATTGAGATAATCTTAATAGAAAACTCAATATCTATTTGGAATTAGCACGACCCGGGACTCGAACCCAGGACCTCATGTCTATAGTCGAACATGCTAATTACTAGACCAATGAGGCAGTCCCATTTATTATAACTACGCGTAATTAGACACAGGTGACTATAATCAACTAAACAATGTAGTTGTAAATAATGCTGAATGTGATTCCTAACAAATTCAACAATTTAATAATTAACCGATTTTCAATAATTATATGATTCGTTTAAATAAATTTTTTGGAGATTTGGGCAGGAGGACAACGCCCACATATAGATAGATAGATAAAAACTTCTTATTGCATTCAAATTTATCATACGATACATTACTTTAAAATCTAAACATATTTACAATGGAACTAATAAAAAAGGAAAAATACTTATCAGTAATAACCCGTAACCATAAATAATTAAATTAATTATACTTTAGTTAAGTACTTTGTTTTTAAATTGCCTGTATTATCAAAATTATTTGAGTAAATAATATCGGATAAAACAAATTAGCGATACAAATACATAATTCTTGGTCATTCTTTTATATCTCGTGTTTTAAAAAGATATAAATTCCATTTTTATGTAATGTTCAATGGATTAAGTAAAATGAATGATTGCTCATTATAAATTAAGTCTGTATTAAGTGAAGAATAGAGACTATTATACAATATCATGAAAAACTCAAACAGTATTGACTGTTGCTAGTACAATGACTGTACTGCAAGTATAATGTCGATTTATGTGATGGGTTCGCCACAGGGCTGTCCTTAAACCCATTTTAAAAACTATAATGTCAAGGAATAAACGTAAATGTTTAAAGAAACTTTCAGGTGTGCCAATTGGGCACAGATTATCTCGCCAGTGTCAAGTTTGTTGGAGAAAACGCGAAGGAAATTGTTCGGTTGTTTAACATATGAAGTTTAATTTTGATCACCCGTGGTTTCCTGTCGAAAGAGGTGTTCGACAGGGATGTGTTGCGTCACCATGGCTGTTCAAACTATTCATGGATGAATGTTTGACAGATTTAAAATTAAGTATGTATGGGTTAACAATGAATGAATTACTCATCAAATGTTTACTCCACGCTGATGATCAAGTAATACTTGCGTCATCCGCTAATGAGCTACACGAGATGCTAAATATTATAAATGAAGCTTTGAAAGGGAAAGGAATGAAAGTGAATGTAAACAAAACGAAAGTTATGCTTTTTGAACGAGATGAATCTATGATGAATGGCAATATTTTGATAGATGGGGAACAAGTGGAAGAGGTGAAAGAATTTGTATACTTGGGATCTAAATTTACAAAAGATGGAACATGTGAAAGTGATATCGAAAGGAGAGTGAATGCAGGGAATATGGTAAATGGTGCTCTGCATGCTTTTATGAATAGCCAGATGGTGTCTCAAAGGGCTAGACTGGCAGTGCATGCTGGAGTGTTGGTGCCAACACTTATGTATGGTAGTGAAAGTTGGGTATGGCAGAAGAATCACAAAAGTAAAATAAATGCGGTAGAGATGAGAGCGTTGAGAAGCATGAGTGGATTAAAACTGAGTGACAGAGTAAGAAATAGTGTGATAAGAGAACGTTGTGGTATAAAAGAAGACGTAGTGACTAAAATTGAGAAAGGTATGCTTAGATGGTTTGGGCATGTAGAGAGAATGAATGAAAGGAGACTGACAAAAAGGATTTATGAGTCAAGAGTGAATGCGAAAGTTGGAAGGGGAAGACCAAGGCGAACGTTCCTGGACCAAATCCAGGACATTTTAAATAACGGCCAGGTCAAGAGTACTCTAAACCGACGAACTTGTATGAAAGGTTTAATGAGAATGAAAGAAGCGAAGGAGATATGCAAGAATCGTGGCAAGTGGAAGGATGTTGTCTCTGTCTACTCCTATGGGAATGAGGCGTGATGCTATGTATGAAAGTATGTATAAATAGTTGAAATATATTGTTAAACCACTATCAAATAAAACAGACAACACAACATGAATATATGCATACATATGACTAATAATAAGCAATTTTTTTATAACTTAATTCTATTATGTTTAATATATTTCCATAAATATTTACAGTTACTACTATATACAAGACTTAACAAATATTCTACATTTATAGGACGAGGGATATGTAGAGGGAGAATATCATAAATGGATTGGGAAAGTTTGGGACACTTAAGAAGGATAAGGGATAAAGGACCTTCGTCTAGGCCACATTGACACATGGAGTGGTCCCTAATCCGGAGTTTGGCCAAGTGCACAAGAGTACAAGCAGACAAGGGAGTTTGTCCAAGGCGCAGTCGAGAGATGGTACTGGTGATCCAGCGGCTGGCATATCTATGAAGAAAAACCAGGGTCGCCTTGGTATGTCCGATTGGATAGAGGCATAATATTTACCTTCTATCTATTATAATGCTATGTCTCGTGGATTCGTGATTATTTGCTTAATAACTTTACAGCCACCCAAATTTCACATAACGAAACTAACCTATACAATTTAAACATTTCACATGTGTTTATCTAAACCTTTGCCGAGTGTTGAAGCCTAGCAGCAAGCTTTCTTTTTCAAATGTAAAAATCAAAATCATAGGCTTTAGTTTCTCCAATTCCAGTGTTTGATAAGGTGACCCGTGTCAACTACTTGTTGATATAATACGATAGTTCCGTGTCAACTCGTGCAATCAGATATATAAGCATCTCTTTCTTTTTAAGTCATAATGTGTAATATATATTTCGCTTCTCGGTAACTGACGTAACAAAATATGCGTAGACATTACACTAGACAATAGGAAAATCAAAAATAAATCAGCTACAAAGTAACGGTTACTAACAGTGCGTGTGTCGCGTTGTCGAAGGAAGGCGATTTTTTGTGGTATTTTATAAATTGTGAGTGTTTATTAGTGATTAATTATATTTTTGATTATGTAAGTGATGTGAATAACAATGAAAATCCTTGAGGTACGTTTTAATTTTTAAGATACGAGCCTATACTTACATGGCGGACTTTTTTCACTATCTAGAAGATTAGCGCAACATGACGCTACACCAGAGTCCTAATTTATTAAACAAAAGATAAAATTGTACAGTTTAACTGTTAGCTAACAAAATATCGTAATATTTGGTAGTCTTTCAAGAACATGTAAGCTCCAAGAGCTATTTTAGTGTAAAAAGTAAGTAGCAGCTCATTAACCTCCCATTGCTGGGCATAGGCGTCCTCGCTGCTCCACTGCAGATTGGCAGGCATAGTACACAAGTGCACTCTCTATTCCTTCACTCTCATAATCCGATGTGACGGTAATCCGACACAACCGGAGAGAGATCGCGCGCAGGACCGACGGCTTAACTTGCTCTCCGAGGCACGGGGGTGGATCACACCGCCAATTTCCCAACTTCGCGCCAATATTGAGAAAATCTAGTCCCCATAGATATGTCTACACAATATATTCTTTTTTGAAATACTTTATCCAATATACCAACCCTAATGCTAAGATAATATCTTCATCCGGCGCGGGGCGGTGTAATTGGTCACGATGCCGGTGAGATAAGGCAGTCTGGCAACTGATTAAATGTGCATGCATATTTGGACTTTCAATTCCATTCCATTTATGGCTTCTATCAACTGAAATGGCTGAAAGTCTTTTTATTCGGCTTCGCTAAAGGCAAATTAATTGGCAAATAGCGACCCGACGTTATGAATCCCGAAACAAGCTTCAGCTCTGAACTGTATCTCACGTGGCTGACGTAAAACATGTTAAGTTTTAATTTATATATTAATAATTAGCGTATAGTATACAGTAATTAATTACATGATAAGTATTGCCTCGAAGACATTCTAGGTTTAAAAATACCCAGACAAAATTGATAAGGGAGAAGAAATAACGAATTCTAAAGAGCATTTTAGTTTTTTTAATAAAACGGATATATATCGGGTATAGGAATTCAATAATATCTAACAAATAAGTGGGTTTTGAAGGAATATTATGCAAACTTTTATGAAAGATTGCATGATATATATGTCGGAGTGCAATAGTCTGTGGAACGCTGGCGCCATCTATCTATCGGCGTGGGATAGAGTCAATTGCAACAATCCGGCGCGCGTCTCTCCAGTTTATGAGTGATGGTCCGTCGGAGTGGTCGACTATTGAAACTGTCGCGTTCCTAGCTATTATTAACGTGTTTGTGTAAATTGATATCGGGAACATTAAGTGATTGAACATTATGATCTGAGTTAATAAAGAGTATGATTGCGCCTACATTACCCACCACCGCTCACAGTATGGAAATTATAGATGCCACTAATAACGATGGCAGGGGAGAACCCTACGCCCCTATGCTTTATGCTTCCTTCTCTATTATTCTCCGACATATATATATATATTAAAATAGACAAAAAGCATTTACAAAATTAGATGATTTAGTTATTTATTTCGAACAGTCAATTATTTGCATTATTAATTTCGTATAGATGAAATTTCGTACTGAAAATATCTGTCAACTAGTTTGTGAAATTGAAAATGATCATACAATTTGAGAAGGTAATGCCCTAATCTGGTAAAAGTATTTGGAAGGTATAGCTATAAGACCAATTGCCTACTAAAAGTTGTATCCTATTGTCAATTAACTGTATTTTGTAAAATATATATTTACCAATCTGTTAAATTTATTGGTCTCTTTAAAGTTTCTATACTTAGCCTTTGTCTAAGTCCCATATCAAGAGAGATAAGTAAATATTATTTAACAAGCCATGGAATTCAAACTCAAACTTAAAATGTCGTTATTCAAGTAGGCCTATTACAGCACTTTTGAATCGTCAAATATATTTTTAGTTCTAATTCTAATACTCGTACACGACTGATGATGGTATTAAATAATGACTTAAAATCGAAACTTACGATGATTCCTTCGCATCTTTTTTACAATCACCATTACAATATAAGTTTATTATATTTAAATTCAAATTAGCGCAGTCGGTTCAATCGTCTAAGTACTCATGCAACTTATAGTATGATTTTTCAATCAATTGTATTTATTAAGTGAGATCTTTAGAAAGTCTTGTGGGAGTTTATTATAGAAACGTATACAGTTACCCTTGAATGAGGTGTTAATTTTATGCATTCTACTAGAATTTATAACAAGTTTGTTTTTGTTTCTTATATGATGTATATTCACTCTTTTTATTAAAAGAGTCAATGTTTTCATGTACGTATAAGCTGTCTAATATATATACGCAGTGAACTGTCGTTATATTAACTGCTCTGAATTGGTTCTTAACGACTCTTTTGGACCCATAATGTAAATCGAACGAACTGCCCTTTTCTGCAGTACAAATAATGCATCTATATTAGCAGCATTATCCCAAATTAGAATATTGTATGATATAATGCCAGTGTTGACCTGTTGAGACGTGGTCGCTGACTATGGGCCTCATGCGGATGCTCAGAGTCACTCAGCGTGCGATGGAGAGGGCTATGCTCGGAGTGTCTCTACGTGATTGAATTAGAAATGAAGAGATCTATAGTATAACCAGAGTCACCGACATAGACACGAATCACGAACCTGAAGTGGCAATGGATGGGGCACATGATCTGAAGAACCGATGGACGTTGGGGGCTGAAGGTGCTGGAATGGTGACCCCGCATCGGACGGCGCAGTGCAGGCAGACCCCCCACAAGGTGGACCGATGATATAGAGAGGGTCGCCGGTAGCCGCTGGAGCCAGGCGGCGCAAGATTGGGCCTTGTAGACGTCATTACGTGAGACCTATGTCCAGCAGTAGACGTCCATTGGTTAATGCGACGAATCATTAATCAAACTTAAAACTTTTGTAGAGGAATCCTTCTATAACTGTGCCAACGAAACCGTAGCTGATAAATTACACCATGTATTTAATATAAAAATGTTCCTTATTTAGCAGAAAGCAAAAAATATATTCTCCTTTGAATACGACATACATTATGAAAGGGAAAAGCATCCTATATTCACAGAGTCGTCAGTGCTTTGTATGGGAAGTGGGACGCAATAATACCATAATTACTGTTTTTCGTTGAACATTAAAACACAGCCTTTATGCTGCTAACAATTTTGCTTGCCGCTAATGGCGTCACGATGACATAGTGCTCGGATAGGTTGCTGTAATTATGGGAATCGGGGTAATTCGCCGCTTAGCACTGAAGGTTTTTGCTCGTTAGGATTGAGGTACAGCTACAATAACCGCGTTTAGAAATAACATGAAAATTAATGAAAAGTGAAATTAAAAAATATACACGAAAGACAATATATACCATAACAGTGCAAGATAATGATGAATATCGCACTCTTATGAGGCTGCTGAATTACTGCAGTGCATCAGGAATGTTTGCTGAAGCAGGGGTACCGGACATTTTTGGAGTCTATTGTATATTATTTCTACTTTTTGTTGCTTACTGATATTGGTGAAGAAAACTTGCAATAAAAAATTATTATTATTGTCTAGTTTTAGATTCGCTCACTAATTTGTAAAATGATTAATGCTATTCTCCGTTTCTTCATTGTTATATGACACACTTTACTCTTCATGTGCCACTAATAGAATTACTCACAACACTAGTAGACAACGTTGATACAAACTGTCACATGTTGAATGTCCCGCATTTTTAACTTCCTCACTTTTCTTATTCATAAACTATTTCTTATACCTTGAGAAAACTCCCCACTCATAATAAGTCCACAAATCACAGTCGTCGTTAAAGCGACAACTCAAACAGAATTTGTAATTTCCGGAATACCATTAAACCGGAAGTGTAAACGTTTTACTGATATAATTTACAAAGACCTTAGCCTAATAAAGACATATAGTATTTTAACAGCAATCCAACAAATAAAAAATAAAATAATAGTGATCTCTTCAACAGGTAAGATTTTATGACACTTTGAATCGTGAAATATAGTTTTCATATTGTTCTTGAATCTTAGGTTACGAGTCAACATTACAATTTTTATTTATTGTGTAAGTATTATATGTATTGCTTAAGTAGTTTATAACTAAGTGATGTATATTTTTTAATGTTATTTGGACCTTCCGATCCCATTTTCTGTTCCTCTCACCAAAGGTCCTCTGGAACAGATTGCTATTAGTGATCAGTCAAAATAAATGCGCTGAGAAGAAACGGATAAGAAACTCAACGGTTACTCTTTTAAAAATAGTTTTATACGTTACAATTTATAATATTTTGCTTCTGTGTGCAATTGGAATCAAGTCCATACATTTCAATCGCTTAAATAATCTTCAAAATGATAATATGCCTTTTGTGAAAAGATGTTTTTGACATATTTATTAAAATTATCTGGAGGCAAATCTAAAACTTATTGAATTAACTTATTAAAAATGCGTATTCTCAAACCGACAAATAATTTCAGAACCTCCTTCACTCTAAAGTATGGCATTTTTGTTTTTAGTTTTTGTGTTAAAATTGTGCGTTTCCCTTTTTTTACTGTATAAGTGAATATTATGATGGATATGTGAGAAATGATATTACTTTGAATCTTTCTCTTAAGAAAACACGTAATAGGACGGCCTTTGCGAATTCTATGATTTATAAAAGCCTTAAGGTAAAGCTTCTCTTTATATAATTAAAATTAACGTTCTTTTGATTAGTATTTCCAATGAGGTGAGGTGAAGTAAAACATCGTGAGGACACTACCATACCATATTGGTAGTGATTCTGGGGTATGTGAAGCCTGCCAATCCGCAGTGGAACATCCTGCTATGTCTATGCTCAAAAAACTGTAAAAACCCTGTCTTCTTCGAGTGAAGAGGCATTTGGTCAGCATTGGGATGTTAGTAGATTGCTACTCACTTTTTTTGTAACAAATAAGTGGTTTTCAAATAATTATTATGCAAGTTTTGATCAGAAGATAAGATAAGTCGCTGTCACTGAAGACAAACCTCCTCGTTTCATTGCGTGTAGAAACGCCGTGTCATCGCCGCTCAGATTTTCGGTGAACTCGCATGAAAGGGTTTATGGTTCTGATACTGAAGTCGTGAAATTGCACACTGGACGCTTTCCCTAATACTGTCGCCAACTGAATTTGCATTTCCGTGTTGTATATCGATTTGGAGATATTGATATCTATGACAGTTCACTGCGTATATATTTTAGAAAACTTGTTGTATGTACATAAAAACATTGACTCTTTTAATATAAAGAGTGAATGTACATCATATAACTTACGAAACTAAAACAAACTTGTTATAAATTTTTGTAGGCTGCATAAGATTAACAACTCATTTAAGGGGGTAACTGTATACGTTTCTATAATAAATTCCCACAAGACGGTCTCAAGATATCTATTAATAAATTCAAAGTCTTTGTTAAAAGAAAGTTGATAGAAAAATCGTATTATAAGTTGCAAGATAACCTAGACGATGGAAACGCCTGGGAGTGAACGAACTGCTCTAATTTTAATTAAAATATAGTAAACTAATATGATATTGTAATGATGATGGTAAAAAAAATACCCGACTGAGTTTGTTGTGGGTTCTTATCGGATCAGGGCACGAAGGAACCCTCGTCTCTTTAGATTTTAAGCCGTTCTTGAGTACCATCATCAGACATATATTAGAATCAGAGTGTGGAAAAAAATATATAATTTTACGATTCAAAAGTGCTGTAATATGCCTACTTGAATAAAGATATTTTTGATTTGATTTATTGATATCTTCAATAAATGTATCAATGGTCAGTTTGTTCGGCTACAGAAATGAGGTACTGGGCTCGACTTCCGGGTCGGGTGAATTCGTAAGTTGATATTGAGTTTTCTGTTAAGAATTTTTTAGTATTTGCTCGAAGTTATGTAGTCGGAGGTGTGCTCCATCCGCGCACCTCAGAAAGCACGTTAAGCCGTCGGTTTTGCATCTGATCTCCCTCCGGTTGTGTCAGATTGCCGTCACATCAGACAATGAAAGTGAAGGAATATAAATTGCACTTGTGTATTATGCCTTCCGACCAGCAGTGGAATAGCGTGGTGTGTATATGGTTCAAAAACCTTATCTCTTATGGCAGAAGGCCTGTGGCTAGTAGTGGGACGTCAATGAGCTGCTTTACCTTTTAAGAATTAAAAAAATATTCTTGTATTCTGTGACATACTTCCTTAACTGCTAATCCTGTTAATATTTAATCAAGTCTTTATTCAAAAGACAAACATCTTATGATAAGGCGGGCATCCCAAAGCGGGATGTTTAGTAAACAATCCTGGTTGTATAATGGAATTACTCTAACCGCTTTAGGATCATCCCGACTGGCAAACAAAAGGGCAATTAAACAATGATCCGGCCCGTGAATGGCTAAATGTAGACGCAAATGCTGTTTACATCTCTCTTTTTGGTTTGAGAATTGCAGACGTGCGATTTTTAGACGTCATTTCATAAATTCTATTTGAAAAATTAGGCCAATAAATACCTTTGCCCTGTGATTAAAGAAATAGTAGCTTTTCCCGCGACTTGGTCAGCGTGGGACAGTATTTTTGGATAACATTTGTAATTCATGGTAATTATTATACAAATAACACACATATATATGCATGACCACTTTAGTGAGGTATTTGCTGCGTTTCACCGCAATTTACCATACGGATTGTATTTAAAAGCCTTGTGATAAAAAATTTTTATATCATATCAAATCAACAGACTAAAAATATGTTACAAGCTTCTAACTATAAAAATGACGATACATCAACTTATAACCCTTTTTTTTTTCAAATTAAAAAATAGCCTATATACTTCCTCGTGCTTTAGACTATCTGTGTACCAAATTCCATTTGAATTGGTTCAGTAAATTTTGTGTGAAAGCGCGTTACTTTCGCATTTATAACATTAGTAAAGATATAGTCTTTGACAGAACTTTAATAATGTTAAAATTTATAATTTAAATTAATTATGGTCAATTATCAAACCCTGGGGTTCAAGAGTAGTATTCAAAAAAGTGTATGCGTACAAAGTACACATGTCAGAAGTGAAACTTCTTTGGAAAACTAATTTTTAAGTCTTGTTTATATTTATACAAATATAAAACTTTAAATCCAAACTTAGAGGGAGTAAATGTATATTTTCCAATAAAAAACGAATCATTGAAATCGGTTGGCGGGATCTTGAATTAGTAGTCTATTTGTTGCGCACATGCTTAATGCAAATTTAAGAATTGTTTTCTCATGGATGCCATCATCAGAACTGGACTAAAAAATAATGGGACCCTAACAAGTACCACCTTTCATATAAAAGTTGAAGATTGAGGTAACAAACTTAAAAAAACGGTGCACATCTTTGTGACGCTAATCACGCGTTTACTCCGTACACATTTTACCCTGCGCCTAAAGAAGTTTCACTTCAGTTATGGGAAGAATAAAATTATTATTCTTATACAGAAATATTACCATTAATCTTTAGGATATCAATAAAAACGCCCGTCTGCGTTCACCCATTGTTACTGTCACTGTCTCAACGACCTGCTTTCTCAAATCTCTTCAAGTGTCATTTGCACTTTCTCAGGAAAAACATCGCAAATGAAAAATGAAATTTCACCACCAGCCCTCGTCACAATGCTTATTGTAAGCTAAAACCTCATTCAAGTCTTGGAATCATTTTAATTTTAAGCTCGCTGGAGCTTTCCTTTGCAAATGCAAAAGCAGTATTTGTTTTCACATGTTTAATTAAGGAAACCTATGTAAAATCAACAACATTTAAAATCTTTATGTAGTGTTCTAAAGGTCTTACAGAATATTTTTGTATATATTTTATAGAAAAACGTTACGATTAATCATTAAAATACATTTAACTAAGGTAATTAAGGTAAGTAGCAGCCTATTAACGTCCCACTGCTGGGGCAGGCCTCCTCACTCCGAGGAGCGAGGGTTTTTAGAGCATAGACCCACCACGCTGCTTCACTGCGGATTGGTAGGCATAGTACACAGGTGCACTCTCTATTCCTTCACTCTCATAGTCCTTCGTGACAGGATTCCGACACGACCGGAGAGAGATCAGGCGCAGGACCGACGGCTTAACGTGCTCTCCGAGGCACGGGGGTGGATTACACCGCCAACTTCCCAACTTCGGGCAAATATTGAGAAAATCCTAATAGAAAACTCAATTTTTGAATTGGCCCGACCCGGGTCTCGAACCCAGGACCTCATGTCTGTAGTCGAACATGCCAACCACTAGACCAATGAGGCAGTCCTAGTTAGTAGGCATTACATGTAACTAATAGGTTAAAACCTATATTAGCTTTTATTATTGAATATGTACACTTAATTAGACTATGGGCCTCATACGAGAGCTCAGAGTAACTCAGCGTGCGATGGAGAGGGCTATGCTCGGAATGTGTCTACATGATCAAATCAGGAATGAGGAGATCCGTAGCAGAACTAAAGTGACTGACATAGCCCTACGAATCGCGAACCTGAAGTGGCAATGGGCGGGGCACATTGTCCGACGGACCGACGGACGTTGGGGCCCGAAGGCGCTGGAGTGGGGACACCCACCACAAGGTGGACCGACGACATCAAGAGGGTCGCCCGTAGCCGCTGGAGCCAGGCGGTACAAGATCGGGCCTTGTAGACATTATTAGGTGAGATCTACGCCAGCAGTGGACGTCCATCGGTTGATGCGTCGACGACAACAACACTTAGAATTAAAAAGCTGTATAATATTGAACATCGAACAGTTGCTTTGTATAAAAATTTCCGAATAACAATGACTTGTATATCTTATACACATGTTTAAGCACATTATTATTTAAATGTTACTGTTATAATGTATTTATTTGGACACTGCAGCTGAAAATCAGCGTCGTGCGTCAGGCTGCAGCCGGATGCAAGACTTTTATGCAGACCTTTTCTGCGTTGTACCTAGTTTTTAAGTTATATTATATTTTTGTGTGTCATTTATTTCTTAGATTATTTTCCTCTTACACAATGAGAGAATAGAGAAGAGAAAGAAATAATAATTAATGATCGAAAGGTTCCTCAATCACGTAGCTTCCACGGTAAAAGAATTCTGGTAATATTTACTAATTTCATAGAATAATGTCATAAATACCTTACAAAACGTAGCTTTCGTAAACCTTATGTACCTTTCTAAGTAAATAAACTGATTTTCATTTATTGTACATTTTTGTATCAGCAATTTTTTAAATACAAGTATATCCAGATTTAGAAATAGTCGAAAACACAGTCATTTGATAATACGAAATAAATAATCCGAATCGTTAAAAGCCGAGTCATGTCCGGCATCTTAACGCTGGGGGGAGTGGCAGTTTCTTTGACGGACAGGAAATGTTTCTCATAAGGCAAATTTGGGAATAAATACAGTCTTTTTAGGGTTTTACTACTGTACTGTATAAATAGTCATAATAAACGTTGCTAGTAGCTTAGTGATAGATATTCGAGCCTAATAGTTTCAATTTCGATCAAAGATCTACTGTCTTTATATACTTTTATAATTACAGATTTCGCAAAGTCTACAATGTGAATTTCCCTGGTATTCTCCATCAAATTCTATAAAATTTAAACAATAAAGTTTTAAACACTCTTTCATCGTTTCTTAAATGACTAACAAACAATTTTAATCTATTCTCAATTTGACCACAGACATCAACAATAAAGAGTGCGTGTGTGTCAAATACATGGTAGAGTGTGTAACCGTATCGACCTCACTCATCAATACTTAGTATAATTTTTTTTTCTTCACATATAAAAATATACGTAAACCATCCTCTCGCATCTGGCATAGTTTAAAGGCTTCGCTGGAGTATTACAAATATATTTATTTGGCCATGTATGATCGTCTAGCTAGTTAGAACCCATTAATATGTTGTTTTCATAGTAATCCAAATCCTTTTAGAGCGTCAGAGGTAAAGAGAAAGTGAAAATTGATAATCTTAATATTGTTTTATTATATCCATAAGGCATTATAGTAATTTCAGGGAACATTAATTAAATGTTAAATAATATCCATTGGATCAGTAGTTTTTGTTTTAATAAAATAAAACACAGTCATCTCACGGATGACTGTGGGATAATATTATAATGTATCATAATAGCCATCAAGGAAGGTCTATCAACAGACTTCTTTTCTATCGCATATAAAAATAAGCAGTAAGTGGAGTAACCACTTACCGCTGAAGGAATCCCTACCATGGGCACCCAGGTACCTTCTAATACTATAATATGAATAAGGTACCAGAGTGATCCAAAGACTGGCTCCACACCCGCCAGGGATAATGAACTCCGACCCGTGCTATGAGTTCCCCTCCCTGGATAGGGATTCCTGTTTATAGTGCGCCTGCGGCGTATGATCTTTCGATGGTTGTGTCATCGGGACTAAAGCCCGGATATGTTTTGTCAATATGTAGAGACAAGTCTCTAAGGTATATTCAAACGAGGATCGAAATCCATATATTTTGTTAGCCGAAGCTGTGATGAGGCATTAGCCATGTTTGTAATGCGCAAAGCGCGATTTCGTTATAATGGGATATATAAATCACCAATGCATCTTGTCAGATCAATTACACAGATCAGGAGTATCTGGCAGGCGGACCACACCGCATATATTACACATGTTTTAAGTCCAGTGTTAGACTAGATCGATGTATGTATCCCCACCTCGGTGGGATTCGTGGTATAATAATAATAATCACATATTTTAAGTCTTGTGATCGACTGCATAGATGTATAATATGTCACCACCTCGGTGGGAATGTTGTATAATAATATAATATGTCGTTGATCCACATATGCTAGGCCTCACACCCACACAGAGTGTCCAGTCGCTGAGCTCTCAACCCAACAAAAGCATTGGTTCATTATATATTCGTGGCAAGCCACTGAAAGCAAAGGGATATGCAGGCCACACTGTCTATAAGCTAGCCCGCAGCCTTGATAATAAAGGCCCGACCAGCGGCCCTATATCTATGACATGCTACAATGTCATTTTTATTACATTTAATAGTAAGCTAAGAGATTGTCCCTAACAGGCGAACACTTCACATGTGAGCAAGCCCACAAGATCAGTGTTCATTTGTCCATCACTGCTACGCAGAAGCTAACGCAACGCCTAGCAACATTCGGTCATGGCTCTAGCACTACCGATTAACGATGACGACGCTTATAGCGCCGGATCATCAATCAGTAACATTTCAGAAACCACATTGTACTAGCACTACTCTAGAGTCCTAGGCGTCCAAAGTTATGCGAGGCTCACTGCCATAGCCGAGGCTACAACAGGCCTGAAACACAACCCGTATCACCCAAAACAACTACAGTAACTTTGATTGTCTGCCGTCAAGGTGGAGCGAGGCTCGCTGTAACACAATGGCCACAGGCCTGAAACCCCGCCCTAACGACGAACAGCCTGGGGAAGCCCTTGAGCGAGGCTCGCTATAAAGATCGAAATCAATACAGGCCTGAAACCCAAGACGACCCCAGTACGCACCAAAGTAATATTCAGTACGATGTCTTACACTACTTCATGGAGTCACCTCCATAAAGTATCATTTAAGACACCATAATAAGCTGGAGTCGAACCCCAACCTCTCCTAGTGAAAGGTAGGATCGCAACACCAACTGTAGGCATGCCGAAGCACGCTCGTTCGAAATAGTCAAGATAAACTCAACTAATATGTGTATCGCCCCAGTAGTAATGTATGACATTTATTATTTTATTTATAATATTTAATTATAATTTCAATATTGTTTCAGTATTTAAATCGGTCCCTCTATTCGCTAGGCGCATAATCTCATACAATACATGCATCATACATTCGCGACATCTCCGTGCCGCGTCGCTTCGTGCCGCTCACCACTCCCTATATATGCGCGGAGGTTGTCGTGACGATCCGCGCGGTTCAATACACGAACGCGCCCCGCCTATACGTGAATCCGACTTTAATAATATTTTGTAATTATTTGCTTATTTAATCTTCTTAATATATTAATTTTATTTTATGATTAATAAATAATATATTTTTATACTCTTTTTATAATATGTATGAAAGTATGAAAAATCCATAAATATAATTATTTATATACGGACGAGTCCGTTACAAGTGTTATGTTTTATTTATTAATTTAATTTATTTTTTCTACATAATCTATACTATAAAAATGAATCGCAAAATGTTTTTGTAAGCACATAACTCAACAATGCTTGGGTCAATTTAGACAATTCTCTTTTTGAAATGTTCGTTGAAGTCCAAGGATGGTTTTTACGTCGAGAAAAATTCGAAAGGCAGTGGAAAACCCTAAAAACAACCCTTTTCTGTTACCCACACAAACGTTTTCTATCTAAAATGTAGAGTCAATTTGACCTTTATTGCTATTCAATAAAGTTCATAATAAATTACAAGTACTCACTGTTGCCTAAGCTATGTAGATGTGTTCCTAACGTCAAAGAGTCAATTTGCACTTTATAACCACTATACAAAGTTCAAAATCAATTGAATAGTCTCAAAATATAAGGGCTATAGATATTTAGTACTGCTGTAATTTCATTTAAAAAATCATTCGTGAAACGGAAATCTGCCACATTCCAAATCTTTTTGCCAGAACGAAGCCTGTTGGGTCTGCTAGTTTATAAATAAATATTAGTATTCTGCATTCCTTCTTTATATAAACTACTAGCGGCCCGTAAATTATAAGCATGATAATTAAAACGACCATTATTTGACAAATATTATGAAAAAGTGTGATTCCTAATACTAAAACTGAGTAGCTCTGAAAAGAACTTCTTAAGTCAAGCATAAAAGCGTGTTAAATAAATAAAAATTTTAACAAAAAGAGAACCCCTTCAAAACAGACTTACAAATATAATATTATGTTCTAAAAAGTAAGAAATAATTGCATATTCTTTTATAGTGTTCTTTGTATTATTATATTCGGAGTCGGTGTCGGTGTAATTTCCTCTTTATAATATTAGTGCAGATAAATGTGGGAAATTTCATACTCCTCCATAAAGGTGTACAAAGTTTTTGCTTCACGTATTGATATATAGATAACATAGAGTAATTTAAATAATATTTCACATTTAACATGGAACTTATACAAGATTTAGTTTCATGTATTAGTTTTTGCCTTAATAATTGGACTGATTTTGAGAGGTTTTTCACTGGAATATAGAGGATGTTATATGAGACCTGGAATTTCTACGCGAATTATTTTATTCCATGGTTTTGATTGCTGCAATATTCTAATAGGAAAAATAATAAAAACGCAAAGTAATATCATCGTGAGTCATTTGTAGGTAAATACTAATGAGCAGTAAAGTTTATGTTCATACTTAATCTAAAAATCCAAATTTTCTAAGGAAAATAACCGAAAGACGCTCTTCGGCTACGTGTGAAATAAACATAGAAAATAGCCTAAAGATGTACTTCAAAAACTAGCTTTTAAGTAATAAATTTTCACAGCATCGGCTACTATAAAAAAATAACCGTGTCACTGGTGTCGTCGTGAAATACCACCTAATACAAGGGTATGTCAATTCGCACGTAATAAAGCTGTAGGTTACACAAACCGTCTATCACTTACACAGAGTAGTTTAATCACATTACTGAAATGTATAACTAGCTGATCTGTATAAATTTGATTACCTTAATAAACATTATAGCATAACATCTTTACGCGAAAACTTTAACAGTTTATGAATCGTATGCAAAAAAAATAATTTTTACCTGTTTTCTACCATTTTCATTGCCCGGAAATCCACCGGCGGTCTAGTAGTGACGACCGGTGGAACTTCCGGGCTTACATCACTCAGCTAACTCCCGCCACATCAATGCAGCAGCGGCTCTAGGACGTTTGCTACCAAACGTGGGAGGACCAGGACCACGCCCTAACCGCAACAAATAAAACTCTGTTACGCCGGGCCCAGAGGGTTATAGCGATCAGAGCTATACGGGGGTACTGTGCAGTGTGATGGACGGCTACAATCCTGGCAGGCTATGCCCAATGAGAGCTCAGATCGGAAGTTTTCACGGCTGCTTACTAGTGCAAAGCAGCCGTGAGAATCAGAGTGGAATCACCATACGCTGACGAGATAAGGAGGGTTAGGGTTGTAGCTAGCAGAGCCTTGACCCAATGATGGAAGGAGGATCTTGGGTCACAGTAGTGGCGATTATAGTAGGGGTGATCTACCTGTACTAAGCTGTTGGCTGTGAGCCGTCGGCCAGATGTCACGAGTGTGGTGCCTGGTCAGACACAGCCCACCACGCGGTGCCAGAATGTCCCGCCTGGGGACCTCAGCGTCTCATTATGACGTCCCTGATCAGCACAGACCTCTCACTGGCTAATATTATAGGAGCAATACATATCTATGAGCATCGGTCAGGCCTGGAGAGCGGTTGCCACCTTTTGCGAGACTATCACCTCGCTTAAGGAGGCACGGCAAAAAGAGAGGGTGAATGCCGCCGAAATACTCTAGCACCGACGAAGGCGTGCATGAAACAGGAGGCGTAGGTTCATACCCCTGTAGAATATCTGTAAACCGACTGTAACCGAGAGGCCAGAGAGGAATGCCTTAACAAACTTCTGGCTCTCCACTCATGGTTGATATAATGGACTCAATATAATCACTCAATTCGAACCAGTATTTCTGAGATTGGGCGCCTTCAATCAAAGTTCTGATTTAAAATATTAGTATAAGTGCCTCTTATAAATAAATCACGAAATATTTTGAAAGTTTGGTTGGCGTAAAGATGCGACATACGAGTTACCACTCTACTGTAATGCGACATTTGATAGATGGACGGAAATAAATAATTCGGTGAAAAAAAGATTTACTATAATATTTGTTTTTCTTGTGATTCGATATTTATTTAAAGAACTAATTTCGTGAAATACCTTTTTCATTTCTATAACTGCTTTTCGGTTACGTCCGCCACTTCCGTTATACGATTGGAAAATATTCAAATTGACCATTACCGTTTATTTATCATAATCCTTGATACAACTACAATAAAGTTGATTTAGCAAAATCTTAACTAAATAATAAATGTACTGTGGTGAAATATTTGATTAAGTACGTTAATAGAATGTATAACAAGTTAAAATATGTTTGCGTCATGATATTAGTTTTTGTATTGACTAAGTTAAGTGGCGTGGATAATGACGTCGCATTGGCTGGCTGGTGGAGCTTGTTCGTAGAGTACTACAGTTTTAGTTCTGATATTAAGTATATTAGTGGAGCGTAAATATGGTATTAATTATTTTTATGAATAAAAAAATGTGTTATTAATCTTTATATGACCTGGTTCGATGCTGCGTAGAAATCTGTGAGCACGAATTACCTATCAACTAAAATAAATACTGGGAGAAAGACGTGAACAAAACCATCAGAGATAAATAGACTCTTACCTGATTATCTTAAATCACATTTAATAGACTAAGGAATAGTTTTTCGTTGGTATATCTGTGTTGTTAAACTTTTATGTCTATCATTTAGTGCTCTGTGTTCACCCTAAATTCACGAATAGTTTCATGTCCACCCCATTAGATATTCTTATAGTATTTCTAAAAATCACTATGATAGCAATTTGTACTTTAACACGAAACGTTATGGTTCTTTTTTGGATGCAACCTAATATGTATATAACATTTACAACTATTTGAGTGACATTGACCCGAGTTCAAGGGATGACTCATAACTACTAAGATATTTGGTCACTTCATTTTTAAGGAAAAGTCTTCTTTAGATGCCCTGTATATTTTAGGGTTATCGAATGAGATTGAATCATCACGCTAGGCTATCTTACGCACGCTCGAGAATTATATATATACGGCTTTAATAGACTAAGGATAAGAGAGATTACGTAAAGGTAACTGTAATTTATAGACAATTATAATAACTTATATTGTAAAAATAGTTGTTTTTGTTTTTTTGTACTGTTAACCGAGCCTTGGCTGCCTCATTAGTCTAGTGGTTAGCATGTTCGACTACAGACATGAGGTCCTGGGTTCCAGTCCCGGGTCGGGACAATTCGAATTCGATATTGAGTTTTCTATTAAGATTTTCTCAATATTTGCCCGAAGTTGGGAAATTGGCGGTGTAAACCAACCCCGTGCCTCGGAGAGCACGTTAGGCCGTCGGTCCTGCGCCTGATCTCTCTTTGGTCGTGTAGGTTTGCCGTCACGTCGGACTATGAGAGTGAAGTAATAGAGAGTACGCTCGTGTACTATGCCTACCAATCCGTAGTGGAGCAACGTGGTGGGTCTATGCTCTAGAAACCCTCTCTCGTATGAGTGAGGAGGCCTGTGCCCAGCAGTGGGACGTTAATGGGCTGTTACTTACGTTATGAGCCTTGATGGAGATTTCAGTTCTGTTGTATCCTAAATACATACCAATTTGTTTTAAGCTATTTGAGTTCTTGTTTTCAATAAAAGATTGAAATGTACTATTGGATTAAAGAATATTTTGATTAATTTGATTTGATTTGATTATTTATTTATTTTATTAACTCATCATAAAAAATACAATAAATGTTCATTTTAAAGGGTATGTTGATTAGATGTTATATTAATTTTGCAGAAACTGAGATGCTATAGACTATTTTATAAAAACGCCGCTTTTATAAAAAATACGTTATTTTACAACAGAAAAAACAACCAACACAGAAAAAAAATAACCTGACGTCTCAGCCCGGGTCAACGAACCTTAGGGTCCGCTGACATTGACTGGCTCGCACGGAAGAGCAGATTTCGGTCGCGATTGAAATAGAGTTTTGTTTCATTTAAATAAGGTTTATTTTCACCTCTTTTGTTATTAAGAATGCCTGAAACAAAAGATTTGAAATGCAAAAATAAACATTTCAACTATACAACACTCTATTGCAATCGCGATCGAAATCTACTCTTCTGTCCGAGCCGGTCTATGTAAATAGATCCTTAGCCGGCACGGCCGCGGACGCCGCTATCTGTGGGCGCGCAGGTAGCTAGAGGTCATTGACCCGGGCTAGAAGGTCAGCTGTTTTCATTTTGTGCTTCAATACTGGTTATTTTTTTAATGAATCTGTCGTTTTATTTAGGTGTCCTAACACGATGGACCGTAAATAATGGTTATAAAACGATTTAAAAATATTGCTTTTTTTAAATCAGGATCAATTTGTCTCCGTCCTATCATCAAAGATGTCATTAATATTATCATCTGTCTTCGTTTTCGAAGCGGTCTCCTAACAAGTAGTATATTAAGCTTATAGTCCAGCAAGTCCACAAATAAAGAAAATATTGACAGCCTGATAACACAATGGCATTGGATTATTTATATCCCTATAAAACTAAATTGTTACAATAAAATAAGAATATCGCCGACTTCATTAGGCATGTAGGGGTGGTCGCTGATACGAGATTGTTTTATTACCGAAAGCAAATCTAATGGATGCGTTATTCATATCCTGTAATTTTAAAATCTCATAAAATAAAAAAGTTAAAAGTTCGTGCGTACAAAGTACATATGTCAGAAGTGAAACTTCTTTGGCAAAGTATTGTTATATAAAACATATACAAATCTAAAACTAACGATTTCCGACGCTTTGAGGAAGGAAAAAAGGAAGATGTGTTAGTAATTTAATTGTCACTAAAATATAAAAAGTGTCGCAAAATAAAACAAATTATGTTACATTGAATAAATTCATGAAAAAAAATAAAGGGTCCTTTTTTTGTAATCCAATGCTCATGTACGTAATAAATATACGTATATTTATATATTTTATTTATCAGAGCACTTAAATGTACGATCCTATCTATTTGATAAAGTTGACAGCGTCGCATCAATTTAACTATCTTTCGATTTAAAAATGATTATAAATCAGAATGATGGTGAATCCTTTATCCTAAATCGGAACTAATCCAGCAATCCATGTATATACATCGGAGTGTTTTCTGTGGAACACTGAGTCGGAGTGCAATAGTCTGTAGAACGCTAGCGCCATCTGTCTATCGGCGTGGGGCATAGTGAATAGTGACAATTCGGCGCGCACCTCTCTAATTCTCGGGTCCGCCAGAGCGATCGACTATTGAAATTGTAGCGTTTTTAGCTATTATTATTTATGAGTTTGTGTAAATTGATATCAGGAACATTAAGTGATTGAATATTATAATCTAAGTTAAGTAATAAAGGGTTTAATTGCACCAACATTATCCACGATCGCCCACATTATGGAAATTGAATTATGGATGCCAGTAATGACGATGTCGGCAGAGAACCCGACGCCCTTATCTTTTATGCTCTCTCTCTCATATTCTCCCACGTATATATATCAAGTGCTATTCGTTAGTCTCGCTAAAACTAGATTTGGCTAATTTCAGTTTTGAATTATTAGTAGGAAGCACAGGAAGGGTTTAAAATGAGAATAAAATACTTAGATTATATTAAAAACAAAGGAAAATCCTTAGAAATTCTGTTTCTACCTATCAAACGTTTGATACACGTCGTTTAGGAATTTAACCAATTTTAAAGGTAGTTCAGAAATCAAATTAAATTTAAAAAATATTTTTATTCCATTTTTATGATTTTGAATGTCAATCATTTGATTTTCGTTCCGTCATTCAGAAATCACATTAGCTTTAAAAGAATACCTTTGCTTTTTTTCATTTGTTTTTGTCATTTGACATTGACAACCAACAATTTCTGAACGCAACTATAATATTTGATGGACTTTGATGGAAATAAAGACGCTGTTGATTACGATTCCTTTTTGTTTCGACAAAATTTTGACCAAATTTTTTACTAATATTGAAACATTCTACAATTACCATTCAACTTTTTTATCTATTGATTTTGAGGTTGTACGAAGTTTGCCGGTTCAGCTATGCATAATATATGTACACAAATACACATATATACACACAAATGTGTAAGATAAGGAACACTTACGTAATTATCCTCTCGAGGTCTCAATTTCAGAATTTCACGCCATTGCTTACCCCCCTCTTGAGGACAAAAAACCCGCAAATGATTTGCAATTATGCAGTTTGAATGGAGTTATTACATCTACAGGGGGCAGCCGATAGACCCTGCGGGGTGGCCACTAACAATTGAATTTTAACGACCTCTATAATACGTGAGACATACAGACAGCAACACTTAAATATTAGAAAACGAATATAATAGATATGAATTCCTTTCTCATGTTGTCAAATTGTGGCCGGTGGCTGGTGTGGCCACATCTGCAGCGGTGCATCCGTTATTGAAAGATTGGCACGGAAAGGGGCACGGTACTCTAACCTACAGGTTGGTGCAGGTGCTAGCTGGACATCATTCCTTCGGCAAGTATCTGCACCAGATTGCTTGCCGTTTATGTGGGGCGGCCATCGACACGGCGCACCACACAATAGCAAATTGTCAGGCTTGAGAACCCCAGCGTCACATCTTCACATCGCTGATTGGGAGTGACCTCTCACTCCCCAGCATTGTGGGCGCTATGATTGGCGTTGAGTCAGTTTGGGGAATAGTAAGTAGCTGTCATCTTGCAAATGGAGACACTAAACAATCAAAGGAAGCTTATGGTAGACGCTGCTCCCTGTCGCTGGACGAGGAGAATGGGGGGAGGGATGCAAGGTGGCGCAATTTTACTCACCTTCAACTAAACCCTTAAGTCAAATTCATCCAGGGCGCCAGAGCTAAATGGGTCAGCGGACATCTGAAGCCCAACACCTGTATGAAGAGGGCTCCGCTGGGTTTTAGTGGATACCCTGATACGACCAGCGAGTCCCACATGCCTGGATGTAAGTTTTGACTTCATCCAGCGTGCATAAAGCATTTCCCAAAAAGAAGACCGATGAGCCAGTCTAACAGATGATATGCGTTAAATAAACTCTTATAATTGAATGACATTTATTATTTTAAGCGCAGCACAGGGTAGCAGTGTGTCTCAAATAAGATTTGGGCACAGATGGCTAGCCAGATTCGAGTATGATGAAAATCCTATTTTCCACGGTGGGATCGCTGCGGTCCGCGAAATGTGGAAACATTCTTACGGTTATAAATTATTTATGTGGCTACGCTTTACATTATCAGAATAATGTTTCTTAGATTTCTACGATAAAGGCAAGACGACGTAAATTCTAATTATTGATGTGAAACTTCTTTAGTGAAGGGTGAAACGCGTGATTAGCGCCACGAAGATGTGCAGCGGTTTTTATGCTAAATCGTTTGGAGGTTAGATAGTTTTAATATTTACAAATAACATCTGGCATTTTAATTTGCCACTCGTCATTTAATATATTATTTTTTATAAAATATAATAAAAATATTTCATTAATAATTAATAATTTATATATTATTAATAATAATATACATATTCATTTAATAATTTCTAATATTGACACAAACACGTGACATTTTCATTTAAAATTTCGACACTTTCAATATTTTAATGACAATTAAATTCCTAACACATCCTCCTTTTTCCCTCGCTCTAAGTCTCGGAAATCTTGACATTTGTATAAACATATACAAGACTTAAACATTGGTTTTCCAAAGAAGCTTCACTTCTGACATGTTTAGTGCTTTGTACGCACGCACTTTTAATTTTTTTTATGTATAACAATAAATTACAAAGAAATACGGCCTATTATAGTTAACAGCTTCTTTGGCACAGTGGTGGATATACTCGCTTTGCTATCAGAGGTTCCTGGTTCCTTCCACGGTAGAAACAATTTAGGAAATTGCATTTTCTAATTTGTCTGAATCTGCACTGGACCAGTAAAGACGTACCGCCAAGCGAAGTGATGTGTGTTCCGATACTATGATGTGTAGAAATCATAAGATATAAATTGCCTCTTAACGTGCTTGATTACAGTCAAGTGCTAAACTGTCAACAATAAAACAGTAATACTATTTTATGTTTCGAGGACTTTATATAATTTTAGACATTCCATGTGTCATTTTAATGATTATTTCAACACATATAACAACGAATATCATTGTATTTTAAAAATGTCTTAAAATTTCGTCGTCATCGTCGCTTCAACTGATGGACGTCCACTGCTGGACATAGGTCTCATGAAATGATGCCCACAAGGCCCGAGCTTGTGCCGCCTGGCTCCAGCGGCTACCTGCGACCCTCCTTATATCGTAGGTCCACCTTGTGGAAGGTCTCCCTACACTGCGTCGTCCGGTCCGGGGTCGCCATTTCAGCACCTGCGGGCCCCAATTCGGTTCGTCGGACTATGTGCCCCGCCCATTGCCACTTCAGGTACGTGATTCGTAGGGCTACGGCGGTGAATTTGGTTCTGCTACGGATCTCCTCATTTCTGATTTGATTGCGTAGAGAAACTCATAGTCCTCTTCATCGCACGCTGCGTCATTCTGAACTTTCGAATAAGGCCCATAGTCAGCGACCACGTAAAACTTAATGCCTAAAAATAAATCCATTAGTATAAAAAGTAAAATTTGATTATTGATTCTTTTTGCTCGGATTTGGAAAGTTGGCGTTGTGCCCCATCCCAATTTCTCAGAGAGCACGTTAGGCCGTCTGTTCTGTGCCTGTTCTGTCTCCGGTTGTGTCAGATTTCCGACACATCAGACAATGACTTGTAAAGGAATAGCATTGGAGCAGCGTGGTATATCTATGCTCTAAAAACCTTCACTACTGTGAATGAGGAGGCCTGTGCCCAACACAAAGACTTTATTAATTGCATCGAATGGTATGAAGTTGTTGGCAATGTAGAAAATAAAGCATTATTATGAATGTACATGCATTCATTTGTTCTCCAGTACATATTCATTATTAAGAGGGAATTCTATATAAGTGTTGAATGCACAATACTTTTTAAATCAATCGGGAAAACAATGGACTACCGCCATTATTATCACCCCTAAATAGAGGTTATTATAATCAATTAGGCTGAACGCACACTCCGCGTGTGACACGCGCCGTCTAATGAGCCCCTGTGAGCCGTTGAGCCGTTGCCGTGTGAACTCATCTGTCATAGATTAAAAAGAACTAATTGTAGTTTTTTCACAGATAATTAAGACCCTTGAAGTTGATTCCTCTTTTGGTAATAAAACTTTTTATGGCACGTTGGGGAAAAAAATGAAAAGTGTGTGCGTGATAACTAATTTTGAAGGCTTGTTTATACCAATCTAAAAATTTAGATTTCAGAGACTTAGAGGAAGGGCTAAACGACAGATTTGTTAGAAATTTAATGAATTTAATTGTCATTAACATAATAAAAGTGGAAAATATTAATAGAAATAATTTATTGAAATCTCAAATGATCGACGACTACAACGAAAAGAGAATTTATGAAATATTTTGTATTATATTTTATGAAAAATAGTATATTAAATTGTCAAATGACGAGTGGTAAATTAAAATGCCACATGTTATTTGTAAATATTAAAACTGCCTAAACTTCAAATGAATTAGCATAGAAACCGCTGCACAACTTCGTGACGCTAATCACGCGTTTCATCCATAAAAACTTCGTATGTTTTTTTTCACTTCAAAAATTCGTAACATTGACCTTATTACATTAATAATTATAGTAAAGTTTCTTATATTCATTAATATTTAGCACTCACCACTATTACATTTAAGCAATATCTGTTTGTACTAGTTTTTGTTTTGTCGTTGTTTGGTGTACAATAAAGTATTTCTATCTTTATCTATAATTGTCTGTTGGGCATTTATGTTTGCCTGTGTCCATTATATATTTGGAAACCATCGAACCGAAGTGCCCTACATCAAGCATATAAGAAAGGCAAATGATTTAAGACTTCAATTATGGCAAGATCTTCAAATATATCTACGAATATACGAGTATAAATAATAACCTTAACAAGTACACAACCCAATGAATTTTACACTATTTTCTTGCTAAACTCTGTAGCTTGTGTAAACTGTATAAAGATAAAAAAATTGAAGAGTGGTTTATGTTTCAAAGGGTGATATAAAATGTTAAATTTCTTCTTATTCATTAATTAAATGCCCTCGAAACATTACGGGGCTTCATCATTGGTTATTAGGAGGGTATAAGTATATAACACCTATAAAGTAAAAGTAAGTAGCAGCCCATTAACGACCCACTGCTGGGCACAGGCCTCCTCACTCCGAGGAGCGAGGGTTTTTAGAGCATAGACCCACCACGCTGCTCCAGTGCGGATTGGCAGGCATAGTACACAAGTGTACTCTCTATTCCTTCACTCTCATAGTCCGATATGACGGGAGAATCCGACACGACCGCAGAGAGATCAGGCGCAGGACAGACGGCTTAACGTGCTCTCCGAGGCACGGGGGTGGATCACACCGCCAACTTCCCAACTTCGGGCAAATATTGAGAAAATCTTAATAGAAAACTCAATATTGATATTTGAATTGGCCCGACCCGGGACTCGAACCCAGGACCTCATGTCTGTAGTCGAACATGCTAACCACTAGACCAATGAGGCAGTTAAAACACCTATATTTTTATAGAATATCTTTATTTTAAAACAGATTTCATGGGAGCGCGTTAAATTTATCACTATGGTGTATACACAGTGTCGTACTGGAATGCAATATTTTACTTGGCAGCAGGTCTTTGCTGATTGGATGGCAACTAACCACGATGGACGACATCCACGAGACAAAATTTAGACTGATTAGAAAGTGCAATTTCCAAAATCTCCCCTTTTTTATTGCTGGGAAATGCTTTTACGCACACCGCCCAATCAGAATGTGGAAAACAAGCACTCCGACTAGTCGGGAGTGTGGGACTCATAGTCTAGCAGAATACACACTAAAACCCAGCAATCCCTCGTCATCCTAAAGTGAGACACCAGCGGCTCGCTTGCGCAATCCAATATGAAGTCCCGGATAAAGCCGAATCGAGGTTTAAATCAGTGGGAGGAGGCGCACATAGCCGCGCTTTCTGGCCCCAAGCCTTCTGCGACGGATAGCAGGGGCGTCAGGAACCAACTCTCGCTCCCTCTGATGAGCCTCCTTTAGCGAGATAACAGTCTCTTCACCCTGCTTCGCTGGCGACCATCGCACTTACTATGCAGGCCAGCGAGAGGTCAACTCCAATCAGTGACACCAGAAGATGGCGCTGAGGGCCCCACGCTGGGCATTTTGCCACGGTATAGTGTGCCGTGTTTACGGGAGCACTACGCTCATGGCAAATAGGCGTTTCCTCTGATGCAAGTACTTCGCAAAACAGCCGTGTCCGGTGAGCACCTGCACCAGGCTGTATGACAGCACTCCATGTTTCCGCGATAGCCAGTTCTCGAAATTGAGGGCACAACGCCTCCATTGTCACTACCCCTGTTATAGGGGTCGCAAGATATTCTCTCCACCTCATGATCAGAGTTCTTTCGGCTAGTACTCTGACATTACGGACCTTATCGTAATCAGGTGGTTCTCCTCTATTCGTCGCGGCTTGTTTAGATTGATATGCACCTACAAGGACTACCGCCCGAAGCTCCCAAGGAGGGTCTCCCGCCAGAAGAGTCGCTGCCGTCCAAGACACCGTACGATATTCCCGAATCGCTCTAATCTCCCCCACCCTACCCTATTAGCGAAGCAAGTGCACCGGCTGACCTGAATGAAAGTTATAGAATGTTTCAACTTTATTAAAAAAGATGCTCAAAACTTAACCGGTACAAAAAGAATTCGAAATAAAAAAAAAACGGACCCTTACACCCAGATTCCCACCAAAGTCCATAAAATATTATACTTAGTTACGATCAGAAATAAATGGGTGTCAATGTCAAATCTCAAAAATAAACAAGAACAAACAAAACTTTTCTTTAAATATTGTTATTTTTATCATATTCCAAGCATATTTTTGATATTCATTCACCTCAAAAATCTTATCTGGACTGCCACAAATGATTCAAAACATAAATTAGCCAAATGAGTTCAGACGTTCTGTAGTTTTGGCGAGACTATTGAACAGCAATTAATTTGAATGTAGGTAGATTGAAACGACTAGCAAGTTAATTTGAATATGATGTCGACATGACAAAATATAAAGGCCATGTTCGCCCCTTGTCTGACTGTGAAAATAGCATAGAACAAAGTGTTCCTGTCGCGCTTTGAGCTTGACAACTGAAGCGAGGAATTCGTGACATTTGGCACGTGGTCCAATGAGGACGATTGCCGTTCAAAGCGAAATTACAGCATTCCCAATACATATGCACATATATGTAAACTTTGCTGATAATAGCATTGTGTGGTTTTGGTGTCATTCTTCTTACCGACAGGTTATGGTCACATACAATTTAACATGCAAGCGTATTAACCTGGTAAGAGAAAACTTACCTGATTTTTTTTTAATAACGGTCAGGATAATACGGGGATACCGTACAGTTTCTTGGAAGGCGGCAACTCTTCTGGCAGGCGACCCCCCTTGGAAACTGTTGGCGGAGATTCTAGCAGCCACTTAACAGAGCAGGGCGGTTGCAAGTACTGAAAGGGCACCAGCTGATGCCGACGAGGATTAGGTGTTTAGCAAAGAAAGGTAGCATGAGGACCTGGAATCTCTAACGGCGGGTCTGGTTACGGTGCCGGTGATCGGTCCACACTTAGATAATTGGTTGTCTAGAGGCACGATCCCTTTCTGACAGGCTGGTACTGGTACTGACCGAATATGGTTGTTTTGGCAAGTACCTGTACTAGATTATTCGGCGAAAGGAAATGCCCGCCTGCCATGAGTGTAATGCACCTATTGATTCGGTACAGCACGCTCTGGTAGAAAGCCCGGCGTGAGGATCCCAGCGGTATATTTTGACGTCGCTGGTGGGAGGAGACCTTTCGTTGGAGAGTATAGTTGGCGCAATGCTCACTAGCGAAAGGGAGTGGAGGGCGGTGGTTTCTTTCTGGGAATCTGTTATTTCGCTGAAGTAGGCACATGAGAGGTAGAGGGACTACACTACTCTCCTAAGTTTCCCAGAAAGAGTATCCGGAGTACCAAGGTAGATTCCGACAACCAATCCACTGGTGCTTCACTAAAGAATGGGGAAGGTATCGCTGGGTTTTAGTGGTGTATTCTGGCTTACTGCCAGCGAGTCCCACACTTCCGTTTAGATTTTGTGAAAGATGTGCATAAAGGCATTTCGCAGCGTGAAAAGAAAGGTACGGCAATAACTAGCCATAGCCGAAGCCAGTCCAAATCCAAACATTTCCTTAAATTTGCCCCGCTTAAATAGAATACAGGAGGATTGCGACAACGAGGCCGTTTAAAGGTTTATGAAACCACGATGCAAGGGAAACCTTTTATTCAGACGTCTGCTGATGCGAATCATGCTATATTGGTCTTGGCTAGTCTACCTAGTGCCTTTCACTTTACACCCACTCAGCAGCCGGTTGCAATAACAAATACGGTCGATTAAGAATAAATTTGAGACATTGGAATTTAAGTTACTTGTAAAAAGATATTAATATTTTAAATTTCATGAAACCACACATTATTCTTTTAGTACAAAAAGGCAATTGAAAGCCTAATCACGTCTCATTGCTGGGTACAGGCCATCTCATTCAGAGGAGAGACTTCTAGAGCAGAGGTCGGCAAACGGTAGCATGCATCGAAACCATTACGCCGCAAGAAATGGGAGGGAGGATAAATTTGGATACAAATAGAACAATTAATCTATTGATGTGTTTAATAGATGAAATATGTGGTCCGCTAACATGAATAAGTTACATTACATTTGTGGTCCTCTAAACTATACTCATAACATTTGTGGCCCGCTAAAATATTCTTGTAACATTTATGGTCTATTAAAATAAGGGGATAACATTTGTAGTCCGCTAAAATATTCTCATAACACTTGTGGCCCTTCTATAAGAGATAGTTGTCGACCCTTGATTCGGATATAGAATAGACTCATCACCCTGGTCCACTGCGGCTTGGTAGACTATACATACCCCAGAATTGCTCCCGGGATATACAGGTATCCTCACGATATTTTACATCATCGAATTTCCTTTCCTTCTTCATATATTTTAGGTATTAGTACACTCGTTTGACAAATTTGATAATAACGCTGCACGGCATGCCTTTTGGAATGTATTGCGCAATATTGTAGCAATTTTCTTGATCATTGGCGAGGAAAATATGAATACTGGCAATTTACTTCAAAGAGTTTAGAGTTAATTGGATTAATTATACTACCTACGCGCAAATATACTGTAGTCACTCGATATTTTGATATTCAGTAATTAGAATCTCTCTATATTTGAATTTCTTTTCCGATCCCTTGAATAATACAGGCTAAATTGAATAAAATTAATACTTCTTTTAGTAATTTCAACAAATGATATCATACCTCTTTTAAATGTTGTCGATTATTTCCGTAAATAATATAGTAGTGTGTTTGCAGTTCACATTCAATTTTGGTTTACTTTGATATTGATTTGATTTGATTAAATACTGTCAATCACCAATTGTTTATCACAGAGTGTTCTTACATCAACATTTATTCCCTTCGGTAGTAAAATCCTCTTAGTTTGCGAATTTTCTTATCTACTAACTTTTTAAACTTCAATGAGCTGCTCTGTAGAAAACAAAGTCTTGATCAAAAACAACTAGAGTTACGTATCCCTTAAATATCTTCAGTTTGCATCGTACGTTGGAAATGATATGAGAATATAATACTTAAAAGTGCTATAAAACCTACTTGAATGATTTTTCGAATTGAATGCAACCAACTAAACGCTTGTCTATCCATTAGGAAATGAATCAACAAAACAACGGCATCTGGCAACTAATCAGAAACACAAATCTGCGCTCGACTAACAGAATCGACGATGTGGGACAAACATACAAACAGTTCTGCAATGCAGGCGAGTGTGTGAACATTTGTAAATCCTTGCGTTAAATTCATTTTGCGTGACAGACGATTTTTAGATGTCGACTTCATTTGCAATAGCTGCATTGATTTTGTATGTATCTCCTAGATACATTTAAATTTATATGACACTTAAATGACATTTAGCATCGAAATTTTTTATAACTAATGAAATCCTATGTTTAAAGTTGGACTAAACTACACAAAAATTACATCGAAATCACTTTTCATTGGGACATGCATTCACGCACCCCGAATGTAAGTTATACCATCAACCAGGAGTGTGACACTCGTTGTAAAGCTCAATATCCACTAAAACTTATTGAGATCTGCGGCTTCCTCAACTGGGGCACCAAAGAGACCCCGGTCATCAATACCCCCCTACGTATAAATGGTCACCTTGCATTTTGAAGGTTTATATCAACCCATTTATCAACCTCATCATGATTTCCTTTAAATCTTAAAGCTATTAAAACGTGATTTTTAAGAAGATATATCATTAATACAATAGATGTTACTATTTATATTTGGAATTGTTCCATTACTTTAATCACGAAATCACGTATTTAGGAAATTACCAAAAACTTTTAAAAAATAATCACAATCGGTCGAATGAGATATCAGCACGTTTAATAAAACATAAGTTTGAATATTGACAGATGCCTCATACTATTCTATAAAGATTTTATTATGCAAAGTGTGATGCAATAAATCACAAAGAAAGGAGAGCGTGCAAATTATGGACACTCTGAATTCCTATTGAAAGATCCTAACATTTTTCTTAACGTAATAAGGAAAGATGATAATATAATCTTAGTCAGAGATTTTGGATTTGTCTTTAATAAGGAAATGGACTGATTTTTTTTTTAACGTCAGAAAATCCTCGTGGATACCTGCAACACCATGGGGAGACGTTGCAAGTTATGCCGGACTTTTACCGGCTAAAACCTGACGGTGCTCCTTCCTACGTTCGCTGGCGAAAGCACGGGATCGGAATACGTCCGCATTCTCGCCTACGATGTGCCTTACAAGGCTCCCCCCGACAAAACTCCCCCGCTCGGATGGCATGCCCGGAGCACTCGACATATCACCTGTCTTCCCTCGCTTTCGGGCAACAGGCTTCGTACCTGTTGCCACAAGCTAACCCTAAGGGGGTAGATGTCGATCATGGGCCGCCCGTCTTAGCCCCGGCCTCCTTCTACGCATGGCGAAAACGTCTCCATCCACCTCTCTGAGACGTTCCGCCGCCTCCTTCTGCGACATCACATTTTCACAGAAGGAGACCATCACCTTCCAACAGACTTCCCTACCTACCATGGCGTTAACCACAGCGGGTAGAGAAAGGTCGTTTCCGACTACTGCCACGAGTGCTGCTCGTTGGTCAGCCCACCGCGGACACGCAGCGAGTGTGTGTTCAGCAGTGTCCTCCACCTCGCCACACTCGTGACATTCCTCCGTCGGTTCT
>JACTOM010000110.1:6802178-6849579 GCA_015832385.1 Elymnias hypermnestra | reverse complement strand
TCAATTTTAGTCACTACGTCTTCTTTTATACCACAACGTTCTCTTATCACACTATTTCTCACTCTGTCACTCAGTTTTAATCCACTCATGCTTCTCAACGCTCTCATCTCTACCGCATTTATTTTACTTTTGTGATTCTTCTGCCATACCCAACTTTCACTACCATACATAAGTGTTGGCACCAACACTCCAGCATGCACTGCCAGTCTAGCCCTTTGAGACACCATCTGGCTATTCAAAAAAGCATGCAGGGCACCATTTACCATATTCCCTGCATTCACTCTCCTTTCAATATCACTTTCACATGTTCCATCTTTTGTAAATTTAGATCCCAAGTACACAAATTCTTTCACCTCTTCCACTTGTTCCCCATGTATCAAAATATTGCCATTCATCATAGATTCATCTCGTTCAAAAAGCATTACTTTAGTTTTGTTTACATTCACTTTCATTCCTTTCCCTTTCAAAGCTTTATTCATAATATTTAGCATATCCTGTAGCTCATTAGCGGATGACGCAAGTATTACTAGTAGTTATAAATAGGGATAAATTAAAAATTAGGTGAAATAAAATTCGATTAATTGTTTATCGTGCAATTCCTTACTATAATAAGGACTGTCTAACGTTGCTTCGAAACAAATCTTATTATTTTCATCAGAATCAGTAAAAATTAGATATTTTAGATGCCTTACGCTATGATCACAAGAGGGTAGGAATATACAAAGGTGTAAAAGCATTCACAAAAATCTAGAATAATGAAGATTCTTTCCGAGCATACACAATACAAGCCGAAGTCGGCCACAAAAACTTTCTTACGAACTTCGGAAACACGCAAAAAGTTGCCTGTGTCCATAGAAATTCTTATCAGCATTGACACTGTGACGCGCATCTGGTGATTGATATTAATGGAGGGTGTGGGCCTTTATCTCTTTGTGTTGGGAACATAAATTGGTCCGTGGGTGCCTTTTGTGAAAGTCGGAAGAATATTGGTAACTTCAGGAAGGTCGGAAGAATGAATGAGGTTCTCGCTGTTTAAGGACTGTTCGACCTATGTGTGACCTTTATAAACCTTTGCTTATTAGTATACTAGGTGATCCACACAACTCCGTCTGCATACTCTTTAATATATTTCTTAAAGTAAAGCGACATCCTTTTGATTCCCATAAAACTTAATCTCTTATATCTTTTAAGTCATCCATTTTTATGAAATATTATTCAGGGCATATTTAATCTATATGACCTTTATAATCTATGTAGCGTATTTTTTATAGACACGAGTAAAAGATAAAACTGTTTACTGTGGGTTATTTTTTAGAGTTAAATATATATAGACTACAAGCCCATGGATAAAATTAACCTGTGAAATTAACCAACGTGAATAACGTATAGAGGGCTACTACTATATTATAAAATAACTCAGAGAAATATCGTAATTTCCGAGTAGTACAGCTGAGAACGTGAGTAAATAATTTTTTGAAGTTATGCTTCTTTTGGCGCGTTAGGGATGATGAGAGTTATTTTTAAGATGCCCTCGCACACCGTCACAAGAAACCGACACCCTGAAGTCTTAGTCTCGTTTTTTCTACGACCATAGAATAAGGCGAGAGAAAATTTTTTTGAAAAGATTTTTATCTTGTTACGCCAAAGAAGTATAACTTCTAACGCGTGTATATAAGTACAAACACACTTTTTTATCCTAATATTTTTATTTGTTACCATTTATAAAGAACGGCTACAACGTACAACGGTAATATAACACGGCCTTTTGACGGCCTCGCTGGCGCAGCGACGGCCTCGCTGGCGCAGTGGTGCGAGTATTCGCTTTGCTAGCAGAGGTCCCGGGTTCGATCCCCGGTAGGACGAATTTAGGAAATTGTATTTTCTAATTTGTCTGAGTCTGGACTGGTGGGAGGCTTCGGCCGTGGCTAGTTACCACCCTACCAGCAAAAACGTACCGCCAAACAAAGAGATTTGTGTTCCGGTACGATGCTGTGTAGAAACCGTAAGGGGTATATCGCCTCTTAACAGATTAGCGCGCTTCCATCTTAGACTGTATCATCACTTACCATCAGGTGAGATCACAGTCAAGCGCTAAACTGTCAGCAAAAAAAAAAAAAAAAAAAAAAAAAAAAATAACATTCTATCAAAGAAAATTAAAAAAGCATTTTTAGAGCATAGATACACCGCGCTGCTCCAGGATTGGCAAGCATAGTACAAAAGTGCACTCTCTATTCCTTTACTCTCATAGTCCGATATGACGGTAATCCGACACGACCGGCGACAGATTAGGCGCAGGAACGACGGTTTAACGTGCTCTCCGAAGCACGGGGGTGGAACTCAAATTGTCCCAAGCCGGGACTCGAACCCAGGACCTCATGTCTGTAGTCGAACATGCTAACCACTAGACCAATGAGGGAGCAAAGAAAATTTGCCGTACATAAATTTATGATCTTACAGCAGTAGTAACTCGGTAAATCCTGAAATCAAGACAACTTTTTTTTTATAAAATGTTATTAAATATTACCGCTGCACCTTATAGGCATTCATTATATATGGTGACAAATAAAAATATTGGACAAAACCAGTGATTTACTCACGTACTCATATGTACCACTCAGAAATAACGGCATAGCGCTCAAAGTTATTTTATGATATAGTAGCAGCGTTCTATACGTTATTCACGTTGGTTCATTTCACAGGTTAATTTTTTCCATGGGCTTGTAGTCTATAAATGTTCGTTAACGTACGGCGACATTTTTTTGATTCTTATATAACTACATCACCTCCCTGCGCTTCCTCATTTTAAATCTCTGATATCTTCTAATTTATGCATTTTTATGAAATACTATTAAGGAAATATTTAATCTACATGAAATATACAACCTATGTGTTGTATTTAAATGGATAAATAATAATACCGTATTGTACAAAATAGCTCGGCAAATAACATATAATTTTTTGATATCTAAAAGAGAAAACTGTTTATTATGGGTTATTTTTTAGAGATAAATATATAGTGTAACGAATTTTTCATTGCTGATTTAAAGATCTATAATTCTGTAGTACATTAATTTAGTATATCTCGTAAAGTTTAGCAAGCGTTTACAATTTAGGCGAACAAAATTATGTTAGTTACGGTATTATATAATAATCGTTGAATTTTTCAGCTTTTCTATACTATAATATGTATGTATCATACATATAAACTTTCCTCTTAAATCATTCTATTTATCGCTGTAAAGTGTTTTATAATCCGTTGAGTATTTTAAAAAATCTAAGCGAACAGAACTAAAGCGATTTCATTTTATAATATGTAACGATTCGTAATCTGTTGGATTTTTTAAAGTGAATTCTTTCTTGAGGCGGAAATAAGTTTGTGGATTTTAATTATAAAAAAAATATCTATATGTAATAGATTTAGTACAAGAAATACACAGCAAAGCGCTTCCGATACAGAACAATAAATTAAACCTGGATACTAAAACTTGGTCACGCGTATAACTTCTACTAGATATGATTCATTTTAAAAGCTTTATTAGACAAGTGGTATATTCTAAACGAACTTTTAATTTTCAACAAGAAACGTTTGCACAATTTAATTAAAAATTCCCGCTTTTTTATCGTACAGATACGTGTAACAATTAATTAAATAAAAAAAATTAACAAGAAAAGAACCTCCTTTAAAAATAACTGCGTATTCTTTTTTAAAGTTCTTCGTATTCTTACTCCACTCCAAATATAAGAATACGAAGAACTCTAAAAAGGAATACGCAATTATTTTTAACGTTTTAGAGCATAATAATATATTTGTAAGGGTTCGTTTTGTAGGCGGTTCTTTTTTTGTTAAAATTTTCATTTATTTATTATATATAATATATAAGATAAATTTGTTATATGAGACTGTTGAAATGAAACAACTTTACAAACTGAACTTTACATTGGTACTACCATACCCGCAACCGTTACAGGTCGGTTATTTAGCCACCCCGCTATCACCAGTTCTTTATATGGTAATCAAGCACATCACTTATACGCAAAAGTCCCCCTCCCCCCTACACTTGGTTACCATCGCTTCATACATTACACAACATTGCAATGCAGCAAACAAATTTAAGCTCATTGCTATTTGATTACAGACAGTTATATAATAAGTAAAAAGTAAGTAGCAGCCCATTAACGTCCCACTACTGGGCACAAGTCTCCTCACTCATATGAGAGAGAGGGTTTGTAAAGCATAGACCCATCACGCTGCTCCACTGCGGATTGGCAGGCATAGTACATAAGCGCACTTTCTATTCCTTCACTCTCATAGTCCGATGTGACGGGAATCCGACACGACCGGAGAGAGATCAGGCGCAGGACCGACGGCTTAACGTACAATCCGACGCACGGGGGTGGATCACATCGCCAGCTTCCCAACTTCGTGCAAATATTGAGAAAATGTTTATAGAAAACTCAATATTGATTTTTGAATTGGCCCGACCCGGGACTCGAACCCAGGACCTCATGTCTGTAGTCGAACATGCTAACCACTAGACCAATGAGGCAGTCGACAGTTATATATTCTGCCACAAATCGCGGCTTTACTGTAAGCTATTGAAGAGTTCCGTTACTTTGTCAGGGATCCCATGATCAAAACCTAACCAAACTATCATCAGACAACCGTTGAAGTATAGCCTTTCTAACAAAAAACGAGTAATCGAAATCGGATGGCGTGATATTGAGTTATTCGTTCATTTGTCGCGGAAATGCTTAATGCAAATTTAAGACTTATCTGGTTTTCTCATGGACGCCATCATCAGAATTGGACTAAAAAAACATGGAATCAAACGACAAGCACCACCTTTCATATAAAAAAAGAATCATCGAGATCGGCTGTCCCAGTCGGAAGATATAAGGTAACAAACATAAATAAACGCTGCACATCCTTCGTGACGCCAATCACGCATATACCCTCATGCGCCTAAAGAAATTTCACTTCAAATAAGACCCTAAAACATTCCTCTTGTTAATTACAATAAATATATGATCTAGATTTTATAGTATCTGTGTAACAATTAATTACAGAACACGGTTGAATTGGCGCCATTTCTTCGCTCTATACTGTATTGTGAAGCTTCTACCTCTATAGTGTGGCACCTACAAATCTTTACTGAGCAAATGAATGAAACAGGAAACGTAAATGACTCATTTTATGATATTGATGGGGGTTATTACCCCCCAACCATTATGTGTTTCCACTTTTATATTAGGTAATATTTTTCCTGTGATAGCTTTGTTTAGATGTTAGAGTTTTATATGTCAGACGTATACGGGTTATGTAAGCCTAAATTGATGGAATTCCTAATGCTGCTTATTTAAATAAACATACATACATATCATCACGTCTCATTCCTATAGGAGTAAGCAGAGACCATGTCCTTCCATTTGTCACGATCCGTGCATATCTCTTTCGCTTCTTTCATTCTTATGAAATATTGCATACAAGTTCGTCGGTTTGGTGTACTCTTGGCCTGGCCCTTATTTAAAATGTCCTGGATTTGATCCAAGAATGTTCGCCTTGGTCTTCTCTTTCCAACTTTCCTTTTTTCACTCTTGACTCATAAATCCTTTTTATCAGTCTCCTGTCATTCATTCTACCTACGTGCCCAAACCATCTAAGCGTACCTTTCTCAATTTTAGTCACTACATCCTCTTTTATACCACATCGTTCTCTTATCTCGCTATTTCTTACTCTGTCACTCAGTTTCAATCCACTCATACTTCTCAACGCTCTCATCTCTACCGCATTTATTTTACTTTTGTGATTCTTCTGCCATACCCAACTTACACTACCATACATAAATGTTGGCACCAACACTCCTCCATGCATACAGCCAGTGTGGCCCTTTGAGACTCCATCTGGCTATTCATTAAGCCTTTCAATAAAAACAGATTATTTTAGTTGCCTCTATGTTAAATGGCAGAGACTCTGGAAGATCTCAATGCAATGCTCGATGACCTCGGCAGAGCTTCTCAACAGTTGGGCCTAAAATTTAACATGGATAAAACGAAAGTTATGTCCAATATCCATGTTCCGCCCCACCCAGTCATCGTTGAAAACTCGACACTCGAAATTGTTGACGAATACACATACCTGGGACACATAGTCTAGCTAGGTAGGTCCAATTTCGAGAAAGAGGCCAACCGCCGAATCCAACTCGGTTGGTCGCTGACTAAGGGCCTCATTCAAAAGCTCAGAGACACTTAGCTTGCGATGGAGAGGGCTATGCTCGGAGTTTCTCTACGTGATCAAATAAGAAATGAGGAGATCCGTAGCAAAACTAAAGTCACCGACATAGCCCTACGAGTCGCAAACCTGAAGTGGCAATAGGCGAAGCACATAGTCAGACGAACTGATGAATGAACGGTGGGCCCAGAAGATGCTGGAATAGTGACCCCGCACCGGAAGACGCAGTGTAGGAAGACCTTCCACAAGGTGGACCGATGATATAAGGAGGGTCGCCGGTAGCCGCTGGAGCCAGGCGGCGCAAGATCGGGTCTTGTGGACATCATTTCGTGAGACCTATGTCCAGCAGTGGACGTCCATCGGTTGAAGCGACGACGACGACGATGTGTTAAAACTCTTTTAGGCTAAAATTATACCTTTAAAAATGTATATATGTTTATATTTAACGTAAGGAAATTCTCTTGGATACCTGTAAAATTACGGGGAATGTACATTGCGCGTTATGCCAGATTTCTACCGGCTAAAACCTGATAGTTCTCCAAGATCATTTGGTGATGAGGACATGGGATCGTTGGTGGCACGCTGCCGCAACCCAGTCAGTAACGGTGACCGTAAAAGTAAACTGGTCCAAGTTGGTCCTTAGCTCCATAAGTGGTGAGTCCGGAGTACCCGGCTCGTCACCAGCCACCTCATAGCACCTGCCTATCGGGCAGCAGGCCCCGTACTTGCTGTCCTAAGATTTTCCTATGGTGAGAGGTGGCAGTTATAATCTGAGAGTCGGCGCCCAATCCTCCTGATGAAGATCAAGTTCACGTCAACTTATTTTTGACGTCAGAAAGAGCGTGTTGAATCTAAGTTTACTATTTTTTTTGTAGAAATTAAACTTAAAAAAGTCAAGTAGCTATTGTTTATTGTAGCTAAATTCGTTACGTAAAAAGATACCTTTAACCCAGGGAATGTCCACGAGCTTGATTACTACGGCTTGACCCATTTTTATGACTTTTTTGTGTTAATTTGATAGGGTTTTTTGACGCTGGCGCAGTGGTGTGAGTAGTCGCCTTACTGGCAGAGGTCCCGCGTTCGATCCCCGGTAGGGCGAAGATAGACTTTTGGTCCGGTACGATGCTGAGCAAAAACTATAGGAGGTAAATGGCCTTTTACCAGATTATTACGCTTCCCTCTTTGACTGTAACATTTCTTACCATCATGTGTGATTACAGTCGACCGCTAACCTGTCATCTATTGTAAAAAAGAGGAAGAGGTTACAGCCAATATTATATTAAGTGTTTTTAATCTTCCTATCCTGAGCTTGTTATTATTGTATTTATTAAGGAAATCAGCAATAACAAACCGCAAGTTTACCAAATAAACTGCACGTACTAATTGGATACGAAGCAAGGGCGACTAAAGGGTTAAGCGTGAACCGCAATTAGTAGTTTAACGATGCGTCCCGACTAATGACTTGACTAAACTTTCGCTGACCAAAGCCGACTGAACGCAGCGTTTACAAATTACTGTTTTAACCAATTTTGTTTTATAGAAAGCTTTAACAGATTTATGATTGAAATGCGTACGTTAACGTATTTGAACTAAAAAATATAAATATGACTTTTTTAAAACGATTTATAAATAAACATATAATACTGATAGTTGACGCGAAAGATGAAAAAAATAATAATATTGATTAATTGAATTTAAAAAATAGGTAACCATAAGAATAA
The DNA here is from genome assembly GCA_015832385.1 of Elymnias hypermnestra. Taxonomy (NCBI): domain Eukaryota; kingdom Metazoa; phylum Arthropoda; class Insecta; order Lepidoptera; family Nymphalidae; genus Elymnias; species Elymnias hypermnestra. Next base: position 6,841,629 of record JACTOM010000110.1, on the reverse strand, counting down.
ACAAAAATAATTCATTTATCACGAAAGGTTTTTCCAAAAACCTTTCTAAAGATGTCACGTATTAAATGTAACACCTTGTCTCTCTCTCCTTCTTTCTATAGTCGTTCCTTTATCCCTGAAGATCTTATATCTAGGAGGATCTTAATCTCGATCAAGTTCATGCTTTGCACTTGCTTCTGTTGGTTGGCCACTTGCGTATAGAATGTAGTATGTTTAGTCTCGCTCAGATGGTCGCCCATCGTGTTGATGAATGGCCTCGAGATCTTTCTCCGTCCATATTGCTCTTTATTTTATTTATTACAAAAAGGACTGATAAAAAGGATTTATGAGACAAGAGTGAATGGGAAAGTTGGAAAGGGAAGAGGTGAATATTCCTGGACCAAATGTAGGACATTTTAAATAAGAGCCAGGTCAAGAGTATTCTAAACCAACGAACTTGTATGAAAGGCTTAATGAGAATGAAAGAAGCGAAGGCAACATGCCAGGATCGTGGCAAGTGGAAGGATGTGGTCTCTGCCTACCCCTATAGGTATGAGGTATGATGCTATTTATGAATGTATGTTATTTAATTATTTAAGATTGCAATATGACAATAAATGTTACATTAAATATTTGTTTCTAAATAAAAGGCTGCTTAAACAATTCCACAAGGTAAAACTGTATAGCACATATCTTCAACTCGGACTTCGGACTTTACTGTAATATTTCGTCACCTAAATTTATACAAAATATATATGTTAGATTACTATTCAAATATAATTAATCACCAAAAACCAAACCAAGAGATTGGCAGGCATAGTACACAAGTGCACTCTCTATTCCTTCACTCTCATAGTCCGATGTGACGGGAATCCGACACGACCGGAGAGAGATCAGGCGCAGGACCGGCGACTTAACGTGCTCTCCGAGGCACGGGGGTGGATCACACCGCCAACTTCCCAGCTTCGGGCAAATATTGAGAAAATCTTAATAGAATACTCATTATTGATTTTTGAATTGGCCCGAACCAGGACTTGAACCCAGGACCTCATGTCCGAGTCGAACATGTTAACCACTAGACCAATGAGGCGGCTGTTAAAATGTGCTGTTACAAAATTAATTTTAGTAACTGTTCAAAGTATTATAGCTTTTGTAGCCAATTTTATTAGCTTGATTGTATATGAGTGGGCCAAGTACGATGGTATGACGAGAGGCAAATGCAGTAGTCTCATAGCTTCGAAACCAATGCGATTGTTCCGACGTGCATCGCAGGATATATTGAATTTGTTTTACAATGAAACATAAGTATTTTAAATATTTAAAGCTGTCTTACAGATAGAACATAACATTCTTTTAACACTAGTTCAGTGGGGTATTGCATAGGCTTCTTAAGCATTAACTTGAACACTGCTCTTTGTGCTCTCCCTAATCTAAGAAGATCAGCTTTATATTATCAGCTTTTCTAAACTGCAGTCTTTCTGCCCCATGAAGTATCCGAAGTTATTTATGGGCAATAGGCATGCACTTGGCTACAATCACACCTGATGTTAAGTGTCGATGTAGCCTAAGGTGGATCCCGCTTGCCTACGAGGTGGCTAACCTAACCTAACCTTGACTTTGAAAATACCCGTAAGTAAGGCATTCCACTCGTTTGCGGTGCATATTAGAAAAGATTGGATGTACGGATGCCAATCGTTTCCATACCAGGATGTTCTGTAATAGAAGGGCAACGGAGGAACAAGGTCATATAGTTGCTGCGCCCACTCACCAAAATATATTCTGTAGAAAACCGACAAACAATGCAAACTTGCCATTCTCTGATTGAGTTTTTCGTCGCTATGAGTCTCAGGGTCCGGCGATCCACCAACTCCAACGCATCAAGCTAACACTTCGGTGAGCCTACCTAAAGGTGGTTTTAAGGAAGTAATACTTGACCTTACTAAGGATACCAAGCTTTTTAGCGGCAGTTTGTGCTTTGGATCCGATGCACTGACGAAAGTTAAGTGTAGAAGATATCTTTATACCGAGGAGGTCACTGCTATCGGTGATAAGTACAGAAATATTTCGGAAAGTAGGAAATAAGCTAGAGTTCGTTGATAACATAATGATGAGAGCCAAATCCTGATTCCGAGCTACGGCAGTCTGAAGGAATTCTTGGCATAAAACTCCAATATTACATCTCGAAAGCATCTATTGTTTATTCGTTTAAGTTTCTATTTTATACGTAAACATAGAGACAAGACACAGAAAAGATGACACTTTGTTGTAAATAATAAACCTTCTCATGATGATTCGAAGATGATTCGAAGAAACCCTCGTTACTTTACATTCTAAGACGTTTTTTAATATAACAACAATCGACCATTCAAAAGCCTACTTGAATATAGAAATTTTGAGTTAGAATTTGTAAGCTAAGAAAATAATCCCGATACACATCTTGTTGTGTATTCTGTAAGCGAAGTAATTAAACAACGACTTCAACCCCTCTTAACTACCGAACCCCACGGTCTGGTCTGTTTCAATTAGAAATTTGTTAGCTTTCGTTCCGGTCACGTACAGATCTTGTACTGGTAATCTGTACTAAATTATAGAAATATGTAAAGAGGACAAAGGTTTATTTTCTTTAAATTTAACAAACACTTGACATTCTTCCTTAAAAGCACGCTATGTACGCCTTAAACTGACACCTAAATGGACATGAAAGAGTCGATATTTATGATATTATAAACGTTAAATGCTATTTCTTTAGTTTTAGTATTTAAGGTACTTTTTCTTTATTACTTATTCCGTCATAACGCTTTGGTTACAGAGAAACACAGCTTAGTTTTCGTCCTGTAATATAAAGGTAAGGTAAGGTAAATAGCAGCCCATTAACGTCCCACTGCTCAGCACAGGCCTCCTCAATCGCATGAGAGAGAGTTTTTAGAGCATAGACCCACCACGATGCTCGAATGCGGGTTGGCAGGCATAATACAAACGTGCACTCTCTATTCCTTCACTCTCATAGTCCGGTGTGACGGGAAACCGACACGACCGGAGAGAGATCAGGCGCAGGACCGACGGTTTAACGTGCTCTCCGAGGCACGGAGGTGGAACACACCGCCAGCTTCCCAACTTCGATCAAATATTGAGAAAATCTTAATAGAAAACTCAATATTGATTTTTGAATTGCCCAACCCGGGACTCGAACCCAGGATCTCATGCCTGTAATATATCTTACATAAAGTTATATTCAGATATTTATATTTTTTAAACAATGCTGTAAAGGCCAATGATACAAAAACAATAACTTCTTTAATTTCATTGTCATGGCAATTTTCGCAAATTAGTTTTAATGAGATTCATTTCAAAAATGGTTTAATTTATAATATAATATTTGACATTGTCGACATTGATTTTTTCCATAATAAAGTCTTTTTGGATATTTGCGATAACAGACAGATACCATGTACCTCGTTTGTTGAAAAAGGATACCGATGTTATGCTTATAGAAACAGACACTGTAATTTTATTTACGTATATAAACTTAAGGCTTGTATTTGAAGTCTAAATAAAAGTCACTACGAAACTATTACATTTAAAATACACATAATTTCAAAATTTCCTCCTCTATTTATTATAAAACAAGCTGTGGTTTTTCGTATTCTAGATCCCGTGAAAATATAAGGAAACCATTCTTACGTCGCAAGAGAAACACGTATACCAAATTTCAAGCCAAAAAGCGTTTGAAGATCTGTAATTAATAGTTTTCGCTTATATAAAAAGGAACACTTGCAAATATCTGAACATCTGTTCCTAGTTAGCATCTACGTTGCGACAGGAGAAATTATACCAAATTTCAATTCAATCGGACCCATAGTCGGAGACTTCGTGAAGAATTTATATAGTATAAAGATTTAGATAATATTTGGTTTATGTCAATTTTGTGACAACCCCTCCACTTATTGTTATTGGTCTCTTGGACCCTCCATAAGACGCAGTAATCTTGTCATCTTGCGATCTTACACACGCGCCGACCGTTCTGATAAAATCTCTAACTTAATTTAAATTATTAAGGTTTTGGGACAGTAGTAATTATACTTCTCACGAGTTAAAATTACAATTATTATGCGTTTTAATGTCTTAAAACGGTTTACAAGATATTATATACATTGGCAAAACGAAGAAAAAGATACAGATCTCATAAAATCATGTTCTAAACGTTTTATCTGCACTAGAAAAGTGAGTGGTATTCATGGACTCAATGTCTACGATTCTAAATCAGAACCTTCAAGAATAGTACTAGTCCTCATACATATTCTCCTATCATCGTCATGTAATTACACAACGTGAATGAGACACACGACGAAATAATCACTCAGTAGTTATAATAGGTACCAAACATATGTAGAATGGCGGGTAGAGGGGAATCGTCCAATGCGCCAACGAATCGTGCAGGCAATCTTACCGAACTCTGAGCTCTGGATAGGGAGAAGTGATGGTAACGACACGTTCAGATTGACACAGATGCTCACAAGGCACGGTTCTTTTGCTGAATACTTATAGAAGATTGGACGGAAAGAAACCCCTGGATGCCATCACTGTCAGGTAGAACAAGACCACGCCCATCACACGCCAGATGAGTGCCCCGAGTGGCTCTCCGAACGCCGCTTCTTGATAAGTATCAGTAGTCGCAGCGATGCTCAAAGAGCCAGACGCGTGGAGGGTAGTGGTTTCCTTCTGTGAAGATGTGCTTCGCAAAAATGAGACTGCAGAAAGAACCTGTGAGAGGGCTGAAATCACCTACGGAGGTGTTCACCGGGCCCGCGGTGATAACCGAACTGCTGCACGCCTGCGACGGCTGCAAGGTCGTGTGCTGTCAGAGTGGGAACGCTGGCAGCTCCAAAATGACCGTCAGATTTTGTGCAAGAGTGGCACTGGTATATTCTGCCCGAGTGGCTTGTACAACCCCAGCAGGCATGTGATCTATAGAGGAGGTTTTAGTGGGTAAAAATCCCACATAACCCGATATCTTTTCCCCAGATCTCGGGTATGTTTTTGAACATTTCCCCTCCGTAAAGAAGAAAAAAGGAAGTATGTATATAAAAATGCCTCTTAATGCCTACTTTACTTATAAGAGAAAATACTTTTGAAGTAATATACCCAACACGCTACTGCACTACGGTTTGGCATGATAATCAACCCAGAATTACTCAATTACGATGTAGGAACTAACTATCAAACATATGTTTCACTTTCTGTCTCCCAAAATATACATTACAAGTCATGTTTTTAATAAAAAAACGCTGTATTAAAACGCTTGATTAATTAGAAAGATAATATTGCTAAGATAATATTGCCAAGATAATTAAGAACTAGTAGACTATTAAACCCCCTCACTCATCTCGAGATTATCAAAAGTATTCGCAATATACTTGAAATTTAGCTAAGTGACATTTTTCTTATTGGAAAACAGCTATGTGGAAAATACCAAGGAAAACAGTTAGTATACATTAAAATTTTGGGTGGCTAATATAGAAGGCTATACAATAAATGCTATATGAAAAAATAATATGCAAATTACAAAGTTGTTGACAATTTTACCGAAATATGTTCGAACATGGCAGCCGGCGGGTTAAATTTTTGCTTTGTGTCAACTTTTCTCGCATACCATGCGGCTGTGGTATAAAAATCTATTAAAAATCCGTGAACTCTGAACGAAAAAACGTTTTGTAGCAGTACAACGAAGCTTTCAATGTTAAATAACTCTTCCAATTAGCTTTTTTCCCGAAATAAATACAGAAAAAGTGGTATCGTCATACATTTTAAGCTGGCCTAATATGTGGTACGGAATTGTATGTCGGAGAATAATAGAAAAGAAAGCATAAAGCATAGGGGCGTAGAGTTTTCCGTCGACATCGTCATTAATGGCATCCAAAATTCCTATACTGTGGGCGTTGGTGGGTAATGTTAATGCAATCAAATACTTTATTAATTCACTCAGATTATAATGTTCAATCACTTAATGTTCCCGATATCAATTTACACAAACTCATTAATAATAATAGCTAGGACCGCGACAGTTTCAATAGACGATCACATCGGCGGGTAGTCACTTCAACAATAGAGAGACGCACGCTGAATTGTCACAATTGACTCTGTCCCACGCCGATAGATAGATGGCGCCAGAGTTCCACAGACTACTGCACTCCGACATAAATTTATTTCTAAAAGTTTAACAAAAATGTATTATTTACCAAGCTATGTTATACAATACAGTGTTATTTCTCATACAATCCAATACCATAAATACGTTGTATATGTCATGTAGATTAAAACTGCCCTTAACAGCACTTCATTGAAATGGATATCTTAGAAGATATCAAAGGTTTACTACGCGGAGGGCACAGTCAGCGGGCGTAGGGTTTGACGAAGACAGAAGCACCAAATACGCCCACTTTTATTGATACGAAAATAAAGCTAACTTGTTGTATATAGATTAATATGCAAGGTTATGTTTCAATAAAGATAAAATTAATATCTGAGCCAGTTTATTAAGAAGTTATGTCTGCTTATACAGAGGATGTGTCCAGGCATGTTGCAAATCCAGCCACTCGAGCAACCAACTCCTTCCAACTCGCTAATTACTCTGGCAAATATTTACTTTGCCGGGATTCCAAGAGTCGATTAAGGAAATGGTTTCAGTATACAAAAAGAAGAGATTAGCGGATTAGCTTAAGCTATTAATCCACGTAAAGATATTTATAATCAGTAAATTTGTATATGCTCATAATTTTTAAGTACCATCTGTAGGTACCTTGTTAGACAAGACAACGTTATCTCTATCTACGAGTCTGCGTCTGGGTGTGAAAACAACATCGTTGTAAATGTGGTGAGTGGGTGAATCAACTCGGTCACCACGGTCTGTCTTGTCTTCGTAGTGCTGGTCGTCTTACGAGAGACCCCGGCATCAACGACATCATCAGAAGGACTCTTGTCACCATTAACGTGCCGGCTATTCTAGAATGGAACTGCACTGATGGTGGTAAGAGACCTGATGGTATGTCTTTGATGCTTCGGAAAAAAGTAAGGTCGTTGGTGTGGCATGCTATATGTGTTGATACGCTTGCACCATCTCACATTGACGCTACCTCCAAATCAGGAGGAGCGGCGGCGTCATTAGCTGAAAACGCCAAGAGCATCGTGACACATTAATGAGAGAAATGTTTTAAAATAGAGAAATACACTTAACTTTGTACGTGTATCTACGATGCGTTGTAGCGCGTTCCTCTCTTCTCCAACTCCAAGTCGCCTTTGTCAATTGCTTGTGAATGTGCTTGCTGTCTGAGAATCTTGATCATGGCTGTGTCGACTCTACCGCTTCGACTAATTATTTGTGATGCATGATGGATTCTCGTTACTCTATCCGCCAGAAATCCAGTAGAGGAAAACGCGTTAAGATATCCTCATGCCATTCAAATGGCCATCTTGCGTTGCATGCTATTGAGTATAGGTCTATAACGCCTGACAGCCTGTGAGACCTTATAGATGCTCCATACAATGCCATAAATCACATAATCTCCACATAGAGACGGCAGACTCCTTTTTGAGATCATCCATGATTGGGCATTAAGCGATGCATTGCTCCATCAAGTTTTTCTATTCTAGGGACCAATCGCTGTGCTCGCCAAAGTCCCAGAGACCATCTAACGTAAGACCCAAGTATTTTATGCACTGCTCTACCTCGACATCAATGTCACCAATCGTAGGGGATGGTTCCAATCGGCTAGTGAGGCTCTGAAACGAGTAGGGATCTACTGTCTACCTTAGCATCTTTAAACCTTAAATTCCACCAGATCTTCGAATTATCTTCGAAATATGATTAGTGTGTAGAATTCGCTTTGCCAAATTGAAAGAAGTCTGTAATATCCAAATAGATGATTGTCCATTAAAGAAAGTTAAGTCTACAGTCTTCATAGGAGTAAACTTAGACTCTGGGCTTCAGCGTGGTGCCCATATTAAGGCAGGCAAACTTAGTGCTGTTAGGAAAGTGAGGCAATACACTGATGTTGAAACTGCTAAAGTCACAGTCTAAAATACACGGTTAAAAGTTTCTTCCGCGCTTTATCGCTACATGTGCTTTACCTTAAGCTTAAAAGGTTTTACTACGGGACAAGAGTTAAGAAATTCTTGACGGGATGTCTTTAGATTGAAATGAGATTAGAACGATGTGGTCAGTAACTATTTAGCATTTATTTATTTATCGCCTTAAATAAATACAAAATTGATATAATTATCGTAAAAGAAATTAATCTGCTGCGGCTGAAGTATGTAAATTTGCATAAAAACACCAACTCACATTAACTAACAATTTTTATTCTTTTCACTGTTTAAATATACACAACTTGCACTATACTAATAATCGCTTCACTATTTGAATTTATACAATTTAGCACTGCTTTTAAACACAGTTTAAAAGACTACATATACATGTCAGAAAACTTGTTGTACGTACATAAAAACATTGACTCTTTTAATAAAAAAAGTGAATGTATATCATATAACTTACGAAACAAAAACAAACTTGTTATAAATTCTAGTAGGCTGCATTAAATTAACAACTCATTTAAGGGTAACTGTACACGTTTCTATAACAAACTCCCACAAGACGTTCTAAAGATGTCAATCAATAAATCCAAAGTCTTTGTTAAAAGAAAGTTGATAGAAAAATCGTATTATATGTTGCAAGATTACTTAGACGATAGAAACGCGTGGGAGTGAACGACGTGCTCTAATTTGAAATGTAATAATGATGATGGTAACAAAAAAAAACAAAACACCCGACTGAGTTTGTTGTGGGTTCTTCTCGGATCAGAGCGCGAAGGAACTCTCGTAACTTTAGATTATAAGTTGTTCTGGAGTACCATCATCAGACGTACATCAGAATTAGAGTGTGAAAAAGACTATTCAAAAGTGCTGTAATATGCCTACTTGAATATTTTGATTTGATTTGTTCCTTGTGTGATACCTTCAAAATTGTTCCGTTCGTTAANACAACTCATTTAAGGGTAACTGTATACGTTTCTATAATAAACTCCCACAAGAGGTTCTAAAGATGTCAATCAATAAATCCAAAGTCTTTGTTAAAAGAAAATTGAAAGAAAAATCGTATTATAAGTTGCAAGATTACTTAGACGATAGAAACGCGTGGAAGTGAACGAACTGCTCTAATTTGAAATGTAATAATGATGATGGTAACAAAAAAACAAAATACCCGACTGAGTTTGTTGTGGACTCTTCTCGGATCTGGCGCGAAGGAACTCTCGTAACTTTAGATTTTAAGTCGTTCTGGAGTACCATCATCAGACGTACATCAGAATAAGAGTGTGAAAAAGACGATTCAAAAGTGCTGTAATATGCCTACTTGAATATTTTGATTTGATTTGTTCCTTGTGTGATACCTTCAAAATTGTTGTGAAAAGTAGCGTATCTGTGAACGCACGGGTCAACGAACTGGTCGCAGGTTTCATTAGAACTATCGTTTGTCTTCTTTTTTGGAAGCAGTCTCCTAACAACTTGTCTACATTTATGCATGTAGTGTATTCATTATTTTCACCACATACCTTTACATTCGTAACTAAATCTCCTTCCTTCCTTATGTTTGGAAGAAATACATAAGACCACCTTTTGTGCGTCACTAATTTACGTAGTTTCAGTCCCTTTTTTATTGTTTCTTTAGGAGTGATCACAAATAAATCATCTGTCATCAAAAATGTCACTAACTGTTGATTTTCTTATTGGTTTCTTTTCATTAAAATCAACTTTCTGCACCAGATACTAAATCAAATAAAGTTTATGTAGAATTAATACTGTGACAATTGCTGCTACTGGTTAATATTTACAAAAAAAAATAGTAATATTAAAGAATCAGCAGATATGAAAGCTTTAATTCGCGAAACAAACAAATCTCTATAAGTAGTTGGAGTTCACTAAATCGATGCATCACATTTAGCGTCCGATCAATCAGACGCAGTCATATCGCCCATTACTCAATTAGGATACTTGATCGATGTGACTGAAGGGACATCACGAATCTACGATGACTAAAATCACAACGTTTACCATTAAAAGGTAAGTGATTATATACCTTTTTCCATAGTGCCTTATTGCGTATCTTAACACTATATTTCAAATACTGGCCTCACTCGCAGAGGTCCTGGATTCCCAATAAAGCATATTTAGAATAATATTTTGTAATTTTTCTGAGTCTGGGCTTTTTTATAGCCATAAAGCGTAGGACCATAGACCCAGACCTATGTTCCAGGAGTCAGAGACTTGGTTAAAGCTGATGTCTCGCAATACCCACTAAAACTAAGCGGAACCTTCTTCATTCTTGACACGCTAGAGGAAAACGCAATTCCTCCTTGTGTTAGACTATATATAGTTGGGTGAGAACACCTATAGCTCTGAAATGTTGGGAATTATTCAGTTTTATGGTAGCAACACTTAAAAATACCAAAAACATTGTACAATATTACGAAATGTTATGCAATACGAGATAATTTTAACGAACTGAACAATTTCGTGAGGACAGTTTTTCGAGGTGCCCTGTGAAGTAGTTGTTTTAAAGAGGATTGGTACTAAAATATATATAAAGTATAAATAATAATAATAATATATAAAGTATAAATTCAAATAGTGAAGTAATTATTAGTGCAAATTGTAGTGTAAGTTGTGTATATATTTTATAATATGAGTTAGCGTTTTTAACTCCCATTAACTAACAACATTTAGTCTGCCCATTATTTAAATATACACAATTAGACCATCCATCTTAGACCGTATCATAACCATCAACGCAGTAAATTCATTCCTTTAAAGAGCCTCTGATGCATAAATTGTCAAAGTTAGCAATTAACAATTAAGCATGTATCGTTCCTGAGTAGAAGTTCGAAAAAAATAGCAATTATCTATAACCGTTTCTGTGGTAATGAACTTCATGGTTATGCGCATTATTTATGTTGAATGCGCATTATTTATCTAAAGAGATATTAAAGACATACACACATACATAGCATCACCCCTCATTCTCATAGGGGTAGGCATAGGCCACGTCCTTCCATTTAACACGATCATTGCACATCTCCTACGTTTCTTTCATTTTCATTAAACCTTTCAAACCAGTTCGTCAGTTTAGAGTGGTTTTGATCTGGATCTTATTTAAAATGTCCTGGATTTGGTCCAGGAACGTTCACTGTGGTCTTCCCCTTCCAACTTTCCCATTCACTCTTGACTCATAAATCCTTTTTGTCAGTCTCCTTTCATTCATTTTCTCTACGTGCCCAAACTATCTAAGCAGATATTAAAGAGATGTTGAATTACAGACATCATAATTTATAACAAGTAATATCAAAAAGGTGATTTCAATTCTTGCGCCACCTAGCACGAATTTTTTTTTTAATTCATTGCATGAAACTGCAAGCATTTAATAGATTGATGTGAAAAAATTGTATTGACGTCAAGTGTCAGCCACTAAAAGTTTTATAAACATATATTTGATTTTATTTACGATGAAAATTTGAATAAAAATATCTGAAAAGTTTGATGTACCTTTAGTAAATAACTCTATTACTTTCAAATTAGACTACGTTATCTCTCATTGCGCTAAAAACTTTCTAAGATCAAAAGTTTTTAATTTTAAACGTCTCCAAAAGAAATGTTCGCCTTTTCTCCCTAAATAATTAAATTCTTCAAGTCGTGGAAGCAGGAACTGTTAAATTTATCCACGAGACTTGATTAGTGACTTTGAGATCAAAGCCTTGTTTGAATCTCGTAAACGAATTGTTGAGACGTATAAACTGATATTAACTTCTAATACCTAGCTTCGAAGTTAGTAAGAGACGAGATTTACTGTTAATTTAGCAAGCTTTGAACTTTTATGTAGTTATTTTCTTGCAAAGGTTTAATGACTTTCAATTTTTACAATTAGATCATAGTTTCCTTACATATCTATATGAAAAAAGTCTCTGTCACTGTTTTTGGCCAAAACTTAACTGATTTTGGTCATTTTTCTAACTTTTTTTTTTGTTTAGCTTGTTTCAATTCATTTACAATCAATTAATTTTCTTTCTCGCATCTTTTTATTAAACCGAAATGTCCTTAAGTAAAAGTTCTACTGTCAGTTAAGCGATATAAGCATAAAATAGACATTGGTGTACTTTAAGACACAGAAGAAATTGAGGAACTGTAGACATAATATCTATTAAACTATTACTGTCGAAGTCACGGATATAAAACGCACTTCCGCATCACAATAACAGTCTGTTTTGAAAAGATATTCATAAAAATTTATCGTCTGTGGGTCACACATAAACTTCTCGTTCTTTCAAATATTTTATTGTCACTTAAATTGAAATAAAATTATTGCGGTCATGTCGAGTCTACTATATTGTGATACTAGAGAACTAAACTACACTTCGCTATGACTTATTATTAATTATACATACATACATTCACGCCTCATTCCCATAGGGGTAGGCAAAGACAACATCCTTCCACTTGCCACGATCCTTGCATATCTCCTTCGCTTCTTTCATTCTCATTAAACCTTTCATACAAGTTCGTCGGTTTAGAGTACTCTTGACCTGGCCGTTATTTAAAATGTCCTGGATTTGGTCCAGGAACGTTCGCCTTGGTCTTCCCCTTCCAACTTTCGCATTCACTCTTGACTCATAAATCCTTTTTGTCAGTCTCCTTTCATTCATTCTCTCTACATGCCCAAACCATCTAAGCATACCTTTCTCAATTTTAGTCACTACGTCTTCTTTTATACCACAACGTTCTCTTATCACACTATTTCTTACTCTGTCACTCAGTTTTAATCCACTCATGCTTCTCAACGCTCTCATCTCTACCGCATTTATTTTACTTTTGTGATTCTTCTGCCATACCCAACTTTCACTACCATACATAAGTGTTGGCACCAACACTCCAGCATGCACTGCCAGTCTAGCCCTTTGAGACACCATCTGGCTATTCATAAAAGCATGCAGAGCACCATTTACCATATTCCCTGCATTCACTCTCCTTTCGATATCACTTTCACATGTTCCATCTTTTGTAAATTTAGATCCCAAGTATACAAATTCTTTCACCTCTTCCACTTGTTCCCCATCTATCAAAATATTGCCATTCATCATAGATTCATCTCGTTCAAAAAGCATAACTTTCGTTTTGTTTACATTCACTTTCATTCCTTTCCCTTTCAAAGCTTCATTCATAATATTTAGCATCTCCTGTAGCTCGTTAGCGGATGACGCAAGTATTACTTGATCATCAGCGTAGAGTAAACATTTGATGAGTAATTCATTCATTCTTAACCCATACATACTTTCTTTTAAATCTGTCAAACATTTATCCATGAATAGGTTGAACAGCCATGGTGACGCAACACATCCCTGTCGAACACCTCTTTCGACAGGAAACCACTCCGTGTACGCTCCGTTTATTCTGACACATGCAATAGAACCCTCATAGAGAGTCTTCATTGCTTGAATCAGACAACCGCTCACTCCATACGTAGATAACGTTGACCACAGCTCATTCCTCACCGCTCTATTAATTATACGTTGTAATATATATCAATTCGAAGTCGAAAGAAATAACGAAGAGAGTCCTTTAAACCAATCACGTATGCCGACATTACCACACACACAAAATAAATATATTACTTTAAGTGAAATCCATTACATGTTTAAGCATATATTGTTAATATTATTGATATTATTGACTTTGATGATATAATCGGGAGGTTAGGGGGAACGGATTTAACAAATTTTCAGACCCAAATGTCATTCTCACCTTTACGCAGTACTTCCTGCAGAATAATGGACGAGGCTCTGAAATAATCTTCAAAATGCCTGATGCAGAAGGCAACGGGAGACCATTGCATATTAAATGTATGGTTCGTCAGCTAAAATTTATGGGAAATTTAAAGAAAATGATGGCCCTGAGTTCCTGGCTTCCTTTGAATGTGATAGGGGTGTGACTAAGAATCCCCAGGAGGCCTCGTTAAGGATACAAGAGGTATCTATAAAGCTGACTGCTAACCTTCGCTAGACAGAGAAGAACGTTAAAAAGATGATCATTTACTTTAGTATCATCGTATCATACTGCGTGGTAGCATATTTGCTGGTAGGGTAGTAAATAGCCACGGACGAAGCCTTCCACCAGTGCTGACTCAGTATTAAAAAAATAAATTTCCCTTATTTCGAAGGCTGTCAGAATGAGTGTGAAATAATAGTACGTATAAAAAATCAGAGGCATTGCATTCACAATCGCTCCGCTTCAGAAAAATCTATAAACTAAATCGCAGTATCAATTTTATCTTGCATAAATTTGTATCTAGTGATTCTTTGAGCCATGAAATAAAACACAAAAAAATCGCTCTTTCACTTGGATGCATACAATCAACAAGCAGGAAACGGCGAACTTTTGAAAAATTTCCGCCATATCCGGCCTTTGTGAGCTGTCAAAGATAAAATCAAATCATATCGTACTATATATTTATACGGTTTATTTATTGACCCTGTTTTCTATGTTTTATATGATGATGAAGTGTCTGCGTACACTTACGTGTATCTTAAAGCATAAAGTGGATGTGTATTTGATGCTTCTGTTACTTCCTGCCTATCTTCTAAGATATCCATATTAAAAGACTAATTTGTTATATCGTACTTCAGTTTATTTTTTTTATCATTGCTTAAACAATACATAATTTACATCCGTCGAGTAACATGACGACTCATCAACGCTGGCTCTTTTTTTCTTTCCGCTGTTGTCAAAAAGCAACCATAAAGTCTACACGGCCACAAACAATAAAAACTAAACTATACAATATAATATTCACTAACAACTGAATTCACCCGCACTAACATTAAATTAAAGGCAGTAAAAAAACTATTCCAAAAAAAAAGGCTAACAATATTAACAAAATGCTCTTAAGAGGAGTTTTGATCCGCATAAAATATAATTCTTCTCGATCGTTTTCTTCATGTTTGAAATGTCCTGTCCTTACTTTAATGCCTGCGTCATTTTCTTCACCAATGCCTTGCAACCTGTTCGATCATCGCCTTTCCTTATGGCGGTAACAAATGGAAGACCTGGAAATATTTTTACTTGGTTGGACCAACGGGTAGGGGCTTGGCGGCGTGGTCTTTTGCCCTCGACCTTGCCAGTAACTATCAACTTGTCTAAGATGTTGGGGGTTGGAAACACTTGGTCGAGAGTCTTATTCGTCCTCTTCGCGGTCCATGATATACGCAGCATTCTTCTTAAGCACCTCATTTCAAGTGTATCTATCTTTTTCCTCTCTGTTGCCTTAGCATTATAAAGGAAGACGGGGAAGATTAAAGCTCTAACAAGTCTCTTTTTGGTGAACATAGAGATTTCTCGATTTTCCAGCCTTGTTATTTTCTTAATGGCTTCTTTAGCTTCTAATATCTTGCTCACTTCCTCTGTTAACCGATAGCAGCGGTCCAAGGTA
This sequence comes from Elymnias hypermnestra, assembly GCA_015832385.1. NCBI lineage: Eukaryota > Metazoa > Arthropoda > Insecta > Lepidoptera > Nymphalidae > Elymnias > Elymnias hypermnestra. The sequence continues at coordinate 6,826,127 of JACTOM010000110.1, read as the reverse complement.
CATAAACTCGTTAACCAAATCTAAGTCCTACAGTCCTACAGAGTTGACCAGCTGTGTCGATTAGCATAACTTTTGTTTTTGTTTTATTGATGCTGAATCCTGCCATCCCAGCAGCCTAGCTTTCTAGCTCTAGCTTTTGCATAATAGAGTGAGTTAGCTTTCGGATGATGCAAAAGTGTAGTGTCGTCACAAAACATACAACGTATGTAATATGTTATATTGGATAAGGAATGATACTGTTTAGTGTATAATAGCTAAGTAAATAACAAATATTTCATGTAATATGTAAAATATAAAAATGATGAATGATCTATTTGTGATATACAATTCCGTAGGACATTAATTTGATGTATCTCGCAAGTTTTAACCGCTATTTCCCGATTACGTGGAAATATAAAAAATCGTTTACCAATATGGATCGAATTATCAGTATTAAACCTCACCTCCAGATCGGAGCCGCCATTTAGAAATTATTCCGTCTTGTACACACTAATTAAAATATTACATATGACCTGACCACTAACCCAATGAGTAAAACTACTAATACCATGGTATTATGACAGTATACATGCTATTACCAGTCTTTGACAGCTAGATTGCTCTATCGTTTAGTCATGACGTCATATCCGACTTGCGATAGCCAATAGGCTTAAATCAAAGTATATTAACAATATATACTTACAAATTTTGTAAAACTGAAGAACGTAAGTTATAATATTATATATATATAAGTTTATTTTATTGCCTACCTCCTTCATTACTTTCAGCTTTTATACAACCTAAGGTTGTCATCAAGCTATAAGACCGCCTAATGTACTTTTAATTATTTTACCCAGAAAGTTGCAATAAAGTGTATAAATAAATAAATAATAATGAGACTGTAAATACCGTGTAATTCTTTTTTACTGCTCACAGTTGACAGGGTTTGACTGAAATCTCTGATGGAAAACCATAATAGTCTAACATAGCCATTCCTTTATCTAATAGCTACATATGGTAAAAATGTATGGTGCCTTGGAACGATGTTCAAAATATATTATTTATTGCTAGTAATCCAGAGTAGGATTAAAATTCAGTGGGATAATTACGCAATTGTACGTATACTCACTTCGTTAGTAGAGAAATAACCTTTTGTAATGATGCTAAATCTAGACTGTACTGTCGATTGTGGCTCATTACCATCCTACCCGGAAAGAAAAATATAATGCTGTGTGAAAAGCAGAAGAGGTAAATTACCTCTTACCAAATTATCACGCTTCCATCTGTATCATCGCTTAAATTACTAGCGCTAACTTACATAGCATCACGCCTCATTCCAATAGGGGTAGGCAGAGACCACGTCCTTCCACTTGCCACGATCCTTGCATATCTCTTTCGCTTCTTTCATTCTCATTAAACCTTTCATACAAGTTCGTCGGTTTAGAGTACTCTTGACCTGGTCCTTATTTAAATTGTCCTGGATTTAGTCCAGGAACGTTCGCCTTTACCCTTTCACTCTTGACTCATAAATCTTTTTTGTCAGTTTCCTTTCATTAATTCTCTCTATGTGCCCAAACCATCTACATACCATTCTCAATTTTAGTCACTACATCTTCTTTTATATCATAACGTTAGCGCTAATTTGCCAGAGATATAAATATAATTAAAGTAAAAGTAAAAGGTGTCGCTTTAGTGACGGTTTTTAAATTTTGTAGCATCTACGTATTGATCTTTGGCGGTTGTCATTTTTCCGCTCTACGGGTGGGTAGTGCGACAATGCGCCGCGGGGCGAGTGGGTAGAGGGGGGTATTGTGTTTGTGATGTTTTCATTTTTCACTCACTTGCCGCATTTTTTATACAAAACACGTGAAAAGGAACGTTTTGATGCCCAAAATGCTCCGCCTGATTTGTATTTCGCATTTACAACGTGGAATGTTGTCTACGTTGTAGCCTTTCATCGCAAAGGCCCTTTGAATGTAATTATTATATTTTATACATGTCCCTTGTGTTGTTTGTTGCATAATAAATAATGGCTGATGTACGTAGCTACGGTTTATTAATTTCAAAGTTTTATTTTAATCGTATACTGATACTGCTTCTTCTAAAGAGATCACTTCAAGAAATTACAGTTAATTTTTAACAACATAACTGTACAGATTTATTAAATGCCTAGCAAGCAATACAATGTACCACTCTTAAACTAAATTATAATATTAAAAAATGTGCATATGTGCCACTACGTTACACATCTTACGTTCTTTTTTAAAAATTGCTGACTGGTTAGCGCTTGATTGTGATTACGCCTGATGATAATCTGTGAAGAGGTATTTTACCTCTTATGGTTTCTACGCAGTATCGTATCGGACACAAATCTCCGTTTTTGGCAGTACGTTTTTGCTGGTAGGGTGGTAACCAGCCACTGCCGAAGCCTTCCAACAGTCTAGACTCAGACAAATTAGAAAATGCAATTCGTCCTACCGGGGGTCGAACCCGGGACCTCTACTAGCAAAGCTAGTACTCGCACCATTGCACCAGCCAGATCGTGTTTTATCAGTCCTTTATGGCGTCACCCTATCTGGTGGGTGTATGGGATACAGTTAAATGTTCAACATATTTTGTAGTAAATTTTCCTACATGTTTTGTAAAAGTACACCTATATTTTTTGGAAAGAATTCTATATCATACTGCAGCTGACTCGACAATAACCCGCCTTAGAATCAATACATATAAAAGCTGAATGATAATTGCAGATGTTACAAGTTAAGCAAAAATCGATTAATTTGTTATAAAAAACTGGCCTTTACGTAAATAATATAGTTGCTATCACTAATTGTTGAGGATTTGCGTATATTGGGGAGAAGATCAAACACCTTGCCAGATCAGCCGTTGCGAAGTTCGTTTATTGAAAGAATGTATGCGAATAAAGGTTAACAAAAGGTTATTTGAGGCGCGAATAGGTTTTACAGATGTAATATTTGCGTTTATTAACAAAGTTTAAACATAATTTGTTGTTTGCAATATATTGCATATTGTATAGATGGCGTCTTTGATGCAACTCTTGCGCCACTAGATGGCGCGAACACTAATTAATTGTTGTTAGTCAACGTCTAATGTCAAAGTATTCTTGTAAATTTCATTAGATTTCAGAATGACTTTTAGATTTAATTGATTTCTAAACGACGCGACGAGCATCAAATGTTTGACAGATAGGTATAGTTTCTAAGGGAAAGTATTTGCCATATTTATTAAACTTTTAAACCCTTTCCGTATTTCTATTCAAATTAATCCAGATTTGGCACGTAGAGACAATGAATGAAAGGAGACTGACAAAAAGCCAAGAGTGAAGGGAATGTATTATGTATCTGTGAACTTATTAGTTAGTCTGCAATAGACCCTATCCCTATCCAATCGCAGCTTCGGCGCGGGGGGGGGGGGATNGGGGGGGGGGGGGTAGACGCTACAATGGGTGGTAAATCACGTGAATAACAATATTGGATATAAAATTATCAATTGAATTACCGGAATAATAACAACTCTATACCCGACGTGACATTACAGGGAAGACCAAGACGGACGTTCCTAGACCAAATACTTGTATCAAAGGTTTAATGAGAATGATAGAAGCGAAGGAGATATGCAAAGGTCGTGGCAAGTGGAAGGACGAGGTCTCTGCCTACCCCTATGGGTATGAAGTGCTATGTATGCAATTCAACCGCTTTCGAGTTTTAGCGAGAGTGAAGAATAGCTATTAATTTTTATATATATAAGGTGAATGCTTATGTTTTCACACATTTCACTGTAAAAAGACTAGTGCTATAAAAGTTACGTCATTATTGCCATCGTGTAATCTGCCGAAGCGACGACTGTTGGATCAAATTCGCGCATCACACAAAGGTGCGGCAATTGGCCCAATTTGGCAGGATCACGTCCGGTGCACGGACCATTATTATATAATATCATTGTAAAAACCTCTTGGACATTCTAAAACTTTATTAATATATTACAATCATTCCATAGCATTAAATCATAATCAAATTCTTAATTTAAGTAGGCTCAAAAAGCCACGAATTCGGAAAGTTGATTCCGCTGAGGAAAAATCGGCAAGAAACTTAACGGTCACTCCTATTAATATAGTTTTTGTAGGTTGCAATATGTTAAGCTTTCATGTGCAACTGAAATTAAGCCCAAACATCTTTGTCGCTTAAATAATCTTCAACATTATAATATGCCTTTTGTAATATGACGTTTTTAACATATTCCTTAAACTATGTGGAGGTAAACTCAAAAGTGATTTAGGTATCTTAATAAAATGCGCATAATCATCCTAACAAATGATTTCTGAACGTTATGTCCTTTTGCTCCAAATTATTTAATACAGCACTTTTCTTTTCTTGACGATGTTTTCTTCTGCCCCACAAAATACTACAGCAATTCCTTCACAAATACAGTAATTTTAAGCATTTTAGGAAAAGTAACATTTCTACCAAATCTCAAAATCCGTTCTTAGCTGAACTCTACTCGGCGAAAGGAATATTTCTACCAAATTTCAAAATCCGTTGTTAGCTGACCACTACTCGGTAATAGGAATATGTCTACCTAATTTCAAAATCCGTTCTTAGCTGACCTCTACTCGGCAATAGGAATATTTCTACCTAATTTAAAAATCCGTTCTTAGCTGACCACTACTCGGTAATAGGAATATGTCTACCTAATTTCAAAATCCGTTATTAGCTGACCTCTACTCGGCAATAGGTATATTTCTACCTAATTTCAAAATCCGTTATTAGCTGACCTCTGCTCGGCAAAAGGAATATTTCTACCAAATTTCAAAATCCGTTCTTAGCTGACCTCCACTCGGTAATAGGAATATGTCTACCTAATTACAAAATCCGTTCTTAGCTGACCTCTGCTCGGCAAAAGGAATATTTCTACCTAATTTCAAAATCCGTTATTAGCTGACCTCTACTCGGCAATAGGAATATTTCAACCAAATTTAAAAATCCGTCCGTAGCTGACCTCTACTAGGCAATAGGAATATTTCTACCAAATTTTAAAATCCGTTATTAGCTGACCTCTACTCGGTAAAAGGAATATTCATTATATAGATATCGTGATGAGTCAATAGATACATGGATATCTCTTTTATATGTATAGATGAGAGAGAACCATTTCTTTTAACATTATCTGTTACCAAACAGGAAGTGTCAGGACAAATGTATGTATCCGACGTGAAAGGATGACATCCAAGTATTAACAAACGGTTGAACAGCACTTACGGGTTTACAATCCGTGAAAGAGTTATATGTTTTCCGTTGATTGCGGTGTGTTTGTTTGCCAAGTTACATTTCACTAAGTGTGCACGCAATCGGAATGGGACTAATGCCAAATCACATTATTTAATTTTGCTTTAAATTTAAGAACTTTGAATCCATTGAAATGTATAGATCGCGACATAATTGGTGTTACATTGAAGTGGCATTGCAACCTTAAAATCGTACACAAAATTGATTATATCTTATATTTTACTATCTGATCCGCGTAAACCGTATTTTGTTTAAAAAACAGGGGGTAGGAATGGGAAGTTGACATTTTTTTACATATATTATTACATAGACAATTTCATCTGTGATTGGTTCATTCAAAGCAATCTCAACATAATGCAAATTGGAAATTCAGAGCAGCGAAAATTATGACAGTTCAAGGCGTATATACATATATTAGAAATCTTGTTGTACGTCCATAAAAATATTGACTCTTTTACGAAAAAAAGTGAATGCACATCACATAACTTAAAAAATAAAAATAAAATTGCTGTAAATTCTAGTAGGCTACATAAAAGTCATTAAAGGGTAACTGTATAAGTTTCTATAACAAACTCCCAGAAGAAGTTACAAAGGTCTCCCCAAGTAAATTTAAATATTTCATTAAAAGAAAGCTAATAGAGAAATCATTCTATAATTTGAAGGAATATTTAGAAGACAAAAAAGCGTGGGAGTGAATGAATTGCTCTATCTGAGACGTGGTCGCTGACAATGGGCCTCATGCGGAAGTTCAGAGTCACTCAGCATGCGATGGAGACGACTATGCTCGGAGTTTTTCTACGTGATCGAATTCGAAATGAAGAGATCCGTAGTAGAACCAAAGTCACTGACATAGCCCTACGAATCGCGAACCTGAAGTGGCAATGGGCGGGGCACATAGTCCGAAGGTCCGATGGACATTGGGGACCGAAAGTGCTGGAGTGCCGACCCCGCACCGGACGGCGCAGAGTAGGCAGACCCCCCACAAGGTGGACCGATGATATAAAGAGGGTCGCCGGTAGCCGTTGGAGCCAGGCGGCGCAAACTNACGAATGATGACGTAAAAAAGGCAAGAATGGAATACAAAAGGGTGAAAGTAATCGTGAAAGAAGCTGTAAGAAAGAAAAAAGAAGAATACAGTGATATGTATGATAGGAGACTTTCTGATGATTTTCAGTCAAACAAAAAGTTTTTCTGGAAATCAATCCAAATTGCCCGAGGGAGATCTACTACCTCGGAGCTTTGTAAAATCAGAAGTTTAGATGGAAGTTAAAAAAAAGGAGAAGAATGGATATTGAAGAGATGGAAGGATCATTTTGAAAGTTTGTTTGATAGCGATATTAGTATGGATGACATCATAAAAGCGATAACAGGTATGAAATCAGGTAAGGCTGCTGGGTATGACAGAGTGTCAGTCGCGGTATTGTGGTAACTCAGCTGTACTGCCTTTTCAATATATGCTGGGAGAAAGGCCAAGTCCCAAGAGATTGGAGCAAGGCCGTAATTGTCCCTCTATATAAAGGAAAAGGGTCACAGCAGGAATTACCGCGGTATCAGCCTTCTTAGTGTCGTCGGAAAATTGTATGCAAAGATATTGATTGAAAGGGTGATTAATGAAATTGATGAGAAAATATGGGACGTGTAAGCGGGATTGAGAAGAGTAATGGGATGTACGGATCAAGTCTTTTCTTTACGCTGCATAACTGAAAAATGTTTGGCTAAACACCAAAAAGTTTATTGCGCTTTCGGCCAAAAAGGATCATATAATTTGGGGCACACTGTTAAAAAAATAATCTTTATAGGTTATTTAGTGGGTACATACATAACCAAACACATTTCATCATTAAAAACCACATTGAAGGTTAAGAAATCATTTGTAGCGTTCAGCATACGCATATTTGATAAGATACCGCAATCAGTTTTAGTTTTGCCTCCACATAATTTTAAGAAATATGTCAAAAACATCCTTTTAGAAAAGGCATATTATAATGTAGAAGTAACATTAAAACTATCTTTAAAAGAGTAACCGTTGAATTTCTGGCCGGTTTCTTCTCAATGGATTCAACTTTCCGATCCAGTGGTAAATTTGTTACCATTGGACAGACTTTTTTTATATAATTATGACAGGCATACCAGCTGGCGGGTCACCTGATGGAAAGTGATCACCGCCGCCCATGGACACCTGCAGCATCAGGGGAACTGCTGAGAAGGTGGGAATTTAAATGCCCCTTAAACAGTTTCAATTTATATTCTTTAGGGAACACCGCTGCTGGAAGAACTGAAATGAAGAGAAGAGAAGAAAAATGAAGAGATCCGTAATAGAACCAAAGTCACTGACATAGCCCTACGAATCGCGAACCTGAAGTGGCAATGGGCGGGGCACATAGTCCGATGGACCGATGGATGTCGGGGGCCGAAGGTGCTGGAGTGACGACGCCGCACCGGACGGTGCAGTGTAGGCAGACGCCCCACAAGGTGGGCCGATGATATAAAGAGGGTCGCTGGTAGCCGCTGGAGCCAGACGGCGCAAAATCGCATATGTTCAGCAGTGGACGTCCATCGGTTGAAGCGACGACAACGACGACGAAGGGAAGTGTTCTGGAATCGGAGTGTGAGGTCATAGGTTGGTTTCTTCGCAGTAAATGCGCAAACCTGAGTCTTTGCGGGGTTGAACTGCACAATGTTTTTTGTGCCTCAGTTAGACTATTGACTAAAGTGCTTTTTAACCCTATTTGAATAAAGAAGATTTTATTTTGAATGTTATCCCGCAATGCCTTGATGCGTATGAGTGGGGGATGCACGTAGCAGAGCACAAAAAGAACCACGAACACAACAAACAGGGTATAATGCTTACTATCTCATATTCTTCCACCTTAAAAATCTTATCAATTTGCGTGTCTGTCTCTTTTTCGATTTGCGTTTTCGTTTCATCTAATTTCAAATCACAACGATGCTAAAGATGTTTTCACTTTAAAAATATTTTGTTATAACTATGCAGCATTTATGACACGCATTAGCATCACAATCGTGTTTTTTCCTGACATCTTGTCCCCTAAGACTATAATCCATTAAGTTGTCAGGCGGGATTGATAACGAAGTCAGGATCCCGTTACGTGGGTGCATTGCTAACGATGTCTTACAAAGTATGGAAATAAATAATATATAAGACATTTAAGCGGTAATAAAAAATGTCTGTATATCAGTGGATACGTGAAGGAAGTGAAACGTCTTTGACTTATATTAAATGTACGATTTTCTATATAAAGTTTGACTTAGTATAGAGTCAACAGATACATAAGTACTTCTCGTAAAGCATTACAATTTTGAAATGCAAACTTCGTTATAAACGTCGCGGTTTAAAAGTCGATGAAACGAAAAAGTGACACAAAAACACTGACACTACTGACACTACTAAACACATTAATTACAATTCTAATGATAACAGATTAGGGCTTAACTTTTATCACACATGATGGTATGTGATGATAAAAACTAAGATGATAAGAAGCATGCTAATCTTATGAGGGGCAATTTACCTCGTATGGTTTCTACATAGCATCATCCTGGAACACAAATCTCTTTGCTGGTAGGGTGGTATGTACATACATACATACATAGCATCACGCCTCATTCCCATAGGGGTAGGCAGAGACAACATCCTTCCACTTGCCACGATCCTTGCATATCTCCTTCGCTTCTTTCAATCTCATTAAACCTTTCATACAAGTTCGTCGGTTTAGAGTACTCTTGACCTGGTCGTTATTTAAAATGTCCTGGATTTCGTCCAGGAACGTTCGCCTTGGTCATCCCTTTCCAACTTTCCCATTCACTCTTGACTCATAAATCCTTTTTTGTCAGTCTCCTTTCATTCATTCTCTCTACGTGCCCAAATCATCCAACCATCTTCTATTATACCACATCGTTCTCTTATCACACTATTTCTTACTTTGTCACTCAACTTTAACCCACTCATACTTCTCAACGCTCTTATCTCTACCGCATTTATTTTACTTTTGTGCTTCTTCTGACATACCCAACTTTCACTGCCATACATAAATGCTGGCACCAACACTCCTGCATGCACACCATCTAGCTATTCATAAAGGCGTACAGAGCACCATTTACGATATTCTTTGCATTCACTCTCCTGTCAATATCACTTTCACATGTTCCATCTTTTGTAAATTTAGATCCCAAGTACACAAATTCAATCCGATCTATCAAAAAAATTACCATTTTTAATCAATTCTTTTCTTTAAAATAGCATAACTTTCGTTTTGTTTGCATTCATTTTCATTCCTTTCCTTTTCAAAGCTTCATTCATAATATTTACCGTCTCCTGTAGCTCATCAGCGGATGATGCATGTATTACTTGATCATCAGCGTAAAGTAAACATTTGATAAGTAATTCATTCATTCTTAATACATACATTCTATCTTTTAATACTGTCAAACAGTTATCCATGAACAGGATCAACAGCTGTGGTGACGCAACACATCCCTGTCGAACACCTCTTTCGACAGGAAACCACTCCGTGTACGCCCAATTTATTCTGGCACAAGCACTAGAAGCATCAGATAGACTTCAATGCTCGTATCAGATAACCGCTCACCACATACGTAGATAACGTTGACCACAGCTCATTCCTCACCACTCGATCGTAGGCCTTTTCTAAATCTATAAAAGCGCAATAAACTTTTTAGTGTTTAGCCAAACATTTTTCAGTTATGCAGCGTTAAAAAAGACTCTTTTAAATCCCGCTTGTGCGTCCAATATTTTTTCAACAGTTTCATTAAGCAAACAAAAATAACACCAATTTAGCAGTTTTAACATCAGTGTATTGCTTTACCTGTTTAACAGTAGATGCAGCTGAGTTTGTTTTACTCAAATATCTTGTATGGCGATATATTTTTTTAATTTATAACTTTGTTGTTAATGTCTACAATAATCCACAATTCCCACATAAATCGAGGCGGCGCCGCGTCTCCTCACCGCCTTGCATTCCGGGATACGGGATGCTCCCGGGATTTATTACAATGCGATCCCGGCTAAAAGCGTGGGCGGCAACACAACCCCAGATTAATATGCGTTTCAATTTGATAAGAAGTTTACGACGCTTTTATGCATTCCTTGTAGCTTAACACGTTTTCACGAAATTTGAGATCAGAATTTAACCCCCTTTCTATTTGTTTCTTACACAAAATATGGACATTAGTAAGTAAGTAAGTAGCAGCCCATTAACGTTCCACTGCTGGGCATAGGGTTTTTAGAGCATAGCCCCACCACGCTGCTCCAGTGCGGTTTGGCAGGCATAGTACACAAGTGCACTCTCTATTCCTTCACTCTCATAGTCCGATGTGACGAGAATCCAACACGACTGGAGAGAGATCGGGCACAGAACCGACAGCTTAACGTGCTCTCCAAGGCACGGGAGTATATTCGGGCAAATATTGAGAAAATCTGAATAGAAAACTCAATATTGATTTTTGAGTTGGCCCGACCCAGGACTCGAACCCAGGACCTCTTGTCTGTAGTCGAACATGCTAACCACTAGACCGATGAGGCAGTTATATATATATGGACATTAAAATACAAAAAAAACAACGTTAATAGTGCGTGCGTACAACGTACACGTCAGAAGTGAAACTTCTTCAAGTAATTTTTTAGTCTTGTACATGTTTATACAAATGTAAAACTTTTGATTTCAGAGACTTAGGGGGAGGGGAAAAGGAAGAGGTTAGGAATTTAACTGTCATTAAAATATTGAAAGTCGAAAATTAATGCAAATTAAAATTTTTTTTTTCGATATTTATATTAAAGTGTTTCACACTCTCGCACTACAATTTTTGGCATTTCTATCTGAAAATTGCTTTAAATCATTGCTTAAAAAATTTCATAAGATGAATATTAAATTAAAATTCCTCGTGATTTTTTATGAATAGTAAAAATACCTAAACTCAATTTAAATTTATATAAAATCATTATTACTATAGAAATTCTATTTTTAAAATAATATTTCGTAAAGATAATTTTTATAATGTTAAATTGTATTTTTAAAATTAAAATTTTTATTTTAGAACTAGAATTTCTACAGTAATAATGAATGTACAATGATTTTATATAAATTTAAATTGAGGTTAGGTATTTTTATGCAAAATAATTCATTGAAATCTCAAATGACGAATAAAAATGCCAAGTGTTTTTGTCAATATTAGAAATTATTAATTTATTTTGTTTTTAAATTTAAAATTTTGAGGAAGGAATTTATGAACTAGATATTATTACTTTATATTAAATAATTAAATGACGAATATTTAAAAGTAAGTAAGCCCTTTAACGTCCCGCTGCTGGGCCTCCATACTCCGAGGAACGAGGGTTTTTTTAACTACCTCTATGGTCTAGTGGTTAACATTTTCGACTACAGACATGAGGTCCTGGGTTCGAGTCCCGGGTCGGACCAATTCAAAAATCAATATTGAGTTTTCTATTAAACTTTTTCTCAATATTTGCCAGAAGTTGGGAAGTTGGCGGATGCTCTACCCCCGTGTCTCGGAGAGCACGTTAAGCCCTCGGTCCTGCGCCTGACCTCTCTCCGGTCGTCTCGGATTCCCGTCACATCGGACTGTGAGAGTGAAGGAATAGAGAGTGCACTTGTGTACTATGCCTGCCAATCCGCAGTGGAGTAGCGCGGTGGGTCTATTCTCTAAAATCCCTCGCTCCTTGTGATAATATTTACACAAACTACCTGACCTTCACACGAATTATCATAAAAAACGCTGCACATCTTCGTGACGATAGTCACGCATTTACTCCGTACAAATTTTACCCTCATGAACCAATAGAAGTTCAAAATTTGAAATAAAACAGAAGACAAGAAATATTTACAAGAAATTACCTGTTTTAAATGGGCGGCTATCAAATGTGCCATATGTACATAGGTGTAGAAGTATGAAACCGGAATTTACCTTTAGTTGGTGCTGGTCGTCAGTTTAGTAGGATCCGTAAGACTTTTTTTGGAATTCCACCATCTACCCATTTATTTTTTCGCTGGGAAATGCTTTTGCGTGGGATTCGACGGAAGGAGGCCGCGCAATACCCACTAAAACCCAATTGATCCATCTTCGTCCATGAGTAAGGCACCAGGGTTGCAACTTTCGCAATTTGTCCCTGGTGTCCCGGATGAATCACAAAACAAGAAACTGTATTAAAATGCAAGGAATAATACCACTAATTTACTTTATTGAATTTACGATCGATTCAGAAGGTTGATTCTGCTAAATAGATTTGTATATGAATGACATGTATACTAATATTATAAAGCTGAAGGCTTTGTTTGTTTGAATGCGCTAATCTCAGAAACTTTTAGTCCGATTTGAAAAAAATTGCAGTATTAAATAGCCCATTTATTATTATTATGTTGTTAATCAATAGGAGCAATGCAACAATGAATAACGTTTCAAAATCGGGACTGTTTTCCTTTTGAGAGCTTTCACTGCATCCACTGCATGAACAGCTAAAGTTTCGCAAAAATCATGTGTTAGAAAATTATTCCCCTTTAATAGTTCTAAAAAAAAGTCTAAGGCACTATATATCTATCTAATAAGGTTGGCTCACTATAACTTTTTTTATGTCAACGAAATTCGTCCCTTCTCTGTCTCTCTTATTAGTTGTACTCGGAGTTACAAGTAGTTATATATGCTATATCAGCTAATGAAATTGGAATCAAACCCAAGCATTTTTAATATATTTTCTTCTATAGTAAAGTAATATAGATACTATGAGAATTTCAACAGTTAACTACGAGTTCAAAGAATGGAGCAAGGAGGCGCCATGTCGTCGCGGCCGCCATACGAAGGAAAATACTTTTCATTGTTTCTTTGTCCCAAGAAAATAGGTACTATTTTGAAACAAAAAACTATTCATTATGATTCATTGTTTATTATTTTTATACAATTTAGGTCAAGGGGTGGGATGGGAAATTATTTATCTTATCTACTATATATTTAATTTATTTTATTTAATGAGTCATGATGGCGTAGTGGTGAGACACGTAGCTTCTCGTTTAGAGTAGTATTACTCTATAAAAAGAAATTTCTCATTGTGCTCGGTAACAAAAAGGTCATGAGGAAACCAGTATATTCCGAAAGAAATTCAGATGGTTCAGTATGATGGGTCTACACTCCAAAAACCTTCCCACATATGAGTGACGAGACCTGTTCTAACTAAAGTAAAACTGATTCACTATTAGCATATTTTTTCTTAAGCCAAAACTTATTGTCAAGCATCACTTCGTAGAGTATATGTCTATGTATATGTATATGTATGTATACTTGGTTATTTTTCGTATAGTGTTTGTTTTATATTACAAATTTAGTTATTTTGTACGTACAATTGAAATCACCGGAAATGAACATAGACCACGTCCTTCCACTTGTCACGATTTTTGCTTATCTATTTCGCTTCTTCCATTCTCATTAAACATTTCACATAATTTTGTCGGTTTAAAGTAGTCTTGTCCTGGCCCTCATTTAAAATGTTCTTTTTTTGTCGCTGGGAAATGCTTTTAGTCACCCCGGAGGAAGAAGAAATTCTTCCAATCGAGAGTGTGGGACTCGCTGAATAACCAGAATACCCACTAAAACCCAGCATATCCCTCGTCATCCTTGGATTGGATCAATAGTGGGTCCCATTTCGCATTCCTTTTTAGTGACCCGGATGATGTCGACTATAAAAATCTACAGTTTACTAAGAAGGATAGTTGAGCGCTCTCATCTCTACCGCATTTATTTTACTTTTATGTTTCTTCCCATGCCATACCCAACTTTAACCACCATACATAAGTGTTGGCACCAACATTCCTGCATGCCAGTCTTGCCCTTTGAGTCACCATCTGGGTATTCATAAAGGTGTACAGAGCACCATTTAGCATATTCCCTGCACTCACTCTTATTTAAATATCACTTTCCCACGTTTCATCTTTTGCAAATTTAGATCCCAAGTATACCAATTCCTTCACATCTTGTTCCTTATTCCACTTATTGTAGTGAATACACTAAATTATATGTATGATTAAATGCGTCGTTAAAAAGAAACAATAATAAGCTATTCTATCGTTATCACCTATATTATTTATTCATTGAACAAGAAACGGCTACATTTATCGGATCAGTTTCGAATAGAAGTTAGACCTTCTAACGACCACGATTCAGTGACTATTGGGCGAACTTGCCTCGATATTAGCATAAAACATCAAAACTCGCATTAAAGTGTCCAAATTTCGCCGGTCTCCCCTCCAGATATTCCCCCTTACCCCTGTCTACTCGGTGCTCTTTGAGACGTAAACACAGTGGGCGATCGCGTGGTTTAAGTTACATTTCAGGTCACTATAGAGATAATGATTATTATTTAGAATAAATATACACAAGTTGCTAGGAGACCGCTTCCGAAAACTAAGACAGAGGATATTATTAACACAATTGTCACCTTTGATGATGGGGCGGAAAAAATTGCCTCTGTATAAAAAAAACAAATTTGCCAAACATTTTATTAGTTTACGCCCCGTCATGTTAGTACAGTTAAATGAAAAAACCCAACAATGACAAAAAATCAAAACTCAGCTGACGCTCGGGTCAACGAATGCACATGGCTGTCGCCATTGCGTGTAAAAAACTACAAAATTGAGCAAAAGTGTGAAAAGCCCGCCGCACCCGTATGTATGTTTGCAACGTGTTCACACAAAAAGTACTATTCCGATTCCAAAAAAAAATTACCATTAGAAAGCTGCATTTTCACTGTACAATATAAGCTATATTACTTTCTCAAAAAAAATAGGGATCCCTAAGGAAAATGTATTAATGTAACCCAAAGTGTGATACAAAAACTCTGTTATCGCGTGCGCTGCGGAAAATGTTGAAAATAGAAGAAAAAAATGTTCTACGGTATTATAGAAGCTATTGATATCTACAAAAAAATTGCCAATACCAAATGTCCAACTAATGCAGTATAGCCACTATAACTACTTTTTTACATTTTATAAGTTAATAATCAAATCATATTATTTATGTCTTTGTATTAATCCTTATCCTATTAAATGTTATATTTTATTAAAAACTGTTTCAACACCTGTAAACTGCCTCATCGGTCTAGTGGTTAGCATGTTCGACTACAGACATGAGGTCCTGGGTTCGAGTCCCGGGTCGGACCAATTCAAAAATCAATATTGAGTTTTCTATTAAACTTTTTCTCAATATTTGCCAGAAGTTGGGAAGTTGGCGGATGCTCTACCCCCGTGTCTCGGAGAGCACGTTAAGCCGTCGGTCCTGCGCCTGATCTCTTTCCGGTCGTGTCGGATTCGCGTCACATCGGACTATGAGAGTGAAGGAATAGAGAGTGCACCGCCCATCCGCAGTGAAGCAGCGTGGTGGGTCTATCCTCTAAAAACCCTCGCTCCTAGGAGTGAGGAGGCCTGTGCCCAGTAGTGGGACGTTAATATGCTGCTACTAACAACACCTGTAAAATGCTTTTTTAATTACTAAAATCGGACATACCATTCAAGAGATATAACGAACTTTAAAATGTCAATCTAAAGAAAAAGGTGAGCTAGCTCATATTTAAAGGATGCCAGTGATACATCCATATTGCTTTTGTATTTATCGAGCTAAAAATTATTTCATTACCCTCTTGAAATCAAGAATTTTTCAATACATGTAGCGTGTTTTTAACTTAGATAATGTTACGAATTTAAAAATGTATTAATTAGATATATATTCGTTGTAAAGTAAAACCAGTACATTGATTACATTATGAATGTGTGAATGTAATAATATAAAAGGAAGTATTGACTATTTGAACGGGTACATACCACGATGGCGTTTTTTTTTTTTTAAAGACGAGTAACGTCGTGACCACGATCCGTGCAACTGGGTCGAAATATCGGGAAAATTAAAAAAAAAAAAAAAAATTGTTAATAAACCACGAAAATTTAAGTTTAAAACTAAAAGGAAGTAATTAAAAACTGAGTGAATCAAAACTTTGACGTGAAACGGAGCTTTGCTAATAGTTAAATAAGGGATCTATTATTTTATAAATGTTTCATTAAAGCTTTATTTCACAGAATTCGCCTACTCTTGTAACTTCGACCAGGCAAATAATAAAGTCTATATTTTATTCAGCTACATTAAAATACTTGAACAATAAAATAATTATCATTTATCGTCATGGGTTTTATGTTTCGGAAACAATCGCAGGAAAAAACATGACTATGAAGTTTCCAAGTTATCTCAGTATTGAGATGAAACAGTTCGCAGTAAAAGTTAAAGTGTTCTTGTATTTTGTGTATACCAGTTGTACTCCCCCACTTTACGTATGATTCTTATATTTTATTAGTTTTATTCATAACCATTTTTATATTTACTTAATATTCTATAGCCCCTCCTGTCACAATGATTATTTCTCTTCCTTTGAAAATATCTTAGAAAAATTATCTCCTTTATATGAACATAACATATTTATGGGTGACTTCAATACTTGTATGCTTAAAGAAGATAATCGTTGTAAAAAGCTTTTGTCTATTACGGATTCCTGCAATCTACAGATCTTACCTCTAGCTGCCACGCATTATCTTCCTGGCCATACAGCGTCTCTGTTAGACCTCATGATAGTCTCTTCAACTAATTTTGTATTAAAGCATGGCCAGTATGGTGCGGAGGCTTTTTCATACCATGATCTTATCTATCTTTCTTATAAAATACGTCCTCCTAAAGCAAAGGCGAAAATTCTCGAGCTACGTAATTTTGCGGGAATGGATAAACAGCACCTTTTAGAAGATGCGCATAATTTAGATTGGGCTGCAGTCATCGATGCTGGTACAATAGACATGAAGGTTGAACTATTTAATTCGCTGATCATTCAACTCTATGACATTCATGCACCTGTTAAACCTATAAAAGTAAAACATTTTCCCGCGCCATGGCTTTCAGAAAATTTAAAAAAGCTTATTTCCAAGAAAGTTCAAGCCAAGTGCAAATTAAAATCCGAGAATTCTGATGTTAACCGTAATCAATATAAAACAGCTCGTAATCGCTGCAATACATCGTGTAGGGACGCACAACGACGCCACATTCATCAATCTGTCGAAAACGGCGACACTGCCAAAGTTTGGAAATTTCTGCAATCACTTGGAGTTGGTACTGCGTCCCACAAAAAATGTCAACACAACATTGACATTGAACTTCTCAATCAGCATTTTACTACCTGTGATGTCATTGACAGCTCAGATAAAGAGCGCACCTTAGAGATTCTTTCATCTTTACCAACTTCTGCGCTTCCTCCGTTTACTTTCAGCCCATTCTCTGTATGTGATGTTAAGAAGAGTACCTTGTCAATTTCATCTAATGCCGTCGGTAGCGATGCCGTCAGTCGTAATATGATTCTTCCTATCCTAGAAGTTATAGCTCCTATCCTAACCCATATCCTTAACGAATCTGTCCATAGTGAGAAATTCCCTGAAGCCTGGAAAAGCGCTCTTATTACCCCAGTTCCAAAGAAAAGGAATCCTTCTGACTTCTCCGATTTTCGCCCTATTTCCATTTTACCCTTCCTATCAAAGGTACTCGAGAAGCTGGTCTTCAATCAATTAAACACATTTTTAAATAAACACAATCTTCTCAATCCTTTCCAATCTGGTTTCCGTAAGGGTCATAGCACGACCACTGCGTTAATTAAAGTTACTGACGACATTCGATGGGGTATGGATAACAAACAGCTCACAGTAATGACACTACTAGATTTTAGTAATGCATTCAATGCAGTTGATTCTGACATTCTGTTGAGTCTGTTAGGCTCTATTAACATATCTCCATCAGTGATTGGTTGGTTTCGTAGCTATTTGCAAGGCCGCCGGCAGCGTGTTAAGGTTAGTGATACGTCTTCCTCATGGCGTACAATATGCGCCGGTGTGCCGCAAGGCGGCGTGTTGTCACCAATTCTCTTTGCAATTTTTATCAATGCGATCTCTCAAAAAATATCTTCTCCCTATCACATGTATGCAGACGATTTGCAGGTGTATACGCAGGCTACCATTGAAAACTTATCTAATGCAGTGACTGCCACTAATGATAACCTTGCATCTATATCAAATTGGAGCCGACGTTACGGCCTTAAGATCAATCCTTCTAAGTCGCAGGCGATCATTATTGGCAGTCCGGGCATGATTTCTAGGATTAGCTGGATAGATCTGCCACCGGTTATGATAGACGGAGTTATTTTACCGTATAGAAATTCAGTAAAGAACCTTGGTATTTACTTAGATTCTACACTGTCCTGGTCTTTCCAGCTTAAAGAATTAAGTCGTAAAATGTTTGCTAGCATCGGATCAATGCGACGATTAAGCTCATTTCTTCCAATTCCCACAAAAATTATGTTAGCTCAATCATTACTCCTTTCGCTTCTCGATTACGCCGACGCAAGCTATCTTGATCTAAACGAGGACCAACTAAATAAACTTGAGAGACTTCAAAATCTTGCAATTAGGTTCATATTTGGATTACGCAAATATGACCATGTTTCCGAATTTCGATCTAAGCTCAAGTGGTTACCAATTCGACTTCGCCGGAATCTACATATTCTCTCACTTCTATACTGTATATTATTTGACCCCACTACACCACTCTACTTAAAATCGAAATATGAATTTCTAGGAGTGCACTATAGCAAAGACTTACGATCAGTTTCACTGTTAACGCTGAAAATACCAACTCACCACACTAAGTTCTTTGGAAATTCTTTTACGGTTACAGCAACCCGATTGTGGAATGCACTCCCAGCAAACATACGACAAGCAAAATCATTAAAAAATTTCAAACATGACGTCACAGAACATTACCTCTCCCAAGTCACACTGTAAGAGATGATATTATTATAAAAGTATGTGTTCATACTCAATATGTTAGTTTTTATATATGTATGTATATTTTTGTTATGTATTGTATTATATATGTACTTTATTTATTATTAGTATGTATGATCTCTTTATGCACCACCCAGCTACTTTTGCACAATTTCCTTCTCCTGAAGGTTGTCTGGAAGAAATCGCTGACTAGCGATAAGACCGCCTTTTGTACATTTATTTGTATAAGCCTCTTGCATTCATAATTTGTTATTGTGTTTTAAGGTGTACAATAAAGAGTATTATTATTATTATTATTATTATTACTTAGGAGACAGATAAAATAACGTCTGTTTGATCATATAGTTTTAAACGCCTTTAATTGTAACTGTGACGTTATTATAGGTCCAATAACTGATGTTTGGTAGACTTATTTGTTACTGGAAAGTTATTTTTCCATAGACTAGTTATTAGGTACGAGATATTTATGACGCAAATATAATATGTAGATATAAACAAAATATATTAAACACACTGACTATAAAGAAGATTGTCTCAAGTTAATAGGTTAGAATATCAAACTTAAAAGACGAGGCTGCATTGTCTCGAGGCGTCATTTTTCGTATTAAAAGAGTCTATCAAATAATAGTCTACACCTTTATATTATAGCCCTTTCCAAATTGAAGTTATTATATTTGTTCACTCCACAGTAAAATATTGACAGTAACGTAATAACCCCTTTTGGATTGCAGTTATTTTATTAGTAAGTTAGTAAATAACGGATACGCAAGATAGTTATCCCGCGCTTAGTTAGCACAGATCCTGGGAAAAGGCAAATTTAGGAACTGTTTCTTGACTGGAGGAATAGCAGCAAGTTGCCAGCAAAATCATATCACCAAGCAAATAATTAGCGATCCTATATAATACTATTTAGAAAACATAAGAGGTAATATCCCTCTTAGCAGGATATCCTTCTATTAATCACTGAACAATATTAATGAAATTCTGTGTCAGTAATCACAAAAATATCTTCACGTGTATCGTTGATAGTAATTAGACATTTAGATTTTTTCTCATATATCAATAGACACCATCGGGCACAACTAGTCTGGACTAGTGGGAGGCTCCACCCGTGGCTAGATACCACCCTGCGAACAAAGTCGTACCGCCTAGCATGATATTTTTGTTCCGGTACGTAACTGTGTAGAAACTATAAGAGGTAAATTGTCACTTACCTTACCATCAGGTGTGATCACAGCCAAGCGCCTACCTGTACCCAATAAAAAAACTCCAGGAACTGTCTTTAGCTATTTTAATTGAAAATTAAAAAGATGATAATTAAGGCCCTGACGTTATACTCCTGGCCACTTATGCACCCCGACAGTGGGGTCAGGTGTTTGGGACTCCGCGAGGGGAAGAACTCGCAATACCCACTAAAATCCAAAGCAAAGTTGAAGGAAATAAAAGAGTTAAGCACTAATAAGTGTGCATCTAGTATTCAGGGTATTAACAAACATAAAGTGAAGTGCTATAAAGAGGAGCCGAAAGACGACCAAAATATGAATGTTATATCTAAAATTATAGTTGCTGAACTGTTACGTAACGATCTTTGTGTTATATTAAATGATAACACCCAGTAAAACTTTCATCAACCGTGAGTGGGTAGCCAGAGATTCGTTGAGTCATTCCTCACTGGCCCCTCAGTTGCAGCCGGCTTACAGATATTTATTTAATTTTATTATATATGTCGGAGAATAAGAGAGAAGGAAGCATAAAGCATAGGGGCGAAGGGTTCTCCACCGACATCATCATTAATGGCATCCATAATTTCCATATTGTGGGCGTTCGTGGGTAATGTTGGTGCAATCAAACACTTTATTAATTAACTCAGATTATAATGATCAATCACTCAATGTTCCTGATATCAATTTACACAAACTTATTAATAATAATAGCTAGGAACGCGACAGTTTCAATAGTCGACCGCTCTGGTGGAGCGTTACCCGAGAACTACTGAGTCCGCTGCCAGCTGACGAGACATGACTCTGTCTCACGTCGATAGATAGATGGCGCCTGCGTTCCACTGATTACTGCACTTCGACATATATTTAGAGGAAGGAGTTGTAAGAACCTCCACCTCCTGTTTCCTACTCCACTTCGTCGGGGCTGGATTATTTCGGCGGCATTCAACTCTCCCTTTGTCGAGCCTCCTTTAGTGAGATGACTCTCGTCTCGCAAAAGGAGGCAACCGCTCTCTAGGCCTGCTGGTGAGTATTGCACTTATAATACCTGCCAGTAATGTGCTGATTATCCCCTGACGTTCCCAGATGGGACATTCTGCCACCGTGTGATGGGCTGTGTCTAAGCAAGCACCACACACGTGACAGCTGGCTTACAGCTTACAGCCAAGTTTGGTACAGATATTTGCCGAAGCAACTAAGACTGGTGAGTCTACCTGTAGAAGAGCAATCCGTGTTCTGTGCCGGTCTTTATCGAGATAAAGGCGGATCGCCCCTACTATAGTCCCACCCGCAATTAGGGACCCGAGATCCTCCTTCTATCTTTGGGTCAAGGCTCTATTAACTAAAACCTAGACCTTCCTTAACTCGTCAGCGTCGTCGTTGAGTGATCATTTAAATGCTTATCATCAATCATTGGAGAAAGAAATTTGAGTGTAAACCTATCACACTACTCCATTATGGCGTAGCTCAATTTCCCCTAGATTATTTCCTTAGCATTATTTTTAACTACACTAAGACAAATAAGTTTTATGTAGATGAATTTAGTTGCACCTTTCCTGGTTTATAATTTGCAACAGTGAGTAATAATTTGCGCTTATAATCGCTATTAAAGATAATATTCGTTTTATATTATAGTAATTTTAAGTAGAACCTCTTAGAATTTGTCTCAAATCATATATTGACGCGGGTAAATGATACAAAGAAAGTAAATGACAAAGGGTGACTGTCAGCAACGGATACGGATGCGGGAAGACAGGCAGACTAAAACGTGTCCCCATTTCACTTTTATTTTATTCATCCTTTTTCATAGCAGATCAAAAGGCTTGAGTTTCAAAAAACGTAGATATATGTTATACCTTACTGTGTCACCTACTGGCGAACCTTATTAGATAAATAGATATCTAAACTAATATTATAAAGAGGAAACATTTGTGTTTTTGTATGTAGGTATGTTTTTTCAGCATCGAAAGGCTGCATTTGCACTTTTGCAAATAGAACAAAATAATGCGGTACTATATTATATAACGTAATAATATCTACAAAAAATTTCGCAGTACCATATGTGCAACTACTGTAGTAATGCTACTATAACCACTTTTTTGTATCTTAAATGTTAATAAAAGTGTCGACAATAATAAAGTCATATTATTCATACCTTATCTTAATGATATTTTATTAGAGACGACGTTTCAATACCCGTAAATTACTTATTAAATTAGTAAAATCTGTCGTTCCATACAAAAATGTCAATCTAAAGAAAATTGTTAATATAGCGAACCTGATAACTGGGCCGGCGACTGGTGACTTAGCTCATATTGCAAGGACACCAATGATATCCTGCGATATACCTATCCTGTTTTTATTTTTATCTAAACTTTTAACGGGGAACAATTTTGTCATAAAAGTACAAGAGATTTTTGTAAAACTCTGTAGACCAGCTATACGCAGAGGACCTATAGTGTCTTGAGAGTTTAGTATAACAACGTGTTGAGGGCGGTGTTGGGGATGCCCCGGTGCTCTAGTGCGTCAGCAATGTTCGCGGATGCTCGGGTGGATGATTTCTACGCGATCATTCGCAAATGTGCTGCGTCGTTGATGAGTAGGATGATAGGTAGCACCAACATCCTCCACAGCACGTGGGCTAAAAAGTGGGATAGCCCTCTCTAAAGGCACTGGAATGGTATACATATCAGGCTTAGGGGAGTCACGTCGAGCGGCTTAACTATAAGGCCAAAAGTAGTGTAAGTTCTAGTACATAAGACATACTAACGTAGTTTAAGGTTGTATTATTAACAATATTTTTTCGTAATTTTGTAATTTTTTTCATTTTGTATTATGTAAAACTATATGGGCACATTTACGGCCTGAAATAAAAATTATTATTATTATTAACTGTTTAAGTGGGGCACACAGCGGAAGCTCTAAAAACAAACCCTGATTTTAAAATTGAAATTAATCATTGTTGCACCGCCTCTATTGATTTTAACGTAATGACTAAAGTCTTTCTCAATAAATGGGCTATCTAACACTAAATTAATTTTTCAAATCAGATCTGGTAATCGTTCTCGTAAATATGTATTTGTAGGTCTGTTATGTTCTGTCTTTTATATGGGGTGTATAAATAAGAAGGAAAAGAAAATAACATAACGCAAAATCTAAAGCAGTTTATAATTAATTTTACCCTACTTCAAAAAAGGAGAAGGTTATCAGTTCGTCTTAAGCCAGCCATATTTTAAAATATAATATTAAAGTGGGTATGTTAGTTAATATTATAAACTAAACGTTTTTTTTGTAAAAATTCCACTTCGTCATAATTTAATGGTAATAAGTATGTACATACATACATACATAGCATCACGCCTCATTCCCATAGGGGTAGGCAGAGACAACATCCTTCCACTTGCCACGATCCTTGCATATCTCCTTCGCTTCTTTCAATCTCATTAAATCTTTCATACAAGTTCGTCGGTTTAGAGTACTCTTGACCTGGCCGTTATTTAAAATGTCCTGGATTTGGTCCAGGAACGTTCGCCTCGGTCTTCC